>JANPWX010019802.1:1117309-1167527 GCA_024734555.1 Trochalopteron elliotii
GTCTTTTCTTTTCTTTTCTTTTCTTTTCTTTTCTTTTCTTTTCTTTTCTTTTCTTTTCTTTTCTTTTTTACCTCCTTTTCCCTTAATATTTTATAGGACTTTTAAACTTCCATGATTGGAATACTCATGTGAACTTGGCAGCTGGAATCTGTTGAGTGTTGGTGTTTCAAACACTTTGCAGTCCATGCATTTTCTCCATTAGTCACGTGGTGATGTACTTTGCCAAAGGATGAAATAAACTGTAGGGCAGCAGGTCAGAATGAAGCATAGATTTTCTAACACTGTTAGATTAAATGATTTTTGTGTCCTTGGAGGTGGAAAGTTCAGTCAGAGTTTTCACACTTTTTTTTGTAAAGAAACATTTTTTCTTTTCTAATTGAGTTGCGAGTGCAACATGTAGGTGATGTGGGCAACACTTAGAGCTAAGCGGGCAACGATCTCTTTAAGTAATATTTTGCTACTATGTTTTACTGCCAGTTATGTGAAATAAGGAGAGATCAGGCCACTAGAGAATGAATGCAGAGATTTACAGAACTAATGTTGGCAACAGTTAAGTTGCTCTCTTTTCAGAAAGGTTTGTGCTTCTCATTGAAAGGACATTTTCACATTTTACTAATTACAGTAGCTACTCTCCAATAAGATGTGCCATAAGGTAGTGGTCACTGCTGCTTTTCGTGGGGAACATGAGATCCAGCAAAAATAATGTTGTTAAGCATCGTTTGAATAACTCTTAACTGCATTCCTGCTTCTTATTTGAACAGTAGGTTACTGATAGAGTTTGGTAGGGTTTTTTTTTTTTGTGATGATTTGGTATGCCCCTGAAGCATTGAGTATTATGGACTCCATTGGGGTGAAATAGGCATGCCTCATTTTCTGTGTTGATGAATTTTATTCCCATAAATGGTATGTTTTTAGCACTTTTGATTTACTTGTTTATTTACTAAGTTACTTTTTTTTTTCTGCTGTCCATGTCAGTTTGGTTATTTTTTCTCCTTCCAACATTTAAAGATGATACTCAAAACTACTCTGAGAGACTGACTCTCTTTTCATGTTCTTGCTTCGTTCTCTGAAGAAACTGTTGTAGTTCTTTGCCTTCTGTAAAAAAACCACAAAAAACTCCTGGTGTCATTGTTTTTCTTTGTTTTCTGTTAGTTTGTTTTAAAATTAAGTGGAGGTGTTATTGTATTGCATACCTAAACAATATCCTTGTATCCTTGTATCCCTTGTATTTAACAAGGTAAATAAAGTTCTTTTGCTTAGTAAATGTTATTACCAATCCTGCAGTTGAAGAGTCTTCAGACTATAGTGTATTTCGTAGGAAAATCCTTACTGTTAACTCATGGAATCCTTCTGAAATGTTTCATCTTCCATACGGATCAGTGTTTTTAATATGAGAATTTCTAGAATACTAGGCAAAAAGCAAAACACATTTAACTGCTGTTTACTTAGTTGAGTCTAGTCTATTACAAATCTTAATGTTGTATCTGATTCATCTGTGGGAAAATAGATCATTTAAATTGCTCTTGTATGTGATAAAGTGTTTTCTTCCTCTGTATTATATGCTTTTTATACGTATTAAGTTTGGCATTTTTTGATCCAGTTAATTTGTATTTAAATTGATAATGCCTAGCACCTGAATATTCCTTTTACATCAGGTATCAGAATGCAGAACTGGCACAAAGATACATTTCTCCTTTGAAGGATACAGTCAGCAGTGTCTGTAACAAAAGCAGGGAAAGTTAACTAAGGAGATAAAAGTGAATTGCATAGAACACACAATATTGAGTTAAATAAATGTGGCTTTTTCTGGCCAAGTTGGAGCTTAAGTGCCTCTTCTCTTCTACAGGATATTCCCATTACAATCTGTGGTGGTGTTGCTAATTTGCAACTGGAAGTTTGGGGATGTGAGGGGAATAAGTTATCATGCAGAATAACATCTTAAAACTTTGAAATGCACAGTTAAGAATGTGCAGAATTAAGAATTAAGGAGCATTGTGTTTTTTTCTCAAGAAGTGTTCTGCTGTCAAGATCACTATCTAGTGCCAGGGCAACTGTGAATGGAATCTTCCTTGAGTAGTGATAACTATTTTCCGGAACTTTCCAGTGCAGAAGTGGCAATTTTTGTTCATGGAAATGCTTGTGAAGAGATGATCTGTGATTTAATTGGTGAGAGTACACAATAAGCAAGTAAAAAACCTGGTAAACTGGTGGCTGTGTCTGAATGAGTGGAAAGAATCTGTAAGCCTCCAGCTGAAAGGCAGAACTTCAGACCTTACTGTAAGGCATCAATAATTCCTGGTTCCTTGCCAGCAAGTGTGGAAAAGGAAAGATTGTGATCTTGACTTACATTACCAGTGAAGAAGGTATTGGTACAGTTTTCCTGAGAAAAGTTCATATAGAATTGCATCTTGGACAAGACCAGAACTCAGACTGTTGAGAAGGAGGGATTGCAAACACAAGCTGGCTTGGGTCATCTGAAAGAAAGAACAGTTTCATAGTTACACCTGTTTTGAGAGAAGTCAGGTCCAAGTGAAGACAGCTTGATTGAGAAAGAAAGACCTCAATGTATTTTCAGCCTCTTTTTGAAAATTGGTTAATCCTGTGTTCAGCTACAATTTTTAGGGTCAAGAGCCACTCCTAAAATTCCACCCTGATGTTCATAGAATACCATTTCTGAGGCAAAGGCTTACTGTTCCTGGGAACAGGAAACACTGTAAGTTGTCATAGAAACAAAAGACAGCTTTGCCAGAGAAACAAACTTACAGTGGAAGATGCACATTTGGTGTGAGACACTAACACTTGTCATTTGTTGTGCTTGACCTGTCTCCACACAGAGGTTGCTGCTCTGTGATTCAAAAGAACCAAATGCTGGTAAAGTTGGAAGCAATAAAATAAAAAGCATAATCTGCCACTGCCTTGCTTAGAAAGTATTTAGAATGGATTAGTGCAATGACTTGATATATTAATCTTATAAAGAGGTCAAGATTAGCTTGTAGAAACCTCTTGCATGCTATAATACCTTTCTCTGATAGATTGAAACAATCCTTTACTTTGTTATTTGCACTGCTTTCTTTCCTTATTGCCACATCCAAATGTAAGATCTGCTGTCATCCCCCAGCTTATCTTCAGCAAAAACATAGTAATTACTTAAGCAGAAATCCTTCAAATTCGTTCCTCAAAGCAGTTAAGTCTTGCTGTCATTGATGATGATAAGAAGGTGAATTTTGTGCCATTGCTGATTTTTTCCTTCCTACTGTTATTAATGCACTGATAATGCTACAATTTTAAGCTGTTAAGATCTAACACAGGTTACCTGAAAGCTGTCAGATGTTTACAGTTTATGATGGATGGGTAGAGCAACAGTGCTTAAAAAAACAACCTCCTCATATTAATCTCATTATACTTAACACCTCACCAGCTGAAGAATGCATAATCAAAATTTGTTTTGAAAAAGTGCACTTTTCCACACTACTTTTATGAGCAACTTGAAACTCTGAAAGACTGCTCGAATATTTGAAGATTGCAGTTGTTGGGAGATGAAGCAGATCTACTGTGATTGTAAAGTCAGCCTTGTATTAACAATATTAGCTGTGTCTTTGGTAGTTTATGAATTTGTTTATGAAGTTTACGAAGTTGCAACTTTTTATTGGCTTTTTAAAATTGAACCAGTAACAAGCAATAAGTGAATGACATTTTTTATTCCTTGCATATGGGGGATGAAATTCAGTATTTTAAATTTTCTGTAACTTGCTGGTAATCTTTACAAGGAATGTGAAGAAGCTAGTGTTTTCTAAGTCACCTCTCTTGTTCAAATCTATTTACATAGTTTTGTTTTCTAAACACCCGTAGTAGGGTGAAGGCTTTGACCCAGAATAAAGTTGACTGTGTTTAATTTGTTCAGTGTGATCTGTTTATAAGGCTGAATATCTGCACTGTGGTGAAGATACTGAACTTGTGCATACTGAAGTATCTTAGAGGTGTGTAGGACTAGAGGAAGAATCATAATTACTGAAATAATCAAAAAGCATTGTTCTTGTCAAAACATGTTATTGAGAGTAAAATGCACAGGGTTGAGAGTTTGAACTGATTAATGACAGCTGCAATTACATTCAATATACCTGGTTCTTGATGCTTCATGACAGCAATTTGTCACAACTTGCACAGATCCCTTAAACTTGAGGCAAGGTTTATTATATTTGGGATAATAGTTTTTGAGACACACAGGGCCTCAAGGGCAAGAGTCTCTGGTCCATTAAATCTGCCTTGTGTTTTTGCAATGGAATGAAACAGCCCTAAACCCAGCCCATCTTGAACTGGCCAGAGGAGTATTCCGTGTAGGACAAGGGCAGAAGAGCACAGTGAGATCCTCTGGGGCAGAGCTGGTGACTGAGAACCATGTAGAGTCGTAGTGAAGGCATCTTTTTCTCTTTTTCATGCCCCAGGTACTTGCCTCCTAAGTATGTGATCCAAAGGTCCTGACCCTGCTAAGTTTTACCTTCAGCAGTCTGCATGCACTGGGTGCTGAGCAGTGGAACTAGGGCAGACAGGTCTTCTGGGTCTTCTGCTGAGGCTTTCAGAAGGGAATTACTGAACTGCCAGAAAAGTGAAGCTGATGCAAGTCATTTGGAGTTTAACTGAGATCTGAGCTGGAGTGTTGCAAGCCTGAAGAATGGAGTGACTTTTGATTTGGTATCATTTGTCCCTGTTCTAAGTGACTGTGACAAAAACAGCTGGAAGAGGCAGGGTAGAAGTGTTGTCTTTTGCTTTTTAGAATGAATAGTGTTTTGTATAGCTAGGAAATAAATGATTTCTCTAATCTAAGCAATAAGCCCCATGTAGAGCATGTTTATGCTTTTCCCACCTGTTTTGTGTAGAACCAGTTGTGGAGCTGTGCTGTACAATTGCAAAGGTAGCATCATGTTGGTGAGCTTTCTCAGGAGGGAGAAAGTCTGTAATGACACAGCCAATAATCTATTAATTCCTTCAGGCTGTGGAAAAGTCCTTTGGGTGGGTGAATCCTAAGTAACACCAAAAAAATCATGTAGGAGCTGCAATAATTTAGTCTGATCTGAGAGAGAAAAATATGCTTCAGTTTACGTTACTTTTTTTTTTCTTGGAGGTACTCCAGCAGGAGATGCATGAGAGAAGTGACCTTTCATTTTAACATCATGGTTGTAGTAGATGGGAAAAGTGAGGATAGAAATA
Organism: Trochalopteron elliotii; assembly: GCA_024734555.1. Lineage (NCBI taxonomy): Eukaryota > Metazoa > Chordata > Aves > Passeriformes > Leiothrichidae > Trochalopteron > Trochalopteron elliotii. The sequence goes on from JANPWX010019802.1 coordinate 1,122,515, forward strand.
TTATCCAGGAAGGATATTTGTTTTATTTCAGTATTTCTTTCGTTTATGTATATGTTGTTTTAAAATCCAGCCTTAGAAATGCAATGTTTTGTAAATCGTCCCGTATGAATTGTGTACTGAAGGTTTTACTTTATTCTTTCCTTTATATGGGGTGGTCTTGGCAGTTTTAAACATCTTTATCAGGGAGCCATTATTCTTTTGGAACTTTATTTGATAGTCAAAAGTAGTGCTTCAGCATGGCATGCAGGACAGTGTGCCAAGCGACTAATGTGACTTCAAGTGCCTACAGAAGCCAGCATCTCTCATTTGTGCTGCTGTTATAACCAAAACACTCTGAATAAACCAAAAAATTTAAAGTACATGTTGCAACTCAGACTCATGTATGATTCTTGCTGCTACTGTTTGGTGAGTTTCCCACAAGTATTGTCTGCTAGAGTATGACAGTGCCTTACATTATGAGTGAAGTTGCATGATAGAAATAGAACACAATGACATTGTAATATTGAAGAAAAAAAAACACAAAGGGAAGTACGTGGGTTCTAACTTGCAGTAACATTTTGTTCATGATGAATGTGACATTTTAAAGTGAGGGGAATTACTCAGCTTCATAATGCAATATTGTATGCAGGTGTAGCTGTTCTTTTGTACGTAAGCACATGTTATGCTAAAAGATGTTGTTTTAAAATGCAAATTCTGAACAGTTGCTGGAACTTCCTAGGAAGTACAAGAATTTGTTACCAAGGCCCCTAATTCTGCTCTCCTATGCCTTTGCATTACGATGTCTAATTGCATTGTTTCACACTATTTTTTCCTTCCTCATTCAGTGAACAGGATGGGCGGTGCTCAGGAATTGAGCTGCTACTTGATATTTTAGTCCTTATCATTCACTTAGCAGCCCAGGCTGCTTTATTTACTGCACACCATTTAAAACTCTCTAAAGAATACATAATTATTCATTCCCTTATGGCCTTTTATCTAAGGTGCCTGGCTGAACTATTTTTGTCCATTTGATTGTATTCTCACATGTGTTTTCTGGTCAAGACGTATAACTTTCTTTGCTGTATGAAATAAATACATGTGCACATACACAGAAAGCATATATAGTTTATTAACTTTTGGAAGAAAGTTTTCAATTACTCCTTTTGATAACTTCTGGAATGGAAACTGAGTGTCTGTTAATACATGAAAACAGCTTTTTGTGAGGTCATTGTAAATAAACATAAAAGAATGCAATTAAATTACTAAATGCATCCAGCCACATAAGTTGAACCATTTGCATGTGCAACCTTGTCTTTCAACAGGCATGATGCCCTTCAACTTCAAATGGATCTTGTCTGATCCTCTAGGTCAGACAAGTTGTCCTTTTATTTGAATGCAGTTGATTCTCTGCTGGGCATGATTGCAAAGATAATGCTTAACTAATGTAGCACTCAGGTTCATGTGAGAAATAAAAAGAAATTAGGGTAATTCAGCAGTGGAACGGATTGCCTGGAGAGGTTGTGGGTGTCCGTCTTTGCAAAGTGTTCAAAATGATGTTCAAAACCCAACTGGAAGTAGTCTGGAGTAATCAGTTGCCTCTGCTGTGAGTAGGTTGGGCCAGAAGATGTCCAGAGATGCCTTCCAACCTCAGCTGTTCTGTGGTTTATGCAATAGATAACAATATATTGTTGTAGTATATATATTTTGCTTGTTTCTGATGGGCAAAACTTTATGGATCTTGTGGCTTTCTTCTACACTAAAATAACAGTTTTGCAGTTTCCATTTGACTAGCAGGCTATCTTGTCAATCCCATAAAATGTTGTTTAACTCTTAAACTGTAGTTTGACTATTTAACTGTTCTCAGCAAAAGCTGTAGAAAAGTTTAACAGTGGTGTTTATGTTGTTTTGCTAGTACTTTGCAGAAGATTGTAATAAACTGTAATTATTTATTGTGGACCAAACTATTATGTGCTTAATTTTTTTTGGTTTTAGGAATATAGTGTAGAAAGCTTAGTGGCAATGGTCACCCATTCAGCTTGTGATCCTGTTGTTAACAATTTTTGCAAATTATGAGTATTAGAAAGAACTTAGTTTATCAGTGACTCTTGCAAATTTTAATTGCAATTGTTGCCAGTGCATCATAGCTGACTGTAAGGCTTTTCCTTAAGATCTGTCTATTGCTTGAAATGTTGTAATATAGCTGCTACAAAAAGGTATAGACTTTTCCAAATGCTAATGTTTCAAATAAGAAAGGAAGGTGGTACATATAAAATCTGTAACGTCTTTTACTGTCCCAGTATATGACTTTAATCTCTCTGCTTCTGATGGGTTGAGAGGATTGCTCTCAAAAAGACCATTCCAATTAAAATATTGTGTTCCTAATACACTGTAACTTTTTTTCTGTTGCAGAAAGAGTTGAGCCTTCCAAGAAGAGGAAGTTTGTAAGTACATGAAGTTTTTCTCTATTGTGGTTAGATCGTAGTATATATTTTTGACAGTTTTAGAGTACAGTTTAGAGTTTAGTTTAAACTACACTAGTTTTCTTTCCAGTGTAGTTAGAATGGAGGTTAAATGTGGCAGTTGATCTGCCTTAGAATACATACAAAGAAATGAAAATTGTAAATGAAAACCTGTGAGTTGTGCAGTCACCATTTTTATGCCCATCTTTTGGAGAAGCTATTGTGAGGGATTTCCAAAGGGATAAGAAGTTCTTGAGTTAGGTTTTTGTTTTGTATTAAAGATTTTTCTTGTTAAAATCAAGGAAGAAACATGCTTTCTTTGTGGATGTTATAAAAGAAACTTGTCATATTTATGGAACTCTGTGAAAAGTCCTATGGATAAGAAGGTAGGAAAAAAGAATAGATGTGTTCTGCTAAATGTATAGGATTGTTAAACTACTGTTTTGATTACGGAAATAAAGACTATACATTCTTGTATAAATTCTTACTTAGTTATAATAATATGTACTCAGATGCTGACTTTAATTGTGCTTTGCTTTTTCAGTGGTTTTGGGCAGTTTGATTTTAAAGCTTCTATTTTTTATTTGCATCTAATTTCTTACTTTGTATTAGTAACTTGTTGAGAAAGTACTGGGATAAGAACATTACAAAATGTCTTAACAAGCAAACTCTGTTCGCTTACTGCTTACTTTCAAAAATAACACTATAAGATGATCTGTAGAGTATTGGTGACGACACCTTTTGAGTAAAACCCTGTGCCCTTGCATAAGAGGCTGGTTACTTGGTTTCGACTTGATAGTGCTGTGTAGCTTTTAGTGATAGTAGGTGAGGTATGTGAACAACTGAAACTGTAACTGCTGGGAAAGTGCAGTGGAGTGCTCTGTTGTTCTGACTCAAAGAGCGTACCAGGAGTCTGTACATGATAGGGTGTCTGCTCTGTTGGAAAAGACACTTGTTTTAGGTTTGGATGCATGAGAAGTCTTATGCTAGACAGTAAGCAAACCCATTGTGTAAGAAAAGTCAAGAAAATAGAAAACTCGTTTCCTGTCAAGTGTTTAATTATTTAAGTATTTCAGTGACAGAGAGAAAAGCAGCTAAAGAGAATGATTTTTGATGCATTCTTTTGTGTCTTTGGTGCTTTATATTAACCTGAAACTGTTGTGTGGGTAGAAGACTTCCTCTGTTAAAGTTAATGGCTAAACTGCTGTTCACTTCAGCCAGAGCAGAAGGTGTCTCTTGGAACTTGACCTTACTTACTCTTGCTAGGATGTTTGAGATTGAATGTTACTTGTTAGTTTACTCCAAATCTGAAAAATTACCACAGCTCAGTCACCTCAGTTGCATTCACATACATACTGTTTTGGCTGATCACTGAGATGTTAGTGTGCTTTCTGTGATGTTGCTGAGGCTTTATTAAATTATACTAGAGAACAGCACCATGTCAGCATAACCATATCCAGTTATTAAAGAGCTTAGGTTTCTGCAGATGGTTGTGGTGTGTTGACCCTGGCTGGGTGCCAGGCACCCACCAAGATTTCTCTGTCACTCTCCTCTGCAACTGGACAGAAGCGAGAAAATGCAGTGAAGGGGTCGTGTGTTGAGATAAGAATGGGGAGATCTCACTCCCCAAATACTGCCACAGGCCAAACAGACTTGAATTGGGAATATTGATTGAATTTATTACTAAAAGAACCAGGATAATGAGAAGTAAAATAAATATGAAGAACACTTTCCCACACCACTCCATCCTTCCCAGGTTCTTCCTTTCTTCTCTCAGTGGCACAGAGAGAGAGAGTGGAGGTTATGGTCAGTCTCCCATGGGAGACAGCTTTCCATGAACTTCTTCAATGTCAGTCCATCCCATAAGCAACAGTTCTGCATGAACAGCCTGCTCCAGTGTGGGTCTCTTTCCACAAGGTGTTGTCACTCAGGCACAGCCTGCTCCACTGTGAGTCCCCCACAGGGTCACAAGTCTTGCCTGGATCCTGCTCTGGCATGGGCCTCCCATGGGTTCACAGCCTCATCTCAGGCATCCATCTGCTCTGGCCTGGGTCTCCCCCAGGGGCTGCAGGTGGATCTCTGCATCCCTAGGGACCTCCCTGGGCTGCAGGGGCACAGCTGCCTCACCATGGTCTGCACCAGGGGCTGCAGGGGAACCTCAGCTCTGGTGCCTGGACCATCTTCTCTCCCTTCCTTTTGCACTGACCTTGGTGTCTGCAGGGCTGTTCGTCTTATGTATTGTCACTCTGTTTTTCTCTGGCTGCAATTACACCTGTGCAATAATTCTTTATTTCCTTCTTAAATCTGTTATCACAAGGTGTTAACATAATTTCATTGCCCAGCCTTGGTGAACAGCAGATCTGACTTGGAGTTGCCTGGCATTGGATCTGCCACACACAGAGAAAGCTTCTAGCAGCTTCTCACAGAAACCACCTTGTAGCTCCCCTGCTACTAAAACCTGGCCATGCAAACCCAATACAATGGTATTTTAAAATTGCTTTAATAGTGCTTAATTAAAAGGGCTCATACTGCTGAGGTTACCAATAGCTGTGGCATCAGGGGTTGTGTGCATGGGCTGTGTTGGCTGCTATATTTGCATATTATATAAATATTGACATCAGGATTGAATTTCACAATGTGAAAAGTCCTGTGTTTTTGTTGGCATAGACATGTGGAGGTCCTGAACAGTTCCAGGTGGGCACATCTCACACCGTCTTTAGGAGCTTCACACTCAATGTCATGCCAAGGACACAACTTTAAACAGGACAGGGAGAGCTATTTCAGGAGTGAGCAATCTTAGCATAGCTGGCATAAACTGAGATAAAGAGTTTGGTTGACTGAGAAGCTTTTCCATGCTCAGAGCACCCCCTGGCTGTGTTGGCACAACTCCTTCTCTGGACGCAGGCAGAATTAATCCACGTTGCAACTAGCTTCATGCAGTTTCTTCAGCATGCTAAATTGCCCAGCTGCACAAATGCCTTTCTTTCTGACAGCAGGGTGCAGTGGCTTGGAGACAGGATGAAAAATGGGAGCTTTCTCTCAGGCTGACTCCAGCAGCAAAACTGACTTCATACAAGCTCAGCATGATTCTAAACCTGCATGGCTGTTAGTATCCCACTTTGCAAGTCCATTGGAAAACTAAACAGGAGTCTATTTTTGCATCTTGGTAGAATATTTCTATTGATTTGCTTATTTTCACCCTAACCCTAACTTAATTGGTGAGATCATGGTGCTAAAAACGCCAAGGTTGTGGGTTTGGTACCTGTATGGGTCATTCACTTAAGAGTTGGCTTGATGATCCTTGTGGGTCCCTTCCAGCTCAGTCTATTCTGTGATCCTGTAATATTAAGGAAGATACTTGTGTTAAATGTTAAGCCAAACTCAGAAGTACAGATTTAATTTGATCAGAATTAATTGTTGCTGTTTGTGAAGCACGCAACTCCTCTTATGAACTAGGGAAATCCCTGGTAGCATCTACACATCCCTATGCATTAGACATTCATAGTGTATCTAGCTGAAGTAGGTAGCCACACGTGGTCTCTCAGTGTGTGTTAAGCAGGTGAGTTTCCATCACTGAATTTAAGATGTGTCCTTATCCTGATTTGTTTTTGAACATACTAGTGGGTTTCAGAAAAATTATAACTTTTTATAGACAGGGGGTTGTGGCAAAAAAATTGCACTCAGCTTTGAGTAGGTACATTCTGGTTTAAAATGCCCTTCTCCTAAAAGAAAATTTACAACAGGCTTCTCTGAGGTAGAGAGGAGCCTTCAGGAACAGCAATATGTAAGAAGTGAGTAGTTAGAGACAGTTTCTCCTTTTGTTAAAGCCTCAGTGCTTAAAGTACACGCCCTAGAAGCAAAATTCCTTACTTTTCCAGACTAAAACTATTCTCTTTCTGTCTTCCTTCATTTAATCTTTCATTTCTTGTTTGATTTGGAGATGTATCGCTTTGATGTATTTATTTTTGCTGCATCTGTCCTTCTCCTTGCAGTTCTGAAACTAATTTCTGTAATTATAAAATACGGACTCAAGTACCAGCAATTATATCATTTGCTTGCACAAATGTCAAAGTTGGTCACAGAATTTTTGTAGAATTAATTTATACATTTCAGTGTAACAGTTGATACTCTTGGATAATAGCAACATAAGATTGTGTCCAGCCAAGAATTTAAGAGAAACAGTAGTTAAAACCACTGCTTGCTTAGGTGCTAAGTTTCAAGAAAGGCAAAACCAATTTTGCAGCAAAGTTTTTTTTATCAATGAAAAATATGGACTGTCAGTTACTCTCAGGGAAAAAGTGAGAATGATTCATAGTGTGGGGAAAAAAAAGAAAGCTCTGAGGCCCATGTCATGTAGGTGGACAAACCCAAAATTTGATTAACAGTTTCTGCGTGCTCATAGACATCTACATCATAAAAAATTGGCTATGTTCATAGGTGATCTGTTATCTTAAATTTGGAGAGTGATGTAGATTAATTATTGTTGCCAGGTAATTAATTTCTCCATTCTGGTATGGATGGATTGTGCTCCAGTAGATATTCTCCATAGCCTGTGTTTGATTCTCAAGTTGCATATTCTTTAGTGTTGTTACTAGTTATTGTTTCTGTCCCCAGCTTTCAAGGGTTTTCTACTGCTGTCACTGAGTGAATTTTTTTCCCCTTGCATCCCTTGTATTCCTTGTAATTGACAGTGAAATTATGTCTTCTGTATAATTAGGAGCCAGCAGTTAGTATAACATGACCCTTTCCCTTCATAATCTTGCTTACTTCAGCCTCCATAAATTCTGTGCAAGTGTGCTGCCCATTGTCTGTGTTTCCTTCTTTTAAAGTCCTGCTGGTCTGACAGGGAGAGCTGTGGCTCGTGCTGTATGCTGGGCAGCCTTGCTGCCACCTTCCTGTTGTCAGTGCATGGTCTTCTGCAAACAAGTCCTTTGTGCTGTGGAGAGCACTGCCCTGATTTAGATGTAAACAACACGTCCCTTGGTGTTTTATTGCTGTGTCCTTGGCTAACAGCACAGACCATTCTGTTTATTATTGTTCCATTGGGTTTTTTGATACTTGCACACACAAGTTTGCATCCCTGCTTCATTTACACCAATATTAATATTATTATGTTTATCTCCAGTTGTCTCTGGACTCAGATCTTACTAGTATATATGTGGATTTTATCCAGTTACATCCTCTTTTTGTGATTTATCACGTGTTAGAAAAAGGAATGATCTGTTTAATATAATTCATCACGTCCCTTTTTGGTGAAAAATTATGTATACTGTGTTGAGGTTGTAATACCTTTTTACTGGTAAATTCATGCTCACCTATTTGTGTGTGTACATGTACACAACCTTTGTCTACACATGCAAAAAAAATTCAGATAGTGATGGTGATGACTTTTTTTGTGTGTTTGAAAACTATTCAGATACATTAAAAAATTCTTAAAAATAACCTGCCTCCCTGGAGAAATGATGCTCAAAAGATGAGGTGATCATGCTTTAAAGCTTATTTGTGTAACATTGCATGTATCCACTGTTCTGTCACTACTGTAGTGTCTAAGTAATGAAAAGTGACCAAGTACCATGTTTCTCCATAGTGTGCTGGGTGTGCTCTGCCCTGTTGGGATTTTGTTTCAGCAACTTAGGCAAGGACAGGACAGAGTCAAGGATGAAAATTAATCTTAAGTAGATCTATTTCAAAATAGTGATTTTGAAAACTTTGGCTTCCCAAGGCATCAATCAAACTTAACCCACAGTGAAAAGGCAAAATTAAATCAGCCTGTAGAGTCAAGCTATGATTCTGTAGGCATGCTGCAGAATTTCAGGATGGGAGAGTCACATGATTCTTTCTGGAAGCAAAGAAAATCAAATAGCTGGGTGCCTCCAAGTTTTGCTTAAAGTAAAAAATGTTTGTGCCATAGGGTAGCTTAAAATATTTTTGCACGTGCAAAAAACTATTCTTTAATGCATGAGGTTCAGCCTGGTTTGAGGGCCAGATCTCATGGGCGATGGGTTACTGATGATGTGAAAGCAGGTGCCAAGGTGCTGAAATAAATGAATCTCTACAAAAAAATAGCAGTAAAGGTCTCCTCAGTTCACTGCTAAAACTTTATTGGTCAACCTGACAAAATGAAGCACAAAAGATTAATAGAATGGAGGACTGACAGACTGACTATCCTAATGTTCTTGAGTGTCCCGTGTGACAGTCTCTGCCTCTTAACAGCCTCTTCTGCTTATGGTCTTTTTCACTGACCTGCTTGTTCTGTATCTGGGTTCTGCACTTACATCCTGCTTTACCTGTTGAACCAGCACTTGGTGGTGTTTGCAGTGTTTCTGTGTACACTGAAGCAGCAAAGCTTTGAGCAAGAGTGTACACAAAATGCTCAGGGGAATTTAATGGCTGGGAATGTGAGATGCTGAGGCAAGGGAGCATCGATATCTGATCTGATATCTGATATCTGTTAGGGTGTGGTCTAGGGGTAACTTGGTGTGTGAGTGCAGTGCTTGTGTGATTAAATTCTGCCTGGCAGTGGCAAATGTGATCAATGTATATAAGCATTTTTAAATCAGCGTTGGCTGTGTCTTCTTGTTTGTTTTGTGAACAGAAGTTGCATTCTCAGTGAGTAGAATTATTTGTCTTTGATTTTGTTCCAGTAAAGTTTCAAAATTGTATCACATACACAAAAAGAAAAAATGACCATATAATCACCTGTTTTATTGTGCTTCCTGAGAAAATGCTTATGCGTTGAGACAACTGGCAGAAGAACATCATGTGGGTAATCACTGCTAGTCAGCACAGCTTGAATTTCTAATAGTAACCTTGAAAACATGACACACTGAGGTAGCTTCTTGTTTACTGTTTTTTTTTCCACAGTGTTATTAATTTCAAGAAGTTCAGTTTTCTTCAGTTAAGGAATGTCTGAATTATGTTAAAAAGAATTGTTAGTCACAAATGGAATTGCAATGTCCTGGTGAATTGCATGATCAAGGCTGCTATATGCTGTATTGATGAATTGAGGGTTTTTTGGCACTGATGCTACAAAGGTTTGAATAATCTCTTAACTTACAGAGGGAGCTTCCCAAGGCTGTGCAATTCCTAGTGTGCACACCTTATTTAGTCTGTGTAGGATTTGGTTCTTGGTGGGATTCTGGGAGGAGTACATGATGGCTTGATGAACCTATGCTGTGCTTAATATATTGTAATGAGAGGTTGGGGTGTTTTTTTGTTTCGTTGGGGTTTTTTTTGTATTTTGGTTTTTTTTGTTTGTTTGTTTTGTTTTGTTTTTTGTTTTTTGTTTTGGTTTTTGTTTCTTTGTTTTGTTTGTTTGTATTTTGGTGGGGGTTAAAGTTGAGGTATCGACTACTGTCCTGGTTTAGGGCAAATTTGGGAGAAAACGTCCAAAGGGGTCCCTCTGGAAAACAGATTCAAGTGGCCCCTGCCCCTACTGGTTCAGGAAAAAGATTTCCTTGGAAAAAGGTGGGAAAAGCTGTTTATTTAACAAGCAAGGTATTCACAAGCATAAAAAATGAATAATATTAAACAATAAAATCTCTTGCTGTTCTGAAGAGATGGCAAATTCAGAAAGTCCTTGTCCTGGGGTGCAGCATGGTTCACTCAGTCTCTTATCAGTCCTTCCTGCCCTGGAAAATGCCACGTTGCAGTTCCTGGTGGGCCACAGGTGTGAGCTCCCCGTGCTCTTCTGGGTTTTTGGTCCAGAGCAGGTTCTGATCAGGAACTGATCAGTTCCAAGAAAAAGCCACAGTCCAAGGAACTTTTCTGCCTCAGCCAGCTACAGACTAACTAAAAGCAAAGGAGAGCTCTCCCTGCTGTGTGAAGGATGTGGGGGAGCAAGTGCAGTTTCTGAAAACAAACTGTGCCCTTCTCTCTCTCCCCCTTCGCTCTCAGAACCAGTCTTAAAGGTGCAGAACATAATATCCAGCAGAAACAAAACAGATGACTGGGGATACAAGCCTCATAAAGTCACCCTAGGGCAGCTATAGATAAATGTTTGCTTTTACCTTAAGAAAAGAAACACTCAGGTTTTTCTGGACAATGTTTTTTCCTCTGGTGCCGGTAGTATCACCTGTATTCTAAATATCTGCTCGCAGAAGAAAATATGCAGTTGCTGAACATCAGGAATCTGCCTGCCTTGCATCTTCAATTAGGCAATTCTGCCATTACAGGTTTTCCCCTTGAAATTTTCAATTTTATTGCCATTCCATTATGTAAAATACAAGATGGCTTTCCACAGATGTCATGAATAACAATCATGAAATCCCAGTGAACCACTATTGCTTTGTCTCAGAGGAGGAGGGAAGTATTTTTTCCCTCACTCTTTCTTATGATATACAGACTTGAACATTTTTTATTACTGTCAGTATTCTAAACCTGTACTGTTGCTTATCATAAAGGACATTAGTTTATTTTTTACCTGCAGGTATGTGTCCATAGACAGACTTGAAAGTTTTAAAGCAGACGGATGATAGTGTGGCTGCAAGGCCTCTGTTGGCCATAGCTGGGAGTGTACCTGCTCTATAGTTAGGTTGCACTGGCTGTGTCTTTTATATTTTGTGAACATACGGCATAACATTTGTGGCTCTGGGCATTCTTGCCCCTACCACAACTTCTGTCCCTGTCTAAAGCTTCTGGACCCTGTTAATTTCCTTCCATCCTACTATCTGCTGCCTCCCTTCCCCCTGGGAGTTATGGGTCATGCTGCCTTACAAAGTTCTGTTAACTGAATGCAGTCCTTTGCATGCCCTGTTTTGCTGGACTTCTTCCACCTGTCTTTTCATCTTTTGTGTAAAGCCAAGTGCCTTCCTTGCAAGCATGTTCTTTGGGATAGAGCAGTGGAGGGCTGGGTCAGAGGTCCTGACACAGGTTTGGGCTTGCAGAACTCACTCTGTGATTGTAGTTTCCATATGGGAATAGACATGCCAAGACCCAATAGGCTGTCATATGCTTTGTGTTTGGGAGGATGTGTGATGGCTCCTGGGGCTAAGCCGAGGGCAGCATGTGCAGTTCTTGTGGAGGGGTTGGTGCCTCACAGAAAGACTGGAGCTTGCAGAAACTGAATAGGTTACTTCAGTCAAAGGCATGGGCAGCAGGAAGGTGGGTGGCTTCTGTCGCAGTCTGAAAAGGAAAGGGGGGGTTGTATGGCAGCAGGACAGAGCTCTTCTTTCGTAGGTTGGAAGAAAGAAAATACTGCATTGGCATGATACTTTTCTGTTCCAGGAGGGTGAATCAATGAGCTCTGCCTCTGTGTAGTCTTTAATGAGTCTTTGCTCACTGAGTCAAGGCAGCAGCCAGCCTGGCATTAGCACACATTCCTTCCATCTATGTGCTCTTCTCTGCATCTCTGTCCTCTTGTGTTTTCTCCCAAATATTGTAGGGTTTCTGCTATCTCTGTCACTTTTTTTTCCTAGCAAGCCAGTCAGGCTTAGACCTGTGAGGTTTAATGAGGTGTGTTGCAACAGATCTCACAGACATGTGAAAAGGTCAGGAAGGGTGCTGGGGATAAGTGGATCTGCATTATTGCCGTGCTTGCCTGAAAAGGGTAGCAGATGACTGCCACAGGGAGCAAGTGAGTCTAAAAGGCTGACACAGGGAGTTTCTTACTTTATATTCATTGTGTGTTGACTGCCACAGTGCAAAAGGCAGTGTAATTGCATATAATCACATTTCCCCAAATCCCAGTGGCTTCACTCATGAATGTTTAGTGTGGTCATGCCCCTAAGCAGTGAAGGCAAGCATGATATTGAGACAAACATGTAATCACAGGTGCTCCTGACATGGGGCTGAACGTGCTGCTGTAAACAAGCAAGTTCCTGCTGTTCTAGCCTGAATGGAAAAGCTCTCTAGTGCCTTTGTAAAAGCTGTGCAGGGAGCACGGACATTGGGAATGCTTTTTTCCCCTCTGCTACATGGTACTACTTCACCATCAGGTGGCTGGACACATACTGCACTTTAGCACAGTATGTGATGGAAACAGGATTAAATCAGCCATGTTTACTTTACATTCATGTGTAGTTATGGCCTTGAGACCCAGCCCCAGTTGTTCAGTGATTCTTTTTAGTGTCATCGAGATGCTGCTGAAAATTAGCTTTTACAGATCGTTGTCATATTTTGTGAATGCTTGTCTCCTAGATTCTGCTAGTAGAAATGTAAAATGTTTTCATTTGCATTTAAAAATATGTCTGTTTTTATGGTTGGCATGCCTGTCAGAAGTACTACGAATATACCAACATATATCTAAATCTAGAAAGCTTTTAGGTTCTTGCTCTATAAATCAGAACTTTGCTGGCTTTTTTTAAAAGTCAAATTTTACCAGTAAGCCATACCAGCAAATGTGTCGTGGTGGGGTGAAGCCATGCAGTGGGGATATTGTCACTCTCAAGAGCCTTTTGCTTTGTTTCTTATAGGATAGAAATACTAAGCATGAGATTACACTGGGCTGCAGGTGTAATAAACCTGCTTGACTGGCTATAGTCATTATTTTTCATTAGTGACCTAAGTGATAGAATAGATGGTGTTTATGAAATTTGCAGCAGACAACAAGCTGGGAAGAATGCAAGTATGCTGAAGAACAGTGTGGGGTTTCAAAACCATTCTGACAACCTGAAGAAAATATACTGAGTAAAAGAGAACTTCCTACTCTTGCAGAAAATATTGCAGATATGCAAGATAGTTGAATAGGCGTTAGTTTTCAGAAGTGATCTGTGAGGTTTAAGGTACCACAGTTGCTGTTGGAGGGCAGTGGGTATCTTGAGCTGCAAAGCATGCAGCATTGTTCTATCCCACATAGAACTTACAAGGCCTTATATTGGAGTGCTGTGTATTGTGGGGGAACAGCTGGAAACAGATGACAACTCTCAGCTGCTTTGAAAATTTGACATGGTATATGGAAAAACATTTACTGTGCTGGGCTTATTTGTTTTAGAGAAGGGAAGGCTGAGGGCTGTTCATGAAAGTCTTCCAGTGTGTGAAACATCTGCCATGAGTAGGAAGTAAAAGTGTTTTCTGTGTTATTGGGGTTTACACCAAGATGTAGTGTGTTTAAATTGGATCAAAGGGGATTCATCTCAGACGTGATGGAAGCAGTCTGAACAATGTAGCAAAGGAATGCATACCTGGGAGTGTTGTGAAATTGCTATCAGTTTATAAGAACAGATGAAACAAACACCTGTCTGGAACAACAGGAGTGTTATAGGTATAATGGACCTCTATTGGGGAAGAAAAATATGAGCACTTGACTTTTCTAGCTCTCTTTATAAATGGTCATTATGTCCATGGCATTATTTGCTCAAACTTTCTGCTGAAACTCGATTCCATATATTAGATGTCTGCTTTGATGGAAGAAAACACCACCTCATAATGGACAATGTTATTCATTTGTACTTGTCTGTAATGACAGAATTCCCTGTGGAAATGTGTATAGGGCTTTCTGTAAGCATAAGATACATCAAAAAAAGGAAAAGGTTCAAACTTCTTGTGGTTTCTTTTTTTGTTTCTTTTTTTGTGAAAGACTGATGGCTCTCTTTCAGCTGCTTACCTCTATTTGGAGTACTTGCCTGTTTGTTTAATGACAAAGAGAATGAGAAGGTGAATTTAAAAAAAAAATAAATTGATGCATACATGGGGTAGCCTTACAGAATTGTTGGGAGGCCTCTTCTGCAAGCATATATGTGTCTGTGTGCATGACAGTGTCTTAACAAGGAATCAGTTATCAACCAGCCAAAACAGAGCTTGGTAATTCTGTAGGTATATATTAGATATTGATAAATGGGTGTAAGGTTTTGGGAGAATCCAGCTGCAGGCTGGACTGTGGAACCGTGAAATTTCCTACTTGTGCTTTAACTTTTTGAAGGAGATATTCAGATACCATCATGATCTTTAAAGAGTGTTCAATAGATGGTTTTTAAGTCGTCAAGGTTTTTTACATTTTAATTCTTTTGATGAAAAAATACATACAGGAAAGTCAAATGGCACCAATTAGCACTGAAATATAGCTTAAATGAAGACCAGATAAACAAATGCTCATTAAGAGCGTGGGCTTGGGTTATCCCTGTGTAACAAGGATACACAGGGAATTCTTCTTCAAAAAGAACAACTGTTTAATGTAGAACTCTTCAGAAACTGCATCTATTTTTGCCTCTAATTTTAATGCCTTTTTGTTTATGAAAAGCAGTGCAGATTGAGATCATAACTATTATTGACATGTAATTTCTCAAGCTTTTTACAGTTTTAGTATTGGCTTAAAGTCTGTTGACAGGACACTTTATTGGTTGAGCTATTTTTATTGCTCTCTAAATTTTGGTGTTTTTTTTTTTTTTTTTATTCTTACAGTATAAGAGTGAAATGTTGTCCAAATATTTGCAGATTGTCCAAATCTGAAGTAGCTGCTCTGGGAGTTTTCCATTTAAAAAAACTGGCAAAGGGCATGCTGTGCCATTGTATTGATTTTGTAAGGGATGTTATTTTTGAGCTTTCACAGGCAGGTGTGAAAACGATGCTGCCTAGTCACAGAGATGGGACACTGGTTGGTGGAATACAGGGAAGGCTGCCTTAACAGACTGCTAACACCTCTTAACACCTCTTACTGGTGTCATCTGTAGTAACAGTTCAGATGATACTTAAACAAAGAATAGAGAGCTCTTTCTCTTATTCTTTGGCCACGAACTTTGATTATTTTTAGGTGTCTTCTGAGCTCTCAAAGTTGCAGAACCAGTCAGTATGAGTCCTGCTTTGTCTAAAATGCATCTGCTCTACAGACAAGGAGGCTGTCCTGGCTGCAGGGAAAATTTAAGAACTACCTGTTGAAACTCACTGTGGAAGAATGGAAGTGAGGTTGTGGAGAGATTTTGCCAGATCTTGGCTGGTGGATGTTTATTGATTCCTTTTTCCTGCAATCTTTTAGGATCAGCGGTTTTAGTTAGGTTGTTCAATGTGACAACCAGCTGCTGGGTTAACTTATAGCAGTTCAGTTATTTCTAATGTTTAATTAACATTGCTAATAAATACATTTTTTCGATCCATTCAGTTTTTTAGTAATACAGACAGTACTATAGAGCTATCAGCAGAATACACAACTAATTTATAAAAAGTTACTAGAATATATTTGAGTTTAATAGAGTGCTTTCTAGAACTATAATTTTAAAACAAGTCCCTCATAGAATCATAAAAGTTAGAGCTCTAAATAGACTCTGGCATGTTTTACAAGACCAGCTAGTCTTTTACTGTTTACTCCGGTGGCACATTAATAAAATGTGTTATTGTAAATTGCTTACTGGTATCAGATTTATGGATATGCCTGTAAATGTCAGTAGATCTATCATGTTGACATTACTTAGGGCTGGAAGGGGGTTGTCTAGGTTGTCTTTCTGTCATACCAAACAGTCATGCCTGTACCCTGGGAGTTCCTAGTGCTCTGTGCTGGCATATATTGAACCCAGATAATCCAGGGATGTGACGTGCAGGTTCTACCAAAATCTACCTACAGTGACAAGGAATTTATTTCTGCATGCCATGCTGAGCCCATTGTGCAAACTGAGCTTCTGGGTGTGGGTGAATGCAGACAGACACTTTCTGTCATTTGCATCCACTTCCTCCTTTCCCCAGGGAAACCCACAGGACAGCCCACCTCCTCCTCCTTTTGTAAGGTGACCAAGATGAAATATTCCTTGCAATTGTAAATTGGGCAGTTACTGTGAGTTTGAGCATAAGAGTGAGACATACCAGACAGGGATCTAAGGAAAAGGGTTGCCTTCACCATCTGGTATTGCTTCCTTAGCTGTGACCTATCTCAAATACTCATGGGAAAAGTAGGAAGTAGCCAAACAACCGTGAATAAATTGGCCAGTTAGATCAGTATGAACAATACTTTTTGGTGCTTTTTGGCAGATAGCTAAAGCATGAGGTTTGCTTTATACACATTGTGTTGGTCAGTCTGTTGACTTCAGACAGAGGTAACAAACGGGAAGATTCATATTTCAGACTTTTTTTTTGTGTTGTAATATACCCAGGCATGCTGTGTTGAAGGACTGTTTAAAGAGATTGTGTTTTTCACCCCATTTCTCTTGTGCTGTGTTTTGTATTTCACTGATGCCAAGAAGCAGTGCTGAACTCAACTGCTTCTGCATCATTTCTGCTAGAACTTCTTTATAAACTATGGTGCTAGCAGTGAAGCAGCTGTGCTTGCTGGAAGTGCACCAATGTGTGAATTGGTGTGCTAAACAGATTAGATGACAGAAATTCTGATGAAATAATCTGTTATTTAAGGACTACAACAGAAAGGTGTCATCATTCTTTGAGATTTGATTACTAACCCTAGAATACCTTTGGAGAGCATTAGCCAAGAGCAATGCAGAGCCAAAGGATGCACTGACTTGTTAATGGTATTAGTGTAATTGTTGTTAAATGTTACAGAATAATGAAAGCCAGTGACACCTGCATTGTCAATGGTATTATTGTGTTACCATTATTTAAGAGGAAAAAGCAAGAATGATCAACATCTGCAGCAGAGAGGGGCTTTGAAAGCATACAACATTAGTAACTGTGCTATGGAAGTAACATCTTTCTGGTTTGTGTTTCAAGGAAATAAACATTTCTCTGTGCTTTTCTGGTTTTGCTTGGTTTTAACCAGGTGTCTGAGGTTATTCTACCAGAGAGACCTCAGTAAAGATGTAAATTAATAATTTGAGCCATGTTTTCCTACATCCTGCTTTTTAAATTTGCTCTTGAACTAGCTCAGAGTAGACCAGGTTTGTATTTGCAAAGGAATACAATGCTTACAAGTCCTTTGGTGCTGTGAGTGACTTTCTGTTTGGAATTCTTTCCAGATGAGACATTTTCTTTACAGGAGTTGGGTCAATATAGACAACATCTGCCAGTATTTTCAGGTTAATCTACATTTAGCTTTTATAGTGACAACAAGCCTTCTTGCTAACTTTCCCTTCCTTCCTCAAATCTGTATTGGTGAGATGAAATCTAAGCAGTGCAAAATCAAGAGCAAAGAATATGTTTTGATCAAACTTGAAATCAGCTTTCACTTGCAAGGCTTCATTTAATTAAATTGCTGCATTTTTTTGCCCCCAAATTCATGAAGCAGATCCTGTTTATTCCTGCAAAAACTGTAAGACTACAACAGTGAAAAAAGTTTGATTTCGTACTCTGGATTCATCTCTCTTTTTCAGTAAATCATGATTTTATAAACTTTAAAATCACGTTTTTATAAACTTCTTTCTGAATCAGGCAAAGTGTATTGAATAATTTTCAAAGTGAAGATATGGCTCAGTCTCAGTTCAGAATAATTTTCCATTAATGTAATGCGAGGTGCTTGCATGAGTCTGCTCAGGAAAGATTTATCATGGTCACAAAATAGCCCTCAGATGTAATTGTTTATGTTTAAGTGCCTGTACCCAACTGCCAGTCCCACTCAGTTTCCTTTTAGACAAGACAAGCTGCTAGTATTATCTTCCTGCAGGTAAAATGCACTAAATGTTCAGCTATTGTGTTTTACGAAGTAGTGTTTAGTGACAGACTATTCCTTTGCACGTGGAGGAAAAAAACAAACAAGACAAGTGCCTTTGTTGTGGACTTCTGTTCACCTCAGCAGTAGAATTTGCTTTATGGAAGTAGTGTGTAATCTATGTATTGCAGTTTCGATGGAAGCCTACTTTCACCTCCAGAGCTAGTCCTTTTGTTAGTTTGTTTGCAGAAGTATTTCTGGTGCCATCCTGATTCGCTGGAGTTGGCTGTCCTCCCTGAGGTGTTAATGCTGTCTCCTACCCTTTGTGCCTTCAACAAAAAGTTAACAGTTTTATAGGAGAGCTGATAATACTTGGGCGGTACATGTACATGTGCTTACATAGCTGACACGGTGAAGCACAAAACTAAAGGTTAATGTCCACAAAGTTAAGCCCTCTGAACATCCTTTAAGGCTTAACTTAAACTGTTAAGTGGTGTGGTGTGCAGTCAGAGTTTACCTGTCAAAATTTTCTTTCTCCGTCAGAAATTGAACTTTTCAGCAACTGAAGAAGTATTATGTACAAAAGATATTTTTATCAAAGGATTTTTAGGGGATTTTTTGAGAGGTGTTGTGCAATGGGAATAGGGAGCTGCCTGTTCTTGGCAGCTAGGGGAGAGCCATGTACCTGTGGCTCTGGTACCCCATACTCTGATGCTCTCTTGTTGAATTTTTGTTCTTACATGACTGTCCCCAGACTCAATAATGAAAAAGAACTGTAGGCATGGCAGCTTCACCAGATAGTTTCAGTGTCAGAGTTGACTGTTAGACAGTTGATTATTGTACTGTATTTTTCAAATTTGAGAATATCTTCAAAAATTGAAGTTTTGCTTGTGTTCTGAGTAAAATTTGGAAGACCTGTCAGAAAGTGCTGTTCAGAGTTGGGCACCTAAGTGATCTTTGTGCCCTTGCAAATCTGTGCACTCACCCATTGTGGTTAGTGAGCTGGAATTTAACTGCTTCGATTTCATTCTTTCTCTTTCTTTGGGGAATTAAGAGAATTTAGAAATTGCTTACAGGATGCTTGCTGGGACCTCAAGTTGACATTCAGAATCCAGGTGTCTGTTATGTTTTGAAAATACAAATGCATAGTTCTATGTATCCTTTAGGTTTGTTTTCAATGTCTTCAATTGAAGGCTCTAGATAATATATACAACATAAATTTAAAATACCTTCCAGTAGAAATATGTAGGCCATATAAGAGATATAATTGAGAATTCAATTATTCTTTTTTACTGTGTGGTTGAAAAAACAATCAAGTTCAGCAAATCCATTTCAGCAGTTTCTGTAACTATAAGATTTCCCTCTGTCTCTGAAACCTAGTACCTGTGAACCCACTAATGTCTTCCAAAATTAAGCCGAGGACTCAAAAAGAAGCAGCTTCCTCTGGTCCTGTCTTTTGACTATCCACAGAGCAGGTCCAGAGCTCTAGCAAAAATAAAATCATGAGGTTGACTTTATTATATTGTGTACAGGAAAAGTAGGTGGGTGAGATAAAATATTCTGGCTCTAAAATTACTAAAAATAACTACTTGCACTTTGCTTTTCTGTTTTTTTGTAGAGGATTGAAAAAAATGCTACTCCTCATGGAACAATTGACAGTATATATTTGTTAAAATTGTAATCTCAGAATAAGAGACAGTGCATAAAAAAGAAAAATAATTAAATTATAATCAAAATCCCACACAGCAGCACTGATTTTAAACTGTCTCTATAAAGTGTTGTTTAGTGGTTTACTTTTAAGTGTTGCCACCTTTAATACTGAAATAATTAGACTTTTCTGCAGTTTCTAGGTTTGGCTCTCACCCTTAATATAAACTACAGACGATTTCCCTTTAAAATTCAGGTGCAGATGTGACAAAATCAAACGATGACTTCTCCTTTTGTATTAACCATTGTGTTACAGGAATGTATTTGTTCTGAGAAACCTTGACAATTAATTTTCTCCATTAAAGAACAAGAGCCTGCTTTTCATTCAGCAGTTCGCTGTTCTATTACTGCAGAAACTGTTTACCAGGGAAAGGGATATAATGTGACTTAAAGAAGATGGCTCAATCCTGCTTGGCAGGATCGGAGGGGGGTGGCGAGCCTTGGACATTTGCCAAGGGGAACTGTGTTAAAGCACGGCGTCTGTTCTGCACGGTGGGCTGGTGTAGCGAGGGGGGATCACCGCATCCTCCGAGGTGCAACGTGTGTATGTGAGTGTGTGTGTGTGTGTGTGAGAGAGAGAGAGAGAGAGAGTGAGTGTGTGTGTGTGTGTGTGAGTGTGAGTGTGTGTGTGTGTCGGCGCAGTGGCGGCTGCTGCGGAATTCCGGGGATGAATTACTTGGTGTGCACGACCGAAGGTGCCGCTCGCTCCGCCAAAGCGGCGCTGCCGCTGACCTGAGAGAGGCAGCCTGCGGCTCCTGGTGACAGATAGAGGTGGAGGCACCCCAGCTCGTGGTCCTCCCCCCGCCCCCGAGAGATCCTCGGTCCGCTCCTTTATAGTGGCTCGTTTGGCTCTCTGTCATCGCCAGAATGCTGCCCGTGAATGTGTGTCATGATTACAATAGAGTGTGGTAACACGTAACAGCAATGAAAGCCCAGCGGGAAAGGCTACAAATTCCAGGGCTGACCTTGGAGTAAGTATTGTCTGTCTTTAATATTTTAATGGTTTCTGCATGATGCCGGCTTTTGTGCAGTCAGGAGCTTTTAGCAGACGTTTGTGCTGACAGCCTGGGAGCACTGCAGCTCCAGGTTGAAGGAACACGTTTTCAGTGCATTGCAGTTGGTTTCAGCAAATGTGCGAGCCTGGAGCCAGGATATTGCAGTGTGTTTGGAAAGAAAGCGTTTCTGCCTATTTAAAGTTACTGAATCTCAGTGCATGAAGCATCCTGTCAGCTTGTAGGGGAAGGCTCTGTCAGTAGGCCATGGTGTCTGTCTTTCTCTTCAGCTCTCTGTTGCTGTTTGTTTATCCCTGTGCTGCCTTTTAGAAAGGCCTCTTTCTGTGCTGAATAATAGAGAGCACTGCGAGAGATTAAAGCGTTATGAAAATGCTGTTTGTGAAAATTCATCAGGAACAAGACGTATTTTACATACGTAACTGCACTAATGACCTGTATTGACATTCTGGAGGATTCCTGATAGTTCCTGTAGTAAGTATGTTTACTTAATTTAGCAGTATGTTTACTTATACTTGCTTAAAACTGATTAAGTAATTTGTGTGCTTTCAGCTGTTCAGAGAGTACCTAAATGAAAACATGTAGTTTTAATGTATAGTGATAGTAAATGTAGTCTTTTATTCATAAATGCCAGCATATGTTTACCCCAGATATGTTAGTCAAACCCAAATATTTATTTCTATACATACATACATACATACATACATACATACATACATACATACATACATACATACATACATACATACATACATACATACATACATACATACCTGTAGTCTACACTGACACGTATGTATGCATGTTACAGCCACCATGAGAACTTGCTAATTTTATCTAGGTAAATAGATATGGTTACGTCAGATCCTTTAGTATTCCCTGGGACTGCCCCAATCTTGGTGGATTAAGAAAACCCAACAAAAAAACCCTGAATGCTGCAGATGCCTGCGGTAAAGTTGTTTAGCTGTGAAAGGTATTATCTGTGGCATCTGCCATGTGCTAAAGACAGGGCTATAGGTAAGTGTGCAGTGTAGCAAATAATTTATTCTAATAATCACAAGAAGGTGACAGAGCACTTTATTCCAAGGAACAAATGTAGATGTCATACTGGTTCCCCAGAACTACATTTGTGAAATGTCTCAGAAAATATGCATTTCAGTCAGGCATCTTCTGGTAAGAGGAGTGTGTGTTAGCTGTGGGCAGACTGAGCTCTAGATATTTTTCTGAAAAAAACCAGCATTACTAATTTCTCATGAGTTTTGGAGGAGGGGTCTTATCAGAGATCTCATTAAAATGGTTTCCATGAATAATTGATAATTATACTTCTTTTGAGATGTGGCAATTTAAATATTTTAAATCAGTCTTCACTGAATTATGTAATCATCATGTGAGAATAACATCACTAGCTGCAAAGGACGAAAAAGGATTCATGTTTTTCAATGTATGTGTGTGTTTTTATAATATGAAGTAATTGTTTACTGCTTCCTCCTTTTTCACAGTAACCTAACATAATTACACTTGCTTTGCCATATTTTCAAAATATTTAGTACCGATAACATTAATAGTTATATTTTAAATTCAATACTGATCATTGTTTTTGTTAAAATGTTGTCTGGATATATTTACTTTCTTCCATATATTTGAATTACTTTTGTCATCACACTTGCTACTTTTTGAACTTGATTTACCTGTAGAGAAAAGAAAAGACCATATTTTGGTTGCTGGCACATAATGATTTCCATAGAGTCATTCTCTCATGATTTGCCAGAGTTGAGTCAATGCAGACTTAAATCATGTCTCCCAAACTGTTAATTGCAATCATTTAAAGAAGAGCATATCTAGGGGGAAAAAGTGCAATTTATTCCTCGCTCTCTGAGTCTCATGAATTTTCTTTCAGTAGAGTTTAAATGTTGGGACTAGAATTATGTTGTCTCCCCGAGAAACAATTATAGTCTGTCTACTTTATATTCATTACTTGCAAAAAGCTCCTTGAAAGAATATTAAATCCAAAATAAAGCATTCCAAATTTAGTAAGTGTAAGAAGTAAGACTGCCTGTCACGCACTGTGATAATTTGTTTTAACAGGTTTTCGTAGGTCTTAAAAAAGCAAAGCTGAAGAGTGAGTTCTATACAGGAACTGGATTGACATACCAGCATCATCTCTTGGTGGGAATTTTTAGATCCATAGTACTAGCACATCTGATACTGGATGCCCTCAGAGTCTGTGCCATTACTGAGACTCTGATGTGTGACAGTAGTGAAAATGAGGGGGAATATGAGTAGCTACTAGCCAGTGTAGGATTTCCACTTGATGTGAACCATCCAGTAGAGGAAGGGCCATGCCTATTACTCCCTAGACTATTTCTAGGATTTATTCACAGCATGGTGAATTAGAGATCTCAGTCTGGGGTTTGAAGTTAATATATTCTTCTTATTCAATGCCAGAGCTGCTTGTTTCCTCTCCTTTTACCCATTCTGGCTTTAGTGGATTCCTTGTTCCCAGTTGTTACTCCATAGCAGTCCCCTTATGCTCTCTTTGCTCAGCCCTTTGCTTTTGGCCAGTTGGTGCCAGTTCTCTTCTCCCTCCACCTGGACTATCTTTGGATCAGTTCCAGCTTCCCCTCACTGCTTCTGGTTGTGCTGAAGGCTGGTGCTTTGCATGGCCTGCCTCCATATCTTACCTTGCAGTGCCCCCAGGAGCCGCAGTGCAAGCGCTGACTGTGCAGGATCGTTTCCCAGCCCACAGTCAGTCAGGGCCAGACTGACTGGTGGACAAAAAGGGGACAGCTGGGGACAAACTACCAGCTCTGCTGCAGTGGAGATGAAGAGATAGAGCAGATAAAGTGTAGAAGTACAAAAGCAGTTTTTACAAGTCTGTATTGAAGTGATCATACAGAAACAAGGATCCTTCCTGTGCACGTTGTTGCAGGTCAGTGCAGTGCAATGCAACACAGGCTGCCCCAGTGGAGCAGGTGAAATCTGCCTGTTGATCCACACCTTTTTCTGCAGGCTTGCGTGGACTGGCTGGTATGAACCTGGGTTCAATTTAGCCATTTTCAAAGTGATATGTTGAGCCATTGGCTCTTAATGGATCTTGTCAGCTCAAAGGTACTGTTGTGCTAGCACAGGTGGTCTGCAGTTGAAACCAAGCAACTTGTACTTAGCTGCTGGTGCTCTTCTGTGCACCTCGTTCAGAAATCATAAAGGCACAGTCAGCAACCAGAGGAATTTTCCCATACACAGTAGCCTTGTCAGAAATTACCTGCAGGCCCATCCTTGCCTCAGTGTGCATGTCGCTGCCAAACTTTGTGCCTTTTCCAAGGCATCTCAAAAAGGAAAAAGTTGCAAAAATGTACAATGTCAAAATGGTATTCCTAATCTGTTCTAGAAGCTGTAGTACTCTTCCTGCTGAAATGTTCAGAAAACCTGGATCAGGTATCCACCTTGAAAGATTTTGAAGGCAGAGTATTAATATCTGGCAGAGTGTTACACAATTGAAAATATGAACTGGACCTTAGCTGTGCTTGGCATATTGGCCATCTGCATCTCCACTGGGAACAGGACAGGACAGGACAGGACAAGACAGGACAGGACAGGACAGGACAGGACAGGACAGGACAGGACAGGACAGGACAGGAGACATTGGCTGGCTGGAAGGGCCTGATACAAAGCAGAACAAATCTTTATGAAGATGAGCTGAAAAAAGTTCCCCATAAGCTTCTGCCATTGCTTAGTCTGCACAGTGTTTTTTTGACAGATAGCTAAAGCAAAATGCAGTGAGAGGCACACTATAAACATGTTTTTTAAAAGAAGCTTTCTTGTGAGTTTTATAAGGAGATGTGCATATGATAGCATGAATATATTTTAAAAGAGCATCTCTGAAATGTGGCAGTGGCCAGCTGTTTTTTTGAGAAACCTTTTGAATGGAGATGTACTGGAGGCAACTTCTTGAAGACACCTTTGAAGTCAAATGCTCAAGTAAGAATTGTTTATATCCATATTTGATTACCTAGAAGAAGAACTTGGTGTTTATGAGGAAACATTTCATAATGAAATTGATGCTAACTGGAGCACTTCAAATTTTCAGTAAGTGCAAATTTTAGGATCTTGAACTGGAATTTTTTTTTAAAATTTCCTATTGCTGATGGAAGTTTATCATCAATTTTAGTTTTACTTTTGTTTTAATAAATCTGATTTGCATATAGAAAACTTAAACCCCCTGCCCATCAAGATTCTTTAAGAGTCAAAAAGCACCTCAGTTGCATAGTCTGTTTGGTTAGATGTCTAAAAAGAGTTACCATGTTTCACCACTCTTGGGGCTTTGTACACAAGTGTAGTTCCTGGGAGAAGTCTCACATAGTCAAGCATATGCATCAACACCAGTTCTCATACTTATTTTTATTTAAATCAATTTCATCTTAAGTCAAAACCTGTGTGGCTGCTGTCAATCACTTCATTCAGGAGGATGGTCATGTTTTGGTTCTAACCGAAACTCCTTTCATAACTCCTACACTAAAACATGCAACTCTTGCTAAACTTTCTGTTCACTAGAGATGACATTATTTTAACTTGCAGTCTCACCCCAAGGAGCCTGAGCCCAACCCCAACAAGCCCCTGCAGTCCATGCAGTCCTCTGTTCGCTTTTCATTTTTGGAGGTAAGCAAGTAAACTTCCATTGTTGATGTTTTCTTCTGCATCCAAAACCTAATGATCAAAACATATTACAAAAGGAAAATTGAAAAAAAAGATTAAGTATGTCTCTGCAATCCAAAATACGTTTTACTAGACCAGCTGCTGTTCTGAAGGTAAGTATTTTGTGAAAAAAAAAAAAAAACAAAAAACCAAAAAGAAAACGAAAAAAAAACCAACCAGGATAATCTGTATTTTGAGACCAAGTGCAGACACTCAAAATATTGATGTATAGAATTCTGTGTTGCTTTGACTGCTTAGAAGGGTATCTGAAATTTTATAGTTTGCTTCCTTTGATCATACCTCAGATTGTATTCTGTTATGTGAGAAGTTTAAGATGCATTCATAAATGAGGGTGATTCATGAAACACATGGTTATTTTTTGCTTAAATGAGAGCTAGTAGTGTGCTTAGTGAGTTGAGTTGATTCAGAACACAAAGTCATATTCAGTCAATTGGTAGGACTGTTTTGTCCTCAGGACTAGGAGGATTTTAAACTTCACTTCTATTTCAGTAATGTTCTAGATAAGCCCTAACAGCCACATACAACATCCTTTTCACCCTCTTCTTTCTTCTACTTCCATGTTTGTTCATAAGAATAATTTTTTTTTGCATTTGTCAGAAAGGTAGTTATCTTCATGAGATCAGAAAATCATTAAGTGATAAAAATACTTTAATCCTTCCTATTATGTAAAATCATAATAAATAATAATTGATGGATGTTTCTGATACAGAAAAACTTTTTTTCTTTCCTTATTTTCTTTTTTTTATGAAGAAAGTTAAATTTCTAGTCAGGGATCGCATCAGTGTCAGTCATTGAGATTCTGCTCCATAGGGAAAGTAGTTCTTAAAATGAGTTACTAATAAGTTATCAGTCACTCATGGATTTAAAAAAAAAACCAAAAAAACCAAAGCACTTCTAATTTTGGTCAGAGGTCTCACTTGTTAGTGTGAGAATAAGAACTACCACCTTGTTAAATTACATAATAAAGTATATTTGTGCTTTTTTGGTACCACCTCAAGCACAGTGTGGCAGAGGTGAGGGTTGCTTGGATGTGTTAATCTCCTTCAGTATACTGACCAAATTAATAGGTGAGAGCCCTTCTATCAAGGCTTCACATGACACTGAAAAATGGAGCAATAACCTTAAGACTTGATATGTGTTTCTAAAGAAATATTGTAGTTTTTTATATATTCTGTTTTGGTAGGGAAGAGGTGGTATGAGAATCCCTTATTTGTGCAATTTTCACTATGATTTAAATAAATACACATTTTTTTCCTCAGTGAAAACACTTTTATGATGTTTATTTGATAAATTATCTGCAAAATCATCAGCTGGTTTAGAATGCTTGGTGAAATTAGCATTTTCTAATTGGCTCTTTATTTTATACAGCCAGAAAAATCGCTTCCCTTTGTGGTGAAGGATGTGCTCTTTTTCAAGATTTCTGTTTTGTGGAATCAAAAAGCTGTATACAAATTTTATATTTTGTGTGACCTGGAGGACCTGCTGAATGGCCTCTGCAGATGTGTGGATGTGCTGCTGTGCAAACTGTGCTGTGGACACAGCCCTCAGTGTTTTCAGAGCTCAGACCTTGTTTACCCCTCTGGGTGGCAGAGACTCCCAACAGTGCCAAGTCTGAGCTTTTCATCCTATGATGGAGGATGTTGGGAGCAGACTTTTCAGATGCTTTTTGAAGAAATAGAGTGGAAATTACTGATACTGTTTAATGTGAAGCCTCCTCCCTTCATATGGCTGGAAAATGTCAGAGTTCATAGGCATTTTTTTTGGGTTCTGTCCTGAAATTTATGTAAGACTCTGCCAGAATGGTTACTTTTTCCCTGGAGTGGAAATGTTTAAAGCCTGATTAAATCTGAAACAGAGTGCTGTATTTGTCTCTAGCTGTAGAGGACTGCTGGTGTACTGAACATCAAATATTTTACTTACTAGTTACTCTTAAACTTGACCTAACGTAGTGAAAAAATGGAACATGTTGATTTTTAAGGGTATATAAATAATTAGCATTTCCTGTTCCATTAGCTTAGAGTACTCCTGTATGTGGGAGGAGAGGAATTACTTCAGTGACACTACTTCTGCTTATATTCAGAAATGTTAACATGGGAGAATGAATGGATAGGGTTTTCCTGTGGTATTTCTCTCTTAACATGCTGGCTCATCTCCCTCATGGCCTTTGACTTGCACAGCTGCTCCTTGGGCAGTTGTTTTTGTTGAAGTTCTGCTTATAGCAGTTGTCACATACAGTAGTAGTCTAAAGGGAACCTTTTGCCAGCTAGATGATGAAGATCTTTTCAAAATAAACAGTAACATCCTGTGGATGGGAATACCTGCTTGCTGGTTTGTACCAGCTATCCATTCTTTACTTCTGAGTGAGGGTAGGGGACGAAGTGGTACTTCAGATCTCAGGAAGATAAGCACACATTTACCATTATATTTTTATATATCTTTGGTTTGAGTAACCTGAAAATTTCCAACTGCCTTTTAGAGGAAAAGTACATGCAGTTTTAGTACTAACAGTTATAAGCAGCAGATTTGCAAGGAAAGAGAGGAGATGATGTAAATAACTGAGCACTGCTAGTGTGCTTCATCACAGCTACTGTCTTAAATATCCTCATGCTTCTAACATAATTTTAGTGTTTTACTTTGCTGTGAGTAGTTTGGAGTTCTTTGTCACAGTAACAGAGAGTAGGGGCGGGGAAGTATTTGAAGATAGCCAGGAAGAAAGACTTAAGTGCTAGAAGTTGTAGTAGCTTCTAGTAAAAGTGATAAAGAAAATGGCAATAGTGAACTAAAAAATATGTAACAGCATGCATTTGAACTCGAAGAGTACAGAGTGGTGATTGGCAACAAAAAAGTCTTTTTATTCAGCCTTTTGCTCTACTGGTGTCGCTGATACTGGGCTGGGAGAAAAAAAAATCTCTAAGGCAGTTGATAGAAAGCTCTTAGCTTCAACAAAAAAGAAAAGATTGTAGTGAGTTTTCCAGAAGGCCTCAGGAGCATGAGGATTGCATGGGTGTCAAGCACTGCACAGACACAAATGTTACTACCTGGCTAAGACTGGTGAAGAGATAGACAGGATTCATTCTAAAGGTTTGAAAAACAAAGCAACAAGTAAAAAAGCCCCCCTTTTTTTTAATGGTTAAATTTTTATAGACTATTTAATGAGGAAAATCCAGTTCACCTGATCATATCTACAGCTGAGTTGGCAGGAAGGCCAATGAGGATTAGTATCTATACCTTTCAGTAATGTAATCTGCTCTTTTGGGAAGCTTGTGAGGATGCCACTGTAAACACTGCATTTTACGTGGGGCCATGTTTTCAAATGATTATGTATGTGTTACCAAGAGCAGCAATTACAAGTATAACTGGCATGGATTAAGCTTCATCCTATGGCACTGAATTGAAAGAACAAATGTCACTGTCACAGATATCTTGGCCCCTTTTTGGTGCTTAGTATTAACTTTTTGTTTCTGGAAATTGCTGAAGAATGTTGACACTTGCATTTTCTTTAAATGTAATGTGAATCTATAATATGAATGAGTAACCATTACAAAGGGATAATTAGTATGAGACTTTAAAATATAATTTTATACAAATAAAAAAAATCAGTTATTAAATTATATATGAAACTTTATTTAAGCTGTCTAAATTCATATCCCAAATTGTTGAATACAGAAATAAAAAGTCAGTGTGCTTCTATTCTTCCACTTTCTCTGTCTGTGTCCTTTCTTCCCCCCCCATGACATTCTGCATCCCAGAATCAGATGACAGAAAGCTTAAAATAGCTACTTTCTAGCAACTGTATTGGTCTGTATTGTGTAATCATCAGTGAAACGGATGGCTTCTATTGAAAAATGAACAGTAAAATTTCTAGTGATTTTTTTATTGTTTGCCTGAAAGTGAGCATGTTTAAAGAGCTTTTAAATGTTTTGTGGCTCTGTGTAAAGCTGTGTGGGCATGTGGGGCATATACACCCATGTGAAAGATGGAATGGACAGTAGGAATTTAGTTTGCTGTTTGTTTTTTACATTACTGAAGGCAGTAGTTTGTGTCTAAACTTAGCAATATTGCTGTGTTTCAGGAGGGAAGTGATGTGGATGGTGTCGGTGTGTTCTGGCTAGGCTGGGGCACTCCTGGTGGCTGTGGGGCTGCTGGGGCAGAACTGCCTCAGGGACTTGGACAGCCAGAGGCCCTGCCTGTCCTGTCCTTGACCCTGTTGCAGGACCATGTTCCTGCCCTCCTCTTTGTTAGCTTGTGATGGTGTAGCTGTTCCAAGCTGAATTTCCACCATGAGTGAGAGCTGGCCCATCCCAGGAGCCAGGAGGGAGTGGGGACACGCATTTCCAGCGTGGGGGCATGCAGTGGCTCTGTGTTCTTGGACTGGCATTCTGCTTGCTGCCTTTGGCAGCACTAGCTGCCCACCCAGACCTGAGCAAAAGCCAAGGTGACAGCTGTTTCACACGCTAGTTAATGATTAAATCTGGTGTAAGCATACAGTCTAGCTAGCCAGGGAATACTGCAGAAAAAGGATAGTGCTCACTCTCTGATGAGGAGGGACTTGTGCAGAGATGTGACATGTTTCTCTCAAGGTAGAGCAAAATTGTCATAGGGGAGTTAGGTATTAAATTTGGGCTCTTCTGGTCTCAGGGTAGTTTTATTTTTATGTAATTTTACTATGGAACTGCTACTTCTTGGATTCATAAGGTTTTATAAAAGGCATGTGAGGAGTACATGTCAGAGGGTGCCTCCTTTCCCTGCTTTCCTCAGTGGCAGAGCCACCATACCCAGGGATTTTCAGGCAGATATTTTTTCTTTAAAATGTATTTCCACCTTTGCTTTCTGATACCAGTACAAAGTACATTGACCTTAAGGTTGTGCTGAGAGATGAAGCTGTTGATTTGTTACCCTGAAAGGGGAATTTTTTGGAACGGATGATGTGGATGAGGTAAAGGATCACTTGGCTCAATTTGTTACTCAAATTTTTCTTTAAAATGAGGAAAACCTGCTGTTTCATCTCTCAAGGTAATCTGATTAATATTCATGAACATCCGCTATGAAGCACGAGTCTCTCAAGGTGAAATAAATTAATCTTTGGCTTTCTCCTCCAAAAGTAGAGTGTCTGCTTTGAAGTTATTTTTATGTCCTTGCTGTTCTTTTAGCTCTTTTTGGGACTACTTATTTAACCTTACAAAACACTTCCTCAGCTCTTTCCCATACTCTCCCATGTTATGACTTGTGACAGGTCAAAGGGAGAGCTGTTTCCATTGGAACTTGAAAATGGAAAGTGAAAAACAATTTCATTGCATGTGTAAGTTTTTTTGTGCTGTAGAAATGGGTTTTGAGGATTGGTTAAGTAAAAGCAGCCTCTTACTCAGCAGATGTGATCTCTTGCGTGCTCAAGTGTGCTATTATAGCTTCAGCTTTTGAAATACTTTAAAAAGTTTTCTGTTCTCTGAGCTCTGTGGAGTCACAGCAGAGGAGAAGATTTTTGCTTGTGAGTCATCAGTATTTTGTTGAGTGAAAATAGCCTTTTCAGTTTAGTTTGTAGCTTCTACTGCTTGATACTATTCTGCAGAAAGTTTTAAGTATATAATTTTTAGATCAAGTAAAGCAAGGAACAAGAGCTTCCCTCTCTCACTTACAGGGTCAGATGATGGAATTCTAGAAATCTTACCAAAACTAGAGATATTTGCTTTAATCCTGTGTTGTTTGATGGGTGGTGGTTTTGGGTTTTTTTTTTTTGTTTGTTTTTGTTTTTGGTGGCTTTTTTTTGTTGTTGTTGTTGTTTTGTTGTTGTTTTGTTTTGTTTTGGTTTGGTTTGGTTTGGTTTGGTTTTTTTGGTTTGGTTTGGTTTGTTGTTTTTTGTGGGGGAGAGGGGGAGGTGTGTTTGTTTTTATTTTTGTTTGGTTTGATTTGGTATTTTTTTTTTAGTTCATGTGTAAGGTGCATCTTAAGAAATAAGGAAGTTCTTGTGACAGTTATTTTTTCTGGTAGACTGAAAGCTACAGACACAGAGCTCATCTGAATCATTTTAAATGCCAGTTTGTTGATCTCCTCTCCCTCAACTCTCATAAAAATCCTCCCAAAGTACTTGTGTGCTAGTTTTATTAAATCTTTCAGCCTTTCGGGTTGTATTTTGTGTTTACCATTAAATGTTAAATTTTGAATGTAGTATGCTAGGCCTTCTAAGCCTTTTGAGGAGGTAACATGAATTTGAATTTGAAAATTACAGTAATTTTGGAGTGGTGCTGTAACAGGGGAATGCTGAATCTGAAAACAGTTTTAATTTTTTATTCAAAATTTTACCTTCCTTACAAGTTTGAAGGCTATGCAGTCATAGGAATGACCTGAATGGAGATTTCTTGAACTGTTTTATTACTTTCTAAAACAAAGAATTAAAATATTCTAGAAGTATATCCCACTGAGATATTCCCTCATAATAATGCTTACTTTTACCATAATTTGATGTGCTGCTCAGCTTACTTAGTAAAGAGTTCATTGGCTAATCATGAAATGTTTTTGCCATACGGGTCTTAAACACAAATGACCTGATACAGTCCCATTTTGAAATCAAAACCTGACATTACTCTGCAGAATTTTTTCCCCCCAATTTTAATTAAAAAGACCAAAAACTTCACAGCGTAAGTTGTTAATATTTACAAAAATATACCACACCTACATCAGAAGTTGTAGGAAAGGAGGGAGGATGACAGAGAGTTCTGTTTGGGGCCACACATAGACCAGGTGAGTTGGGTATTGCAGACTGTGGTGTTAAGAAAATCACTGCAGTTCAAGGAGTTGGTTAAAATTTGAACAATTGATCTGCATTTTACAGATGAAAGTAACTGTTAAGGTAGGTCTCGAAATGTACTGGAAAATGGACAGTCTGCTCTCTTCCTGTGTTCTCATACTGCAGAGTTTCATGTACATGCCACTTACCTGCCAGCAGCCATCAAAAGTCATTGTGTGACTATTCCTGTTGACCTCTTTGCTTTGCCTGTCAGGTGACATACCTGTTAGTGATGACTGAAATGTGCTGAGCCTCAGCTGCCCTCAGCCTGCCTGTACAACTCAGACTTTTGTAGTATGGCTTCAAAATTGGCTTGATCTGATTTGATAAGAATGCATTTAGTACATCTTGAATTCAAGGTCCACTTACTCTCCAAAATGTGTCTGTAATCTGTTGCCAGTCAGTTCCTGCAGATAAGGAGAAACTGCTAGGTTAACCTGCCAATTGTCCTGTTGTTTTTTTTTTTTTTGAGAATTTCATCTGATAGGGATGTTAGTGGTTCATGTTCAGAAGTATTTCCTGAGGTAATTCCACCAAAAATCACAAAATCTGCAGTCTTTATGCAGCACAGCGACGAATTTCAGCTGGTCCTTGTGTGAGATGCCAGAGAAAAAAATCCTGCAGCTATATTCTTGAGATGGAAATTCTCAACCTTGCTCAGTGCCAGTGCTGCAGTGTTATGTTGCATCTGCATCATTTTATCACACCTTGATAAAAACAGATGCAGAACAGAAACCAGCGCTGTGTGCATCAGCCTTCCCTACAACACATAGCTCCAGCAGAGGAAATGCTTTGAGACTTTAAAGATTTTAAGTGAGGAATGTAGAAAAAGGAGGTGTCTGTTGATAACGCACCACTGTTCCTGCAGTGGCCTTTTGTGAGGGCTTCATTATTTCTGTTGTACACAACACAACTTGTTTCCACTGCTGTGCTGGCTGAATTGCTTTGCACTGAAAGTTGGTGATCCCTTAGGGTGTCTTTCTTTGGTAATAGCTTATTCTTGAGTACTATAGAAGCGACAGCTTCACAGCTGCAGAGTTCTGAAAACCTTTTAAAAATGAATGCTGTAGAAACAAAGTGGTAAATAGGAATGAAAAAGCATGAAACTGAGCCCCCCAGAAGTAGAAACCTTTTGTTTTTCCAAGATCTTGTTTCTACTCTTGCTTGCTACTAACCATTTCAGAAAGAAGGTACATGTGTTAGGTTTCTAGAGGCAATATCTTGCAGCTGTAAAAAACTGGAGAATGTCACTAAACTGCTGTATTTGAGACTTTACAGTTATTTCTGAACATCATCACAACTGATGCCAGTTGTGTCTAGTTTGTCATCTCAATCCATGAGATGTGTCAGTGGTTAGCACAGGGAAGGCCAGTGCTCCTGATCAGAAGTTTCAGCAAATAGTTTTGTGAGTTGTAACAGGAGAGCAGTTTCCCTTGATGTTGTGGGACCTCATGGCATGATTTGGGGAGACAGACAGATCAGCCACCCCAGTGTCTCCATCCTCTGGTGTGAGATGAGATGCAGCTGGGCTCTTGTAAGTGAGCAGAGTGAATGTAGTGAATGTCATCATGAGCAGCTCTGAGGAAGCATTTCCATCTACTGCTGGGACACCACTTAGGAAGTATTGGAAGCTCCTCCTGGGCTAGAACATAGTGATGGGAAGCAGAAAACATTGAGGAACCTGATGTTGGAGTGATGCCAACTTGAAGTCGTCCTTGTCTCCATCTCCTGGTAACCCAGCTTTCACACAGTAGTGTGTGGTGTGACAATGTCAGTATTCCTGTGATTCTGTACCTCTTGTGTGTACATTGTCACATCTGGCTTTGATAGGCACAATGACTTGCTGAGCTTGTCCTGGAGCAGTCTGATGCTCAAATCCACAGGGCACTCTGTGGCAAACTGCATGTTGATGTTACAGACTGTGAGAGGGAATGACCCAGACTTGCAAAATTTTTTCATAGCAATAAGAAAGCTGCTGTCATAGAGTAGAATCATGGCAGACCCTCTGTTCGTGCCAGGAGTGATAGAGGCTGCTTTTTCTGCCCTTCAGAAACAGACCAGCAAAGACTCTGGTTGGGCTGGAAAAGGGAAGGTGGTTTGCAGATAGCAACTTAAGCATAGTAACACTTCAGCAGAGCAAAACTGGTGGGAGGTTAGAGCTTCAGGGTTACCTGGCAAAACATTAGTGTGTCTGACAGCCAAAATGTGTACCTTGAAAGAGGAGAGAGGGGTTTGCTCCAAGAGGGGCTCTCGAATGGGAGATGACATGATACTGCTTGGCTAGGAAGGCAATTTTTCAAGTTGGTAGAAAAGTAAATGGTGACAGAAACAGGCCTAAACTTTCTCACAACAAAAACACTGTAAAAGACATGTCTGTGGGACTGTGAAGTGCAGCCACAACACTGGAAGGAGTTCTTGTCATGTTTTAGAAGTTGTAGACTGGTTGCTGTAGTTCTGTTGGCAAGTAGATAGGAACACATGCTATCAAGTTTGGAAGGCTGTAAATGCTGTGGAACTTCCCCAGCTGAAAAAACTGTAGAAATATTTCTAAAAGTTG
This sequence comes from Trochalopteron elliotii, assembly GCA_024734555.1. Classification (NCBI taxonomy): domain Eukaryota; kingdom Metazoa; phylum Chordata; class Aves; order Passeriformes; family Leiothrichidae; genus Trochalopteron; species Trochalopteron elliotii. Next base: position 1,157,178 of record JANPWX010019802.1, read on the forward strand.
GTGTAGTACCTGATAGGAGGGAATGATGGCAAGTGCTGATGTACATATTTATCAACTGAAGCCAGTCTTTCATTATGAGCAGCCTGGTGTGTTCCTCCTTCACCTTCATACTGCTGTTTGCCAAGAGAACATTTAGGCTCTCTCCACTCAGTCTGCCTTTGGACTGATGAGATCTGCTCCTCTTGTGAGTATGTAGAAGTGTGCAAGTGTGGATGCTGAGGAACAGCAGACTATAGGAATAAGCTGAGGTAATCCTTTTTCAGCATTAAGTATGGTTATTACTAAATTTTGCAGAAATTAATTGTTGCATAATTTTTAAAAGATCCAAGCCCTCTACCAGAAGAAAGCAAAATACTGAGATAAATGAGTATGATGGTTTAAAAGAAGCAAACCATGTACATTTACATAGTTCAGGCTCATTAAAATTCATGGTAAGCCATGTCCAGATGTGACTGGAGATGGTCAAAGGAGAGGCTGATTGAATGGTGAAGTGGTTTTGAGATAGGTCTGGGGTGTTTTAGTGCTGGTATAGGAAGTGTGGATATTTGCAGTGATAAGTACTTATAAGTCTCTTTTGTATCAGAATATTAATATTTCCATAAACTTATATGCTCTGCAGTTACATGAATGGAGTAATAAGGTTGTCTGGTGTGAGAGAAATTAGGACACTTAGTGGTTTGAACTGTTATTTGAAAGCTGAACAGTTAATCATCTCGTTTCTACTATGATAGAGTTTTTCAGAATGCTGGAGGCCTAAAACAGCTAGTGTGAGTTGTACTGATCCTCTCCTTCTTGGTTTACATAGTTTTGATGGTCTTGGTGACAATTCAGATCCTGACTAAAGCTTCTTTTTTAGAGAGAGCTGATGTGCACTCTTAGTCCTACAAAAATCAGCCAAAATGTGTTTGCCTGTCTTGGGAAGTGGAGAGTGAAATTCTGTGACTTACTGTGGTGTCCACCCTGACTCTTGTTATTCTCCCTGATGTACATATCAGAAAGATTTAAGATTATTTCTTGACTCATCTGAATCCCTTTCAACTTATGCATAAATGGTCTTTGCTTATAGGGAGGCAGGATTTGTTAGAAATCATTCAGTACCTCTGAACTGTAGAGTGGTCAGCCAAAAGAAGATCTCCCTGTTACTGTCTACTTCTGCCTTTCCTCTATTTTTTTTTTTTTTTTTTTTTTTTTAGTATCTGAACATTTGGTACAGGTGTTTCTGGAATTATCTTCACTGCTTTCCCAAGAAGTAGAAATATCTTCACTTTACAGGTGGAGAACTGCAGCACAAACAGATTAAATAACTAGATGACACCAGGTCTTAGACCCTGAGGCACCTTAGCCATTGGGTAATTTTTAGTACTTTGTCCTTAATTTTGAGAATTTTCTGTCGTGTTTTTATAAACATAACTAACTAGAATAATCTTTACTAGTCTTGCAATTCAAGATGCTTGCTTTTAATTTTATTTCTGTAAAGTTCCCTTCTTTTCTGTGTAATTAATTCTACTGCTTCCAGTGGTCTGTTTAGCAGCCATATCATCTGCATGTCTGATAGTTAATTGTTCAATAAACCCCTTATGTTTTTAGACATAAGAGTATGTGCTGAGTATAATTATGGTTGTTCAGAAATTCAGATTTAAACCAGAGGCGTGTGCTGAAGCACACCTGTGATTGTTTATTATTTAGCCTTTTAAGGAGGAAAGCATTAAGGGTGACCTGTAAAGTGATTTAAGGATATTATAAACTTGCAGTGCTGTGTGCTCAGGTCATTGAAATGCCAAGAGTAGTGTTAATGGGCAGTCCACATAATAATCTTCTAAAGATAATGTTTTCCCTTTCAACTTCCTGTGTACCTGGGATCCAATTTGCCAGCTTGCACTGCATGGGGTGCTCCATCTCACACCGTTCTGCTGACAGCAGATCCATCACAGAGGTTAACTGAAGCATGAAGCCAGAGGAGTGCAGGGAAAGCTCAGGAAATGCAACTGCTTGGGTGTATATATATTGCAAAGCTCTGAATTCTTGGCACCTGGTTTTTATTCACTGTCATTTAAATCATGATTTTAAAGAGAATTGTGTATTTAAAATATGGGAAGTAAATAGAGTACATGCCAGTTCTGGGGAAGAACCTGTAATGTCCTTGCTCTGTAGAGACCTATAAAGGATCTGTAACTACCAGTCTCATGCTAATTGGCTGATTAATTTAGGAAATTCAGTATGTAAATATTACAGCTGATGAAGTTTTCTGTCTCACTAAAGACAGCATTTATACTGAATAAATGCTTTTCAATTCAGTATCACAGGAGTTGATCTGTTTAGACTTTGACAGACTTGAGAGCTTCACTGTGCTGAACTCCATTAAACTTCCCCTGTGCCCCAAAAGGTGTTTCAAGAATGAGGAAAATTACAGCTCATGTTGACTTCTTTCCCAAATCTATCAGGACTAAAAGCTATCAAACAAAACTTGAGCTTGATTTCTTTCCCTAGTTCACTTGAAATAGAGAATTGCTGAAGTCTGTTACTCAAATCTGTGAGTATGGCACTGGGATGTCCTGGGGCAGAGTTGAACATGAGGAAATGGCTCTATATAAAGGGTAGTATTTCTCTCAGAGGAGTATCATGTTTGGGATTCTTCAACCCAGAGAGCTGTGGTGGAAGGATAAAATGCTCCACTTGAACTGCCTTTTGAAGATTTTGGGTTTTGGACTCTGTTTTCCACAACTAGAAATTTATGAAAATGAAACAAACCCAGATAAACTTACAAATGCTGAACAGTATTTTCTTTTCACATATACGTTTCAAACTCTATTTTATGTTGTCTGTTTCCTGTAATAAAGAAAAGTAATTTCTGAATATTTTCATCTTTTAAAGACAGATAAAGATTATGTGCTGTAAGTCTGATTTATACAGATTTATGTTACTTCAAAATGTCAGAAACAAAATTTTAACTTTCTGATGTAAAACCTCAAAAAAGCTTCTCTATTAAAAAAAAGGATTTTTGAAATTGAATTAATAAATATTTTTTACTCAAAAAAAATACAGCTTAGTTGACTGCAGCTGTGATCCTGAAGGGATGGCAGTATCTAAGTATTGTAACTGTTTTGGAAGAGTGATTGTATCCACATTTTCTTAAGAATTATTTAGGAATTGGACCTTGACCCTTAAGAATGCCATTTGCAACATAGGCTATGGCTGTTGACTTAAATAGGTGCTTGATAAAATACAGCTGGATGTGTGTGACATCAGGAGAATGTCTAAATGTGTAGAGTGAAACCAGTGCAATGAAGTAAGTCTTAAGTGGTGATTGTTTCACATGAATGCCCAGAACTATGGAAAATTTCACTATTACTCTTTACACATCTGTTGGATAACATGGTGCCTTCACATTTATATCAGTGGTACTGCACCCACAAAAAAGGTTAATTAACAACTTGAAAAAATGATGTGATCCTCTTAGTATGCTGTTGAATGCTGGCAAAATGTACTTAAAGAACAAACAACGTAGGATAGAATAACACTAATGCTTATTAATACAATATTCCTCTCCCCACCCCTTGGCATTTGTGGTTAATGAAGTCAAGGTCCAAGTATCATGGTATCTGGAAAACTACAGCATTTTTATTAGGTATTTTCTGACCTTCTCTGGACTTGCTTACCACATAAAGCAGCACTTCTGAAATGTAGTAATGCTGCTCTACTTGCCGAGATGAATGAAAATTCAGTGATAAAAATGGGAAATGGTTCTTTTACACTTTCTCATTAGCTGTTTTGCTAAACTAGCTCAGAAGGAGAAGCTAATCTCTAGGCCAGAGTAAATAGGCAGCACAGTTGTTAGCATAGTTGGCTCATTCCACTACAGACAGCAAAATGCTGGATTACAAATAGTGTTGCCTGATGTGAATTCTGATGCCTGATGCAGATGGATGGATCACATATTTAACTTCCAAATATATTGTGCATAATTTTAGAATCTTTCAGAAATGGAAGGAGATGCTGGTGCCGTTGCTTTTCCTAAGTATGTTTATGTTAGATGAGCTATAATAGACTTGAGCAGTGGGAGATTTTTTTTTATATTTTGCATGTTACTTCAAAACTGGTTAGAGTAATAGTGTTTGTGTGTATTTATAAACATGGCTAAGAAAACCTAAAAATTTGGCAGACGTTTATTGTACACCCACAAAATATTCTTTTGTGCTGTGATTTCTTCAACTTATTTTTACACTGAACATCCCTCAAGTGAAAATCCTGTGCAGTCACTGGGGGGTAATTAACACCAACATCAGCCACTAGGGGGAGCAAGATTTCAATCATTGTAATTGGGTGTAGTGATAATAATTAATTAGTACATCTTAAGCACTGAATATACTTTTAGTTTGACAACCTTTATAACACAGGCTGTAGACTTTGTCTACCACTTAGGTCTTTTTTATCCATCCCCTAGTGCTTGTTTGAAGTGTGATTATTTTTTTAGTTAGAACGTTGTATAATTTACAGGATTTACAGTGATTGAAAATCCCAGTCTTACAGTAGGTAAGAGAAAAGAGTTTAAAACTGATTTTTTGTGTGACTCTTGCAGATTGAACCCCTAATTCTATGTGTGAGGGAGGACATGATGGAGTTTTCTGTTCTTACACTCTTATTTCCTCATGAAAATCTCTTCCTGCTGGGGAGGTGCATACTGAATGATGAAGGTTCTCCAATAGACTTGACCAAGTGAAATAAAGGAATTTTACTGCACACTGTAGTTCAGATTATAATTTTTTTCTTCAACTCCTCATATATTTTTTGCAGCCTTTGGGAAATACCACATCTAGCTGCATTTTAGCCCCTCTGTGCTCAGTTGTATCATCTCCTTGCTCACATGTGAGATTTTTATTCTTTTATCTATACATCACATCAAAAACTCTTACTTAGGTATTTACCTATGATAGTACCTAAATTGTTTGCCTGATATCTGCCTTCCAGATTCTGCAATATGTATGTATATTATGACTGGGGAGTGCTTTTGTTCTTTGGTGTGACTTGATGGCTAGCAAGGCTTTAATGCTTGTTGTTCAAATAAGACTGTTTTATCCAATGATAAATTATCTTGTCCCGGTGGTTACTTACCTCTTATGTCTTGTTTGGTAGAAAGGGTATCATATTTTTTTTCCAGCTTACTGATAGCAGTTTTACTTGTGTTAAATGAAAAACATAACCTTGTATGATCTACCAGAAATGTTTAATGTGCAGTTACTTTTTCAAATCTGTAGGTGAGTTTTGATGTTTCTCTTATGCAGAAATTCTTTCTATTGTGGTAGTGAACTTATTACAACATTGTTAGGAGATTTTTTAGAACATTTTACAAATGTCTCAATATATTGTCGGCTGAGATGGTTAATGACCAGACTCTAAATCTTACTTGAAACACTTTTTTGGCTGACTGTCTCATGTGATACTAAGTAAGCTGCCATACCTGAACTCAGTACTTTAAGCAGCTAATATCCTGTGTGTCCTTTTCAAGGAGTGTTACGGCATGACAGCTTTGTTCAACCATTGTAATAACTTCCAGCTATTTCAAGGCACTTTGAAAACAGCAATAATTGAATGAGCAGCTTCTCCAATTCCTTTGTTACTCATTGGATAATAATTATCTGCCTAAAAAGACTCAACTAAACCAAAACAAACTCGTCTCGAGGAATGTGTTAGCTCAGTTCTAATCTATCATTCTTCTAAGATGTTGATGAAGTGAGAATCATTTCTTTGTTGCTAAAAGATATGATTTCATAATCTTCCTAGCCCATGAAAATGGACAAGCTGCCTTAAGGCAACCTGGGTTTTTTTCCTGGTTCACAAATTTACTCATCTTTTTCAGTATGAGGCCTGTGCTTTTAAGATTTTATTAGTCTTAGTATTGCTTAGGAATTCTCTATTGTCTATATTGTTGCTGGTGAACTGCATTCAGTGCACATCATCCTATAAAATTAATGAGACTTGAGCATTCTGTAATGCCTTTGGGCAGTGACATCTCAAGATCTTAATATGATTTAAAAAATTCCAGTGTTTATTAGTGTAATTATCAGTGTGAAGATGGTAGATTAGATGACTTTTGCACTGGAATATTACGTGCAAAATAGTGATTTAGTATTGGTATGGCATTGTGTTTTAAACGTGCACTTTCAACTTCCCAAGTAGTATTTTATGGTGGCATTTAAAATCAGTAATGAGTGTTATACAATCAAAAAGTTACTGGGGAAGAATTTTTATTACTGTTAATTAGTAAGTAAATGTTGACATTTTGAAATCTTTTTCTCCTTTATATCGAACGAGACTTTTCTAAGGATGCTTTTTGTAAGTTTGCTTTTGGAAATGTAATCTTCTTCAAAGCAAGGGTAGATTAAGAACCTTTTCTGACTTGAATGATATGATGTTTTTTATCTTCAAGTGAATATGAAAGGGAAAACTTAATGATCCTTATCACTTGTTTTGTTACATGCTAGCTTACGTAACTCTTTGTGATAAATAAAAATCATCACCCAAGTTCTATAGTAAAGCATCTCCTAAGATGAAGTTGCCTGAGCTGCTTCTTGTTTTGCAAGTGGCTGTATGGCGGATAACTTTTAAGCAATAAATCATGTTAAGAACATGTTTGCAGGTTTTTAACTTTGTTATTTTATTTATTTTTGACAACTGCGGAATTCTGTTTTAGTTGGATACTGAGGAAAAATGGCTGAACATGCCAATAACATTTTGTTGCAGGAAAATTATAGCTAATCCTTGGCTATGCATTTATCAATGTGACATAGATCTGTTCCTAATAATTTGGGGTTTTCGTATTTTTAAAACATTATTTATTGGTCAATTTTTTTTTTTTTTGTTCAGTTCTACATGGCAGAGGGAAATAAATTGCAATGGGTTATGGAACACGACAGAATACATAAGTTGACCCTGTGTTTGTAAAGGATAAAAGCAGCATTATCAGTATTGATAGTGAAAGAGGCTTCAATTTTAGGGACAGCCACTGAGAAAGAAGTAGTCCTGCTGCCCCTGCCTCTGCCTGACCCTTCATTCCATCCGTGTCCCTTGTGTTTGGTCTGGTCCTGGGATGTCCTTCATTGAGCTGATTCAGCTCACTAAACTGGGAGGGAAGGTGTCCACTTAGCATCTAAATAAGCTTGCAAAACCTCACTCTCTCTTGAGGTGTTTGGTTTGAAATCAGGCATTTCTGTGTCATGGAAAGTCACAAGCTGCAGGCACCACTTTGGGAGCTGTGTCATTTATTGACAGGTGTTGCAAAGTCTTCACCACCATTTACATGTGCTCTTAAAGGATAAGCCCTCTGCTTTGCCTTATGAAGAATATAATTTGTCTAGGGTTGTTGTGGAACGATGCTGGACTTCTTACAGATCCTCCCTTCATTTTCATACCTTTGTCAAAGTCTCTGTAGTGCCTTAATATGCATTGTCCAGCAAGCACTTCAGAAAAACAATTATTCAAGTCTCCCTGCTTTTAAGCCCATGCTACTAACAGCATGACTGATGAGCAGAACTGTGTGTGCATGTAATTGTGCACAGAAAGCCAAGGTGAAGTTATGTTTGGATCTACAGGCTGTGGAATTTGGGAAGCTATTGCTTGTGAATAGTCTGTACAGGATCTAGAATCAGAGTTGCAAGGGATTTGACCATCGTTGTTTGCAGTGAACAGCGTTCACCATTGATTGGTAACGATTATGTGTCCTGGTTCTGGCCAGTGTTAAATTTCGCAGTAGCCAGAAGGGGGCATGGCTGGGACGTGGAGTTTATTCTACACTCCCTCATGTGACTTTCTGGGGATGGGGGGAAAGGGTTTTTTTTGGGTTGGTGGGGCGAGTAATCAGGTATTCTCCATGGTGTGAGAACTCACATGTGAATCATTCATTTTTTGTACACTCTTTTATTTTTGGTGCTGTTATTATTAGATTTTTAGTCTTCTTGTTTCCAGTAAATTGTTCTTATCTAAACCTGTGCCTTTATGCTTTGTATCTCCAGTTCTTGTCTCCATCCTGCTGCAGGGGCATGGGGAGGAGGGGGAGAGGGAAGTGGGTGTCTTATGGTTTGTAGAGTCTCAGTGGGACCACTAAGTTGGGGAACATCATTCCTAAAACATGACATTATGATATCCTCTGTTGCTGTATACGTGGACAGAAACAGTTGCCTAGAATTTATTCTTTCTTCTATCCTGTTTTTTCTCCTTTCTGCTTTTGCAAAAATCCAGCTTTTCAGAAAGTGAAATCTGTGTAATGGCTTTTGGTATAATCATGTCTGGTTGTAGACAGAAGAGTTAAACTTTTTTTTCCATCAGATTTTGTCCACTTGCAACCAGCAGTCTTTCTTTTTTCTGGTGGGTCTTTGCCAACATTATGATAGGCTAGTCTTGCTTAATTTTTAAAAGCTTTTAGAGTTGCTTCAGAATGGGAGACTTCACATAATTTTGATAAAGTGGCAGATTTTTACAAAGAAATCATAAGTTCAGTTTCAGTCCTGGGCCTGAAACAGAAAAAAAAGGTAATTTTGGGCCTTAATGTGAAATAAAGTTTGAACTTCATGTTCCATGATGATCCCACAACTGATGTACTTGACTGAATTATGGAACCTGAACTGCTTTTGTTACTCTTAACTGCCTCTTAGGTAATGAGGCAAGGGGACAACTTGAGGGCAGTGAGGACACTGAAATTGTGGGATTGGTGGAAGATGTTTTTAATCTTTACCCAGTGCTGTTCTCAACATGAGTTATATATAATTCTCTGGTTTCATGATTGTGTACAGTTCTTTCTCCAGACACGCTGATTACAGGCAAAAACTTGTGTATGTAGCAGAGAAGATAAAGTTACAGAGTTCATGGAGGAGGAGGAGGTGTTTCTTGGTACTTACGTAGAGATTTGAGAATTTCCTTCTTATACAGTTTTAAGGAAGAACTGTTACCAGCCATGCTTGCCCTCATGTGAAACTTCATGCTCAGTATGCTCAGACATGCCTCAAAGTGAAAATAAATGGATGAGAGTTTTCTCTTTTAGTGGCTGCAGTAGATGTGAGTACTCAGTGTTAATGGAGAGGTATAAAAAGAGCAGTGATGCTGGGAAGTGCCCTCCTGTGGGGCACAAATGGACATCAGCCCAAGTAGCAGCTTCTGCAGCTATTTCAGCCTTTCTTGTACAAGGAAATCTAACCTGAGACCTAGATGAGGCTGTTTTCCCTCTTGTACAAGAAAATCTAACCTGAGATGTAGATAAGGCTGTTTTCCCTTCTTACATGGAAATGGTCTCTTCTAAAATTAATACATCTTTAAGACAGTGTTTGATTATTCTTTTGTGTTTGATCAATGTTACACTGACGTTTTCTGTGGCATGACAGTAAATGGTTTTTGCTGGGGATTTTTACTAAAGTCTTTGGTGCTAAATAGGGTGAGAGCTGTCTAATGAGAGCTGTCTCATCCCAAGTGTCATGTGAGCCCTTCAGCTCTGCGCTGTGACCCTCAGATAAACAAAAAGGCAAGTGGAAATTTTTAAGTTTGTAAAAGAAACCTCCTAGTTTTTGAATCCTCAATATCTTTTTCTGGACCTGACCATCAGTGCTTTCAACATCTGGAGTTACGACATTATGGAATGACAAGGTAGTAGAGTAGTAATTTTAGAAACGCTTTTATTTGCATCCTGCAGAGATGCGAGGAAAAATGCTAGTCTAGACAGAGCTGCAGAGGGAGAGAGGGGAGGGCTGGAGAGTGGTGCTGGAGCTGGGTATGAAAAGACTGAGGACAGCAGTCAGCAGAGGCTAAAACGAGGAGCAAAGGTGGAATGTTGGGTGGTGGGAGTCAAGAAAGCAAACCAGCTGAGTTGGGAGGCAGCTGGCTAGGAGCAAAGAGGGAAGCAAAGGAAGAAAGTTGGAAGGAAGAAGGGGAGGAAATGAGTCAAAGTACCTGAGGGATTAGGTCATTGTTATGAGTGGGAAAGGTACTGAGAGCCTTTCTGTACCCTTCTCTTGCCAGCCTGTGCTTCAGGGTAGCTTTCTCAAAGAGGTAGCTAGCAATGGAGGGAGGCGGGTGTCCCAGCTTTCCGTGGCAAACGCCTGATGTCTGGAGCGGCAGGTAGCCAGTGTGGCAAATGGTAATTAAGTACCTGTACCGTCAGTTCTCCCGGGAGAGGCAGCAGCCCCGCAGTAACACACGTACACTGTGCACTGCACCGAGAGTCGCATTGGTCCTTAACTTACAGTTCCCAGCACGTCCGGGCACAGCTCGGAGCAAACTCCGACCCGCGGGGGGCTCTGTGGGGGACGGGCTGTGCTGTGCCGGGCCGGGTGCGGGCTGAGGCGCAGGGGCTGTGCCGGGCTGCTGCGT
>JANPWX010019802.1:1167903-1276361 GCA_024734555.1 Trochalopteron elliotii
GGGCGGAGCGGCGCAGCCTGTGCGCGGCCGCCAATGCCCGGGGCGGGGCGGCACTGGCGGAGCAGCCGCACGGAAAAGTTTCTGTCGGTTCGGGTTGCTGCTATCTCTGCTCTCCTTCCGCCCCCTCGGAGGCTGGCTGCCTTCCCGCTCTCTTTCCCAGGGCTGCTGTCCCTTCCTCCTCTTTCTCGTCGTACTATGGCACTGAGGTATTAAGCTTTCAAACGCAGAGAAATGGATATGTCGGATCCCAGTTTTTGGACACTCCTGTCCAACTTCAAGCTGCCCCACCTGCGGCGAGGCAGCAGGCTCCGCCGGACTCAGAGGTAAGGCCGGCCGGCCGCTCCAGGTGCACGGGAGCGGGGCTGGTTTTCCTAAACAGAAACCTTCCCCTTTCCCGGCAGAAGGGCCCTTGGAAGCCGTGGGGACCCGCGGCCTCCCGACTCCTGCTGGTCTGGAGCTGCGAGAGCTGAGAGCCTCTCCTGGCGAGGCCCTCGGTGGTGGTTTTTCTAACCAGACACTGCACGGTACTCTACCTCCATTTATAAGATCTTTTCTTTTGTCCAGCCTTTCTACCCTCCTCCTTTCTTCCCTCCTTAAAGGCATTTCCAGCTTACTTTCAAGTATTTGACCTTTTATTGGAAACAGATATTCTTTATATGGACAACTCAAGATAGCCTATTTTGTTCGGTGTTCTTAAAGGGACAGGTTTGCATAAGGAACCTTTTCTAAAACAGGCTAGCATGACATTTGTTAGTACAGGAATGGCCCTTTTTTGTTGTTTTTGTAGCCTTTTCATTATTGTCAGGAGGGGGGAAAAAAGCTTGGAAGTAGTAAACACTGAGTAAAAGTTGAAGGGTTGTGCCATCAGTGGGCAAAAGACTGACAAGCTTTCAGGTCACATTTTTTGTGCCTCATGGCCCTTTCTGTTAAATATATGTCCCTATCATGAGGAAAGGAAAAAATGTATACAAGTTTGTAACTTTATACATTAGTACCCCGTATGCCATTTTGAGACATACCAGGTGTGGTGTTCAATTATGGCATGCTTCTGACTGTGAAACTACCTCGAGTATTGTCTTATGTATTATCTTTGGAGAATGTGTGTAAAATGTTTCTTCTGCTGGCTAAAAACGTGGCACAAAGCAAGCAGGATAGAGGCTTAGCAAAGCTGGCTTTTACTAAACTTTAGGTATTTATGGTCTGAATTTTTTCAAAAGGAAGAAAACTACTATCTGTTTAATGGCAGAAAGTTTAAAAAAAGAAAAATGGCCTGTTTGACATCAATGAAAAGAACTATTCCTGCAGTAAATATCTATTTATGTCTCCTACTTGGGGCAGCTGAAAATGCTGAGTTATTTTATCATTATTATCCCTCTCTTGTAAATAATTTTTCACTTCTACATAGCATTAACTGAGAATCCAAATAGGCCTTACAGATGTTTCTGCTGAGACGTGTAGAGTTTTTTTGTTTCAAATTGTCTTCACTGTTCTTACTCAAATTAGGTTTGTAATTGTGTGAAGGCCTACAAATACCTTTTATAAGTGTATGGTTGTGTGGCAGGTTGAGGAGGAGAGAAACTTCATAGCTCTCACGAGAAGCATGAAATAAATATGTGCCATTGGTTTGGGTTTTTGAATGCCTTCTTGCTTTTCAAACATGTTCAGTGCTCTACTGGGTTTGCTGAAATATTTGAAAGACATTTTAAAGCAGCGTTGAATATTGTTTCAGCATATCACATGTATGGTATGTCAGCTATATATACAGTTACTTTTCATGTATTATAGGGATATTAAATATTTAATGCCCTCTTTGTAGCCAAATCAGTGTGTCACAGCCCTGTGAACTGAAAAAGCCAGCCGTTGAATTTCAAGGCTGCTTACTCTTAATGGGCCCAGATAACCCTCCTTTGTCAGATTGGTTCTGTTTTCTGGGTGGTGGGAATTCAGAGTCTGCTCTGTTGATGTCTCCTGGGGAAGGCTGTCCACGCACTTCTTCAGCTCTCTTCTTAAAGGTGGACCTGCCCTCTGCCCCCCATACTCATAATTCATTTACTGATGTGAGATATAAAACTTAATGAGCAATAAAACTGTCAGAGGCATAAAACCCAGCATGGAGAGCACGAATTCTCCTAACTGTACTGTAGAAATGGGTTTAGATTAATTAAGGCCCTAGCCAGGTTTACGTGTTCTGTGCTGCGTCTCACCTGCATTATCTCCACAGGCTCAGTCAGCTGCAGCTGCATGTAAAAACTGGATGGATAGCTGCTTACTTGGCTTAATTTACCACAGGATGGCTTCTCTTTCTTTATGAGGGTGCTACTGTAGCCACTCACGTTGTGTAGCTTTCCAGGCATTTTAGATGCCTGAAGAGTAGGTTAAGGAGTGAGATTTGAAGGGAGTTTAGTTCCTGTTATCTGAATCTCCTGCTGGGCTTAAGTGAAAGTTTTGGGTCCACTGATTCAAGAGAGGTTTTTTCTTAATAGTTACACTGCCTATGAAATTTATGTAGCCTGATGCATGCCTAGGTGCTTCAAGAAAACTTCTGAAGAAGCATTTCTTTCTGGCTGTATCTGCAGTTGGCTGTGGGACTTCTTGCCAAATTAAGAGCAAACATTTTATGGTTTGGTTGGGCATTTTTGCCTCTTGTGTTGCGTTTCTTTTGCCTGTTCAATTATTTTTACCTCTGTTACCTGATTTTTGTGGCCTGCTAGACCCTGTTGTTTCTGTGAACACTATTTTCTTATCACCCAGGATAGTAAGAATTGTCTGCTGGTGCTATGAATTTTGTGTCTTTGTACAGATTTACTTGATGTAATTGTATATCTCTTTGAGATTCTAAGGAGTAAAGAATGAAGTGAGAGCCTCCTTCTGGTTTTCCAGCAGTTGACTTAGCTGAATTTCAGTTGTAGCAACTCTTGGGGAAGTGATACCTGAATAAGAAGTATCACAGCCTGACTTTCAAGTGGAGTGGGTTTTCAGGACTGGCAGGTAGAAAAACTACCTTCAATTATAAATTGGAGGCATTTGTTATTAAAATCCCTGAGACTCTAGGTGCCATGGATTATACCATGTGTTTTTGCAGTGAAGAACTACGTGTGCCACCATATAGAGAGCTAAAGTGATAGAGAGAGGGTCTCTATGAGTAGGTATCTACTTATGGAAATGGCTGTCTAACCACTGCAAAAATATGTACAGATACACTTCTTTTCACATGGAAAAATCACTACTTTCTGCTTTGTTTTATGATACTTATTTGGGTCTCTCTGACACTTGCACTCTTTGTGTCTGATTTTGTCTGTGTATCTTTTACAAACCGACAAGCCAGTGATCCTTTTTGTGTGTGTCCTTTTCTTTTGCTTTTTTAATGGTAGTTACACTAGAACAATGTTAGTGCAATTGTTCTTCCTTTGAGTCAGAGTGGGATTTTTTTTCCCCAAAGGCATGAAATTCATGAATGCTTGCCCAGTTGCCTCTGAACCAAAGTAGACTCATAGATGATTTGCGTTGAAACTTCATTTTATTTGTTTACAGTTGCTTAAGTGGTAGTGAGTCTTTCATGATTTGAGATTAAAATATTCGTCAGTCATCAAGTATGTGTTATGACAGTTCATAGCCTTTCCAAAACCCTAAAATGTGGGAAATTATAACTTTTATTGGAAATAGAGAACAGAGTAGTCAAACTTCATTCTAGTTCTGTTAGTTTTGGGACAGCATGCTGTCTGGAAAAGCAGGTTTTTTGAATGTCTCCAGTTTGGTGGTTGGAATAGGCACAGTGATGTTAAAATAATGATGTAAAGGCTTGCTGTTTATATTTATGTAGATCTTGATTTTTAACTTTGTCAACAGAGCATACTAAAAGTATATTGCAAATGGATTTTTTTTAATAACAGGTGTTCAAAGTGGTCAGGTTGATAATATAAGAAAACCAAGGTTTAATTATGTTGATGTCAGCTGAAACTGTGTTAGAATGGAGTTATTTCTCTTCTACATAAGAGTAAACATCAGTTCAAACTTTTAAATAAGTAGTTTTTTGGATGTATTTTTATTGTTTTTAATGTATGATTAGGGGTGTGGTAATTTGAAGCTCTTCACCATTTCCTGACTTTCAACTCTCTTCATTCACCTTAGTTCCTACATGCAAGAGAGAGGAGCTATTATTATAATATATGCTGAGTAAGTTTAGAGAAGACTGTTATCCGAGAACTGTGGGGGATTAAGAGGTACATCTGTGCAGACTATCTGTGCTTCCAAACACACTATCATTGAATATGTTTTGTTAGAAGTTAATCTGCTGGACCAATGATCCCGTTGTTTTCTCTGCTACCTAGTGAAGTGTTAATGTATTGAGGTAATTGTATGTCCTTTCATTCACAGTAAAGACTGTTAGGAGGATAGTTTTAGAGTTTCACTGTCAAATTGAATGTATTGTTTTTATTTTGATTGGTTTAATTGACCAATCTTTTTCTTCAGGCAGTTAATGTATTTCAGGTTCAGTTTACAGTCTGAATGAGCCAACACTATTCCTTAGCTTCAGCCACACTGGCAAGGATTCATCTGGTCATACTGCTATTTTTTGCTTTGTTTTCACTCTGATTAAATGTTACTTTATTAGAATTATGTCAAGATCATTAAGAAGTGATCAAAGGATCTTATTTTAGAAAGCCTGAGGAAAGTTGATACATGAACAAAATAAAAAAAAGTGTAGGAAAACATTGGAATATGCTGAAAGAAGCTGTAATTGCGGATTTTTTTTTTCTACTGTCGTGGCCCATATCTGCTGTGACACAGTAGGAGACAGTCTTTGTTTTTCTTTCTCAGAGAATTTAAAGAATGGTAGTTCAGACATCCCTTCATGGGCTGTGGTTTTTCAGACATGCCACAAGGTCTAGCACAGCACACAGAGATTCACTCTTGTATTTGGCTTACATCTGCTACTGATGTTCTGCAGTCATTACAGTTCTTGCTCTATTAAACTTCAGCTCATCCTTCTCAAATGTTTTTTTAAGCACACAGGAGCTCACACATGCAGCTGTTAATAGTTGCCTTTTCTGCTGCTCCTCTTGTCAAGAGCTTAAAACTTTTGTTAGTGATAAGCTGAGTATCAACTTGAGTGGCTGCACAACAGATTGATGGGCTTGCCTCTAGTAGGTCTTTGTCAAAGCTGGAGGTATGGTGGTCAGCAAAGTCGATTTCATGGTAGGTTTCTGATGAATTTCAGCAGAGAAGTACCATCTGAAATTCAGCAAAGGCAAGTGCAGGGTCCTGCTCCTGGGGAAGAACAACCCCAGGCTCCAGCACAGCCTTGGGCTGACCTGCTGGGCAGCAGCTCTGAGGAGAAGGACCTGGGGGTCCTGGTGGACAACAAGCTGTCCATGAGCCAGCAGCAATGTGTCCTGGTGGCCAAGAAGGCCAGTGGGATCCTGGGGACATTAGGAAGAGCATTGCCAGCAGGTCATGGAAGGTGATCCTGCCCCTGTGCTCAGTCCTGGTGAGGCCTCACCTGGAGTGCTGTGTCCAGCTCTGGGCTCCTCAGGACAAGGCAGACATGGAGCTCCTGGAGTGGGTCCAGTGGAGGTTACAGAGATGATGAAGGGTCTGGAACATCTCTCTTGTGGGGAAAGGTAGAGGGAGCTGGGGCTCTTGAGCCTTGAGAAGAGACAGCTGAGAGGGGACCTCATTAATGTGTATAATTATCTAAAGGATAGGTTTCAAGAGGATGGACCCAGGTCTTCTCAGAGGTGCTGAGCAATAGAACAAGAGGCAATGGGCAGACACCGATGCCCAGGAATTTCCACCTGAACATAAGGAAGAACTTCTTTACTGTGCAGGTGACCATGCACTGGAACAGATTGCCTACAGAGATTGTGGAGTCTCCCTCACTGGAGATACTCAGGAACTGCCTGGACACAATCCTGTGCTGTGTGCTCTCAGATTACCCTGCTGGAGCAGGGAGGTTGGACCAGATGAGCCACTCAGGTTTCAGCTTTACCCATTCTATGGTTCTTTGAATTTGTTACATGTCATTGTGCAGGAATGGTATTGATTTTGTTACTTATGGAGGTGGAATCACTCAATATTTTGAGCCACTGTGTTTAGAATATGAAGATACTGATAACTGGTTTAGATTGAACATTTTAAGTGAAGTGCCTTAAATGGATCACACTGAAAATGATGTAAAACTGATTGTTGCATGCAGTAGTTATGTGTATATTGCCTCATTATCTAAGCTGTAGACCTAGATCAGGGCTGTGATGTTACGTGTCCTTAGAAGAGGCTTAGTAGGAGCTAGATTTGTTTGGAGGAACACTGGGATGGCACCAGGAGAGGTGCCTATCTGAGGAGAATCAGAAAGTTCACACATTTTTGATTCAGTCTTATTCAACAGTCTGTGTTGCATCCAGGGATGGCTCCTGGATTTTCTCTTGAGAACCTTTCAGAGGATTTTTTTCCTTTGAACATTTGTAAATTGACTAACTCTGGTCATTGTGAATTTACAGCTCTTGATGTCAATCATTTGAATTTAACCTATGTTTAAAATAATGTATCAAAGAAAAAATTTTAAGAGGCTACCCACTGTGAGTTTTGTTTTCCTCCCTGGAAAAGAACTTGAAAATTTTGTGGAATGAGGCACTGCTTACAGCTAAGGAAATGGCTTTATATGTGTGTATAGATAGATAGATAGATAGAATCAAAGCATCTGTCTCTTCTAACTAGACTGGTTTAAAACAAAATTTTTAACATCCAAGTAAGTATGGAAAAGTAAAAAACACATATAATTATTTTATTAAATAATGGGTAGACTAAGGTAGTCCTGTGTCAAGTCAAGAGTGTTGACTGAAGGAATGCCATTCCTGTTGCAGCTTAATTTACAGAAACAATGTGAAGTGTTAAACATTGAAATAATTTTGTTGAATAAAAATGTATATACCCTCAGTTTTCCTAATACTTGATATATACTCCTAAGTACTTGAATATAGTATTCCAGGGGGTGTTCCAGAATTTAAAAAAAACATCATTTCTCTCAAGGCAGTAAGGTGGCTGGTTATAGAACAAATAGAGTTTCTTTTTTTGTCAATAAGGAGCTAAATTACTCTGAATATTTTTTATGTATCTGACAAAATTGTTATCTATTGGTTTTGGCAGACATACATGAATATAAACTTAACTGTTTTGAGATGGGAGAGAAAATCTAAATATTTTTGTTTATTTTTGATTTTCATATGTATCAGTATATATAGTATTCCTGCTCATGGCACTAGAAAAAAAATTTAACTAGACTAATTCAAACTACTGTAGTGTTCACATTTTGAAATACCATCTAATATGAGTCTTTTTCCCCTTAAGTAAAAGGGAAGGATTCACTTTTTTGAGGTAATTCTGCAGATTTTGGTTTGGTCTGGAAGCTCACCTTAAGAAAGCTAATAAGTTAGAAGTTGCTTTGGTGAATGCTGTGATTGTTTTAAGAGCCACTCAAGATACACATAACTGAAGCTGTAGTAGGTAGAATTCTTTATTTTTCTCTGGTTGCTCTCTTGCATGCATTTAGGAACAGTGCCTTGTCAGTCTTTACTCTCTGGGCTGCTGGGCCCAGTTCCTGTATGACATTTGTAGTAGGCTTATGAACAGAAACCCACTTATCACAGGACTTGATATGTGAAACAGCTTGCAATGCTTTTATTGCTGGGTTTGTTGGCATTTTCTTTTCATGCATGCTTGGAAGATTGGAGTTTATATGATAATTACTTGTTTTATTAAAGCTATTCACCAGATATGGATTTCTGCAAGAAGTGTTTACTTTGTTTTTTGATATACACTTCAAAATTATGTTTTTAAGCATCAATTCTAAATCCTAAAGTTATAGAGAAGATTAGTATAGTAGTTTCCACTTCCTTTAATAAATCTGAGTGTAATGGAATTGGCTTCTAATTTAAATTTTGCCTTCTCTTAAAATCCTTTTGGAGCTACTGTTACTATCACTTCTTGGATGAGATGCAAGAATGTTCTGGACAGATATTCTTACATAAAAGTATACAGAAACCTCATGAGCAGAAAACAAAGGAAAGGTAGTCCTAAGATTACGTATTTTTTAAGCATGTGCTTTAACCCTGAAACCTTCCCTCTTCAAACCCAAACTGAGCTCTAATGGAGCATGAGAACTCACTGATGTGCCTGGTGGACACAGAGAGGTTTGTGTAACTGGGACCCAGGACCTTTTTGCAGCCAAGTTGTGACATTGTGCCTAGGAGAGCCATCAGCACCTCCCAGGGATGGCTTGTCAGTGGCTCCATGAAGTATCTCCTGCACTATGGATAGCTAAACAACAGGGGGGAAGCTGGTCCCAAAGGGAGTTTGGAGAGCAAATGGAATATGGGAGATGAGAATTTCACAGGAGCATTGTAGAAGATGCCGTGTTGTGATTCAATGAGGGGACATGGATCCATATAATACAGGATAATAGATTCCCTGGTTATTCCCTTGATAAAATTATGTGTAACAGATACATGTTATGTAATTGAACAGTGTATTGGTTAATATCAATGAGCCTAGCCATCCAGAGTGAAGTTCTGAAACGGGCTGTTTCCTGTTGATTACAGTCCATGCTGACTGAGAAAAAGCAAAAATCTTTATTCAAGTTTTTAGTTGGTAAATATATCTTTACAGATTTTGCATGGTTCAAACATAAACCTAACAATCCATGATGAAACAGAAGTTACATACTGATGATAAGAATAAATCAGATATGTTTATTTCAACAACTGTCTTGGTGTTTACCAGAATTTGTCTTCAACATTGTTTTTATAATGTAAATCAATATATGGCTTTTTTGAATTCTCTTTTTGGGAAACAGGAAGGAGAACACTTGATTAGTGTCCCCTCATCAGACAGTGCTGTTCAGTGAGAAGTTGTAATTAGCAAATATCCTTTGTATTAATACTGGTAACCCTCTTGGAGTTATAAAAAGTAGATTGAGTATGTTTGTTTTACAGTTTTGCCTTTTCAATGACTCTAGGTCTGTCCAGATCATTCTTGTGCATGGGTATGTCAAGGGAATTTCCATAAGTGCTGTAAACAGTAGAAGCAAAAGCAGTCAGACAAGTCCAATGTGCTCCATTCACCTTGTCTGTGAACACGCCACGCAAAAAGATGATTATGTCAGGTCACTGCACCATCAGGTCTTACCACAGCATCTTTTGCGTTACCCACAAAATGAACACAGAAAATATATAATACTTTTTAAAAGTAAGCTTGCATTATATATTTGTTTTCCATGAGGCTTGGTGGTTTGGCTTCATCTCTGGCCTTTCTGCCATATTTTGATGATTGAACTGTTGAGTTTGGAGGCATTTTCTCCCCATCTCTGACCTATGAGTAACTGGAAAACAGTTCTGTTGGGAAATGCATTTTTGTCTATTTTTTTTTTTGCTGCTTGGCTGTATCTTAGATGTGTTGTTCTGTCTTGTCAAATGTCAAAATATTATCTTTTGCAAGGTTTTGATTTCTATCTGTGGGAAAAAATTCAAAACAGAAAAATGAAACTTCTTCCTGTTTGGTTGAGTGGTTTTGGTTTGGTTTTTTATAATTTCTGTTTTGTTTTGCTTTTTTGTTTTTAAGTTTGAAAATTCTGTCTTCACATTATTTCTTCTGTGTCTTCTTCAAATCTTAGGAGAGCAAGATGCTTTTTTTTTTCTTCCCCCCCCCTTTTCTGTAAAGGAAATACAAAACATGCTAATGTATATGAATAGACTAAGTTACTTTTTAAAATATGCAAATTGTTTGTGTGGGTCAGACCTAAACAGTCAGCATTATCTACAAATTAATACCTTTTACCAATCATGTGTTTCCTTCTTCTGATTCATAAATTATAAGGCGAGAAGAAAACCAGTAGGATCACCTACTCTGACAGTCTACAGGAAACAAGACACAGAGTAATAGTGTTAGAGATTTAGTAATTTGGCCCTCCCAGATAAGGTAACCTGTTTGTTTAATCATTCATGAGTTTAGCAAAATCTGAAGGATTTAACACTACTCAGGACAACTTTCTTTTGTTTCTTGTTGTTCCTCTAGTTAGCTGTGTTTTACCACTAGTAATTTATTGCTGATGCTATTATCTTTCACACTACCCTTAGTAATAGCCTCAGAGGTACTGGACCAGTCTCTTCATAAACTCAGAAAATCTTCAGTATGTTCTTTGTGACTGTGTCTGCCTAAATCCAGTACAGGGGTCACCAGATGGATATTAATAGAAGGAAACAATCTTAGGAGAGGTCCAGAGGACTGGCAGCATTGTCTGCCTCAGTTGGTACGGAAAAATTAATTTTCCCTTCAAGTCGTTACTGAGGGAGCAATGGGGTTGTGTTTTCTAAGAAGACACCTGCCCCGGGAAGCTGGCTGATGAGCTGACAGCGTGGTCTGGCCTCTTTGTGTGGTGGGAGTGCTTGGCTCAGGTCCCTGTGGGAGTGTAGGATGTGTATCCGGACTTGGACAGGGAGTTGTGTGCTGCTTTTCTCTCTTAGGTGGGATAGGCTGCCTGAAAAGATGGAAGGGTGTGGGAGTTGTAGGAAGGAACATGTCCTGCTGAGGTGGTGTTGGAAGACTGTAGCGCAGCAGGAGGCAAAAGTGTCCCATTGGACTTGTTAATGGGGACTCTTAAGTTATTTGTAGAGCTGCTCCCAGGTTTATGTTGTAGGTGAATCAGCTAGATCATTGCAAAAAAAGGAGGCAGGAATGAAGTAAAGCACATGCAGTATGAACAGGAACATGTGGCACAGGAACACTCAGTGGGTATTAGCAATCCAGCACCCTAATACAATGACTTGTTGAACATTGCTTTGCAGGGGTAGCATATGCCTGTAAAATAAGAGTATCTGCAAAGTTTCAGATGATTTGAAGTTACTATTTAAGCTTTTTTTTTTTAAATTTACACAAAGGTGTTGCTATTCTTACATAAATGGGTGTATTAAACATGCATGTAACGGAAGATAAAAAAAGTTACAAAAAATATGTTGCCCAATTTACATTAAAAAACCCCATTTTTTAGTTACAGACATTTTTAATAGTAGAGGAGGGATTAGGGTTTGAGAACTGGTTCATTGTTCTGCATTACATACTGGCCTCTTTGAAGTCAGAGCAGGATGGCACGTAATGCTGCACAACCAAAAGCCGAGATGGAGACATAGTTTTCATTCTAGTTTTCATGCATTTATAGATTTTTCGCCTGAACAGTTTGTGCTGTAGGGTTATTTTCCTACAAAATTTGAATTATTTTATAAAACCACTTTTCTAATAGATACCAAGATTCTGTAAATACAGAACTCATAAACCATGAGTTGATGATTTCACTTTACATTAACCATCCTTAGGGCAAAGGCAGCAAGTATTATCAATACACCTATTCAAGATAAGTGAAGACAAGTGAGTATAGGATTTGAAGTCCAAGTAGTTAAGAGACAATTCATTACAATAGGATTTGGAAGGAATGTTATGTTTCGTGTTCTTTGGGTAAGACATGCTTTTTTTGCTTTTTTAGATTTTTTGCTTTTAAGGCATTTGCTTTTTAATTGTTTTTCTTCTATGATGATAACTCCCGTTAATTTACTAGCTTCTACCTTTATTAGGCAATGTATTCTTCTAGGTCCTGTCAAAAGTAAGAGCTACTGTTGCCTCATAAAAAACTTAGAAAACAAAGCAGACTCGTGTAGAAGGTGAATTTGATCCTGTCTGTGTGACTTGGCTGCGACTGTGAGGTACTGAAGTAGTTTTTTTGAGCAGTGTCACATTTCTTCCTTTTTCTCAAACCCTCTGTGGTGTTTGTTAGACCTGAGACATTTTCCAAACAAAAACAAAGGCTGCAGAAATGATGGTTTTATGCTTTAAGAACATTACTTCTTAAGGCATCCTTCTGCTGTGATACAAATAGAAACCTTAAATTAGCTAATGGACTAATGGGCCGGATGAGTAGTGAGGTGATTACTCTTCCTGATGGCCAAAAATTGTGGCACACCCTTTTCTGTCACCTTACCTCATCCACACCCTATTCCAACCTGTTGGAGATGTTTGTCTTGTCTGTGTGTTGAGCCTGGGTTTTTGGGCTTGTGTAAGCTCTTTGGAGTGGAGGCTGTCCTGTTCCTGTGATGTGGAGAACAATGGAGACTCGTAGCACAACTGCATATATAAGAAACAGTAATTCTTGTCTCCACTGGGCTCTGTTGCATGAAGGACCCAAGTGGTTTTGTTCTTGAAAGTAGAAGATGTGTTTCCTCAGTTACAACAGATCTTCTCTTGAAATATTTTTCTTTTAGAAGTCTTGGTACAAAGCTGGCCTTTTTTTTAGAGTTTCTTCAAATTCATTCCATTGCAGCCTAAAGTGGGAAGGCTGCAATCTGAAATCATTGTACAGTGTTGAAGAACAAAGAAAATAATCTAGTCATTATTTTTAGATAAAATCTTGAGTAAAAGCATCTGCAAGCCATTATCATTTATTTCAAAGACCTTTTCAACCAAAAAGCAGCATTATTTCTACCTGTAGTAGCATAGTTGATTTTTTTGGGCTATGAGTAATAGCGACATGGCTGTAGGGACATACATAGGAATACCTACAGTTTTCTGTTTTCACATGGCCTTATAGGTAAAATGTGTGGAAAAACAAACTGCAAATTATTTTTTTCACACATTTTCTGCATGTTAACTCTGGAATAGAAAACGTGCAATAGTGTTAATGTACTGGGTGAACTGAGTGGTTACCAAGGTTTTCAAGCATGTATGATTTCAAGCATAATGTATGATTAATTTCTATTGATTTAATGTGTTTGAACTAAGCTGGAAAGTACCCTCCTGTTACACTGTAAGGCAGTAGTCTCTGTGCTTATGGCTTATTGTTTTTTCCCCTTCCCTTCTGCCAGCACAATGAATTTATAAAATGACCATACTGAACTATACTGGGTACTTTTTAAAAAAACATTTGTATGTATCTTGATGGTGTGCTTCCATTCAATTCAATTCAATTTAGTGTAGTTTATGAAAAATTGACTTCTAATCTTTAATGTGGCCACAAAGCAGTTGTTTGCCTTAACAAATGGAGTGAACTTCCGTGCTTCTCTTTTCATCCTCAGTGGTGATAACCTTTTAATAAGATTTCCAATATAATTTAGCTACTTTTTATTCTTGGCCTGTGATTTGATAGCTGTGTAATGCTAAATTTAATCTGAAATCATCCTCATCTCAGTTTATTGTCAGAGATGCTAAATTCTGTTGGTTGGTGAATTGTACATACGTAGTGTGTGTACAGACTTACTTTTATTAGTATGGAAAGGTTGGTTTGTTTGTTTTTTTTAGTTCCATCAAAAGACATTGTTGGTTTTAAATTAAGCATTGGCAGAGAAATGTTTATAGTAATCAGGGGGTTGCTTAACACAAATATGCTGTCTAAATAATTGGACTTTTTCTTTAATTAGCTTGTTGAAATTTTGAAGAGCAACCCAGGACTCAGGAAAGCACATTCAGCTGATTTAGTTTCAGAATGTTCAGTAAGTTTCTTCACAAGCGTGTGCTTCACTGCGCTTACGTTTACTCAGAGCGATGATCTCTGGTGATCTCATGTGGTTGGCAGCCCGGATTCATCTGCAAAACAGCACAGAGCCCTGCAGCACCGTGCCGGGGTGTGTGCTTAGCTCTGACTCGGAGGTGATCATCATTTCCTGCAGCAGCTCGTTAGCCCAGCGCTGCTCAGCCCAAGATGTGAAAAAGTGGCAGCGCAGGCGGTGTGGCTGCGGGCATTCGGACTATTAGAGCCAGACTTGCAAAGAACGTGACGTGTACCTGTGTATCACACTGCAGCATGATTCCTGTCTCCAACACTGGTGAATGACATGTTTCTACTTTTCTACTTGTGGTAAAGTGTGCTGGGAGACATTAGTGAATAGCAAGATCAGAATTTGCCCTTTGGAGAGGGTGACTACATTATCTGTTTCAAAAATATGACTGGTATAACATACTGAGTAGTCAGAATTTAAAAGCAGGATATTATTTTATGGTATTGTTATTACTATAATTTCTTTTTAGAGCTCTGAGTGGGAAATGCTTCAGTGGCTAAGATGTAGTATCAAATACTGAACTATCAGTAATGTAATGTTGCTTCAGCTTCAGTCTTACAGAAACTTTTGGGAGTTTAGCAGATTTTTACAGAATGATACTGTACCTGTCCTATGTTAAATAGGTGTGAAGCTGCTATTCTAGTGTTTGGGTTTCTTTCCTGGAAAAAAAAGAAACAATAATGAAAAATTAGGAGTGTGGGATATGATATTTCTCTGTAAAATATGAAAAAAAAAAGAAAAGGATCAGCATCACTCAGTAAATACTCTCCACGGTTGTGTGAAACCTAATGAAGCACTTTGGAAGGAAGAGATCATGAGATTGCATTTGTTCTTCACCAGATTTTTGTATGCCAGTTTGCCAGTTATAACCTCGGGTTTGTTTTTTTTATTGGTCATTTTTTAACATTTTGTTGTCACTGTTTTCCTGTATCAGCTAAATTTGCGCTAGTCACAGTGAGGCAAGAGATTATATGTCGCCATAAAAACAAGTCAGAACTCTATGCTAGGCTGAGAAAACAATCAGTCACTTTTTAATTGGTTACACACCCATATGTACATCCAACTAATTGTCCAGCCCTCCTGAACCTGTATGCCACCACTACCTACCTGCATGGACTTCCTCGAGCTTTTTGAAGGATTGATTCTGATTTTATGTTTAATAATGCATTTATAGAAGGGAGATGATTAGAAAGCATATGATTATGTTAAAATGGACTCATGTTTATGCTTTATCATTAAATTTGTATCTTCAAAGTGGTAATTTTTGTGGTTCTGATTTGAAGAAAGGATAATACCAACAAATGCTTCAATTCTTTATTCTGAAGACATTTAAGAAAATAGCTTTTGAGGATGTTAATTTGTCTTTCAGAGGTATGCCTGCATTTGGTTTTCAATCTGAATGTAGTCTGAGGTAATTTGTAATGTTTATTTGAACAGCTGAGCTAGAACTTAGGCTAATAGAAAATCTAATGCTTGATGAAACCACCGAACCAAATTAAAGGTTCGGGGCTCCTATTTTACAGAAAAACAGGAAACGAGGAATTAGTGTTCAAACTCTAAGTGCATTCTTCTGTGCTACTGAGAGGGTTGGGGGTGCTTTAGTTTTACTTAAATTTACAGAATGCCAGGTCCTGTAGTTTTACTTAAACCTGTTTCCATTATGTCAAATGGACAGTGTGTGGAAGTTATTTCCAGTAGAACAGGGTATTCCTCTCTGAAAACCAGTGAATTTATCTTAAACTCTAGGTTCAGCTTCCTTTTCTCTTCAGCCCATGCTGCTTAAGGTAACAGGTAATCTGCACAGCTGCTTTCTGTGGTGGAATCACGGATGTGAATCAGAATAGTAATGATGACATAACCTTATGGCAGTACAGAATGTGTGGAAACTCTTGATTTTAGCTTGTCCGTGTAAGAGCTACTTGTTAGAATAGTAATATGTCTTGGAGAACTTTAGAAATGCGGCACGATGTAGTGGTACTTCACAGTTGAGGAAAGGGGGAAATTTGCTCATTATGGATCCATTTTTACTTTTTTGATGTACCCATTGAAGCATAATATGTGATTTTTTTCTAAGTTTTTCATGTAAGTTTCATGGTTCTTGTTCAAGTTAACAGCTTTTGTGTAACGAAGTGCTTATGAACAGCAAGACTTAATGTAAAATCACCTTTTGTGGGAGGATTTCAGCTCTCCTCATTGACAACTTGGAGATGAATTCCCTTTCCAATTTACTTCCTTCCACTGTCATGTGTCTGCTACCCCTGGCAATTGCAGCTTCAATGTGGAATTTTAGTAGAAGTTTTAAATCCAGTACAGATCTGTTCTTGTGGGATTATGAAATCTTGAGACATTTTTAACTACATGATAAAATTTCCAAAATTCTGGATAAGATCGATGTGTAAAGTAGAAAGACTGTACACTGAATTGCACTGCTCAATTTCATATGCATCCAAGCCAGTGTTCCTTTTTGTTTGAAATTCATTACTGCTATGTAAAGTTTAGCAGAAGTTAGTTTTGTCTGTTTTTAGATGCTTTGCTGTTCATCTTAAATCTGTCCATTGCCAAAATAGGGCTTGAAACATGAACTTCTAAGGAAAACTGTCAAACCACAAAACAGAAAACCAAACCCAACAATAATAAACCCCTACCCTCAAACACTGAAAACTTGGACTATTTGAGTCACTTCATGAATCCAGAAGATGGAACTTGAAGACTGCATGCACTACATTACATAATTTAGGACTTGACAGCAACACGCTCTCTTTGGTTTCCTCTCCTTTAAGTCTGTCAGCAATTCTGCTTTTATTGGGGCAGGTATTGTTCAATCAGTTAAGTTTAAAAACAGATGTTAGCTGTCTTGCATTGCGTGGTGTGAGGAGCAGTGAGTGTTTCCTGCGGTGTCTCGGGTGGTTCTCGTGCTGCCAGCAGTGCTGCTGGCTCTGGCACTGAGCTGTTGCAGCGGTTGTGTCACAGGGCTGTGGGCTGCTGTGGCTGCAGACACCAGTTAACTGATGTGTTCAAAATTAGAATGTTGGCTATAATTACCACTGCTTGCTTTTTTTGTCTCTATAGTGGATGTTGCTTTACTGGCCATTTTATGTGATACTTCATTCTTGACACATCAGGGTGAATTAAATCTTTGTCGTGAAATTGTTCCTCTTCACACTATTAGCTCATACCTATTTACACACTATAAATCATTTCCTTGCTTCATTTTCTTCCTTTTCTTCTTCCTTCTACACTGAGTCACTGGTATTTGCTTTCATGTGTCTTCTGTGACCTACTTCTATTTGTGAGCAATTAGTACATTGTTTTGGTGGTAAAATAATCCTTTACCAGTATGGGTGTTTTTACAGGGCAAAAGTACATGCAAAAGTTGTTTTAGTAAATTGCTTATAACTCTGTAATGTGTTTAACATGGTCTTAGCCTTTTCTGTGTATTCTTGTATTGATGTATAAATTGAAGTCTAGTATAGAAAGTTAATACTTTCTATACTAGGAAGTATTCTAAATTATTTTAAAACTCATACAAGTTAATTCTACCTTTTTTTTTTTGGGGGGGGTCTTGTTTCTGTGTTCTTTGATTTCCATGAGAGAATAAGGTGTTATTGACCATTGGAGTGGTCAGGAGGATGTAAATGAAAAATCAAACTTACTTGATTCTGAAATTCCTTTTTTTTCCTGTAAAACTTTACTCACAGTAAGGAATCTTGTTTAAGACATACTATAAATGGATTTTGTGGGCCATATTCATTCATGTTTTTATGCTTCACTCTGCTTGAAAACTTCTAGTGTTGAACATGTGCTGGGGTTCTTTGCTAGGATGGTGCTTCTAAATTTCCAGTTTCACTCACCAGCTTTTCATTAGGCATAACCAGGTGGATAAATTTAAAGCCTTATTGTGTTCTAGTTGTGCTGGGTCACCAGCTGTGGGAGGGAGTTTGAAGTATATTATTGCAGGGAAGGATTACTCTTTCCCTGGGCAATCATCGTTTTTTCTCAGAGCCCGTATGAGAGGTCACAACCCAGCACTATGGTGTTTTTGATCTGCAGAAAACCTTAGATAGGGTAAAGGGGTTCTAAAATTGAGCAGTTGTTTGTGATTCAGAGACTTGGATTAGTAAAGTTGCACAACATGTCAGAAGGAAGGGGTGTTTGATGACATGACATGAAAGCTTTATCAGTACTTTATTTGCAGTGGCCTAGATAATTTGTTTGCCACACTATTTTTAATACTATAAATGTGCATGTATTTATCATGCAGGTCTGTGGCTGCACACTGAACCACATAAATCATCTGATCTTTCCTGGCTTGTGTGCTGCTTGATGATTAAGCATTACCATAAAAAAAATAAAAATAGTGAGTAGATGTCAGAGGCCTTGTGTTGTCACCCCCACTTGTGACTGTGCCTGGAGATGTTTAAATTGCTTCACTAGGGATTATTCAGATGTCTCCAATTACCTCACTGTGACTACACAGTGTGATGATCTACATGTGTAATGGGTTGCCTTCCTCAGTAGCTGTATTGCCGTGTGGAGCTGAAGTTTACTCCCAGACCTCGTCTGGGTGCTGGGTTTTATACTGGGAGCTGTAGCTAGTATGAAGTTAATTTGAGTCGTAGCTAGTATGAAGTTTATCTTGCTGACACAGCTTTCTTAGTACACAATTCCAGTTGAAAAAGGCAGTTTGTATTCTCATGTTTCATTTGTATTTCCTTATGGGGAAATTCTGAACCAGTAAAAAGACATTATCTATGGTGTAACTTTGTCTTTAGAAAGGAGATACACTTATGGGACTACACCAGTTTAGATACACAGCTAACTCTTTTAAGTGTGGATACCTAATAAAAATTTGTGGCGAGAAGAAATGATTCAAGAACATTTGTAAATGGTGTCAACTGTGTGCCAGCACATACTTAATTTCTTTTCTGTTAAGTTTCTCATGAGGCTTTGTTAAATAAAAGGTAATCATCAGTAGTTATGTCTGTTACATAAGCTCAGTAAAAGCTAGATCAGACATACCCGTTTTTTATAACTGTTATTTATTGTTTTGCTACTAAAGGGATATAACTGTGTTTAAAAACTCCAATGCAAACAGACTTTAATTTGTTACTGTTCCATATGACTGGTGGGGAATGCCACCTGGCTGGCCACAGGTAAATGTTTAGTGGTGTCTTAACATTGATTGTGGAGTGTTTGGTCATTTACCTTTTAGCATAACTTTGCAGACATCTGGTTCCTGCAGAACAAACACCCCCTTTATGAAAGCTGCCATAGCTGGCATTAATTGATGCCCTCTGCCACAGGCTTGACAGAGACCAACAGCTGAATGGGCACAGTGAATGGATGGTGGTTTTTTTTTTCACCTTCCCCTGGGAAAATAATGCTTCTAGATGCTTAATTATGATTTAATTAAAAACCCTTTGGTCAGCTGTCAGTGGGAGGGAAGGAGAATGTGGGTCTCACTAAAGAGAGGAGGGTCTTTTGTTTGCAAACTGAATTTCTGAGCTGCAAGTCAATGTGTGCATGCTCAAATGTGGGACACTGATGGTGCTGCCAGAGGTCTTGTGGGAACAGACATAGTTTTGAGGTTGAATGCCTTCCACTTAATTGTTCATATTCAGTCTCCTGAATATGAACATAGTTTTCAAACACACATATTTTGCCCTAAATATTGATTTTAAGTTTTAAATTTTTTTTTACTTATTTTCCTTAAGTCCAATGCATTAACTGCTTAAGCATTACTGACTACTTATGTCCGAACAAAAAAAGCAGGACAGACTGTTAATTGCAGAGTGTTTATATTTCTTGTATAAAAAGTGTGACACTTTAGTTATATAATAAAACCTGAGAAGGGAAAAGGAATAAGACCACTTTTCCTGTTATTTGCATTGATTCACTTAAAGAAAAGATCCTGAATTACATCACATTGTTTAAAATCAGGCATTTATTGCAAATTTTTGGCAACTCTCATATTTGCATGAAGAAAGAAGATAAACCACAGCAATTAGTGTGGCATTGCTGCTGAAAGGATGAAGCTCATTTCTCTCACATGTCAAATGCTCAGTAGGCAGCTGTGCTTCGTCACTGTCGTGCTTTCTGGTCTGTAGATGTGTATCCACACTTCTGGTTCTCAAGAGGTTAAAAGGTAACTTTATGTCCATAGTAGGAACATATGTCTTCTGGGGACTATCCTCCTTAAATGCTTTTCCCTCCTTTGTTTTTCTCCTTGCCCAAATGGAGCAAAAACACAGTTTCCGAGTAGGAAGCCTGTGCAAGTAGGAATAAAAAGAATTCAGACCCTTGTCCTGCTGGGTGTGATAACAGAAGAATTCAGACTCCTCTGCTGCTGTGTTTGATCTGCTGTACAGTTTTCCTTCAGTCAGGTGCATTGCTCTGACATTGTCTTACCTGTTCATTTCTTAAGTCTTTGGTAGTGTTTGCTAAAAGTTTGAAGACAACTCATTTAATCCATCGTGTGGAGCCTCATAGTTTTGAGAGAATGGGAGCTACCAGATTTATCAAAGAAGGAAAGAAGCAGTCCTGTCCTGTCTGGACTTACTGCTCTTTTGAGTAAAAGTGAATTGTTTCTACTTAATTATAGAAGAAAGGAGTGAAGTATAATTATAATTAGGGGTTAAACCAGAAGAGAACTACTGAATTAGAGCATAAAATGATATAAAATCTTTCTCCTTCAAGCAGCTCCCAGTCTCCTACCCTTGAATTTTAGGATGTGATTACTTTAGTTCTACTACTTGAAGATTATTGGGAGAAAAAAAGGTGGGGGAGGGGTGGAAAACAAAGGATCAAAAAACCCTCTTAAAACTGTCCTAAAAATACTGTAAAATAATGAAGAAAAAATATTTCTAGGGTTTTGCCTCTTAGTGGCGTTTCTCCTGGGGCGAGTCTCTGGCGTACAGTCCAAAGCAGACAGTCTTTCATGTGTTAAAAGGTGCTGTGTAGACTTCTGTTTTAATAAGCTTCTAATTCTTTTTATGTGAAAGTAGCCTTGGCAACATAATTTTTTTTAACAGGTATCAACAAATAGAGGAGGTTGAAAGGAAGGTGAAGCACATCTTCCATAGGAAGAAACAGGACAAACTAAATAGTTTCTTGTTTTCTTCCCCCAGCTTGAAATGGATTAGTCATTTTTGTGGTGTCTCTTAGACATCTGCCAAGGAAGGAGGCCTTTTTAGGCTGCCTGCATGTAACTACCTGATTTCAAAACATGGCAGACTTTAACCAATTGGGGCTTTTTGAGTATTGATGCCATGCAGACATTTTTAGCCAAGAGAAGCATTCCTTAAAGTTCCTCTCCATGCTATTTGGGGAATGTGCTTACTGCTATGAAGAGGCCTGTATTGCTTATCATCCTGACCTGCCAGTTCCTAGATATATGGTAAGTTAGGAGCCGTGGTGCTTTGAGCAGGTAAGAAGCAAAGAAACCCAAGAGGAGGTAGGGCTAAGGGGAAAACAGAATGAGAAAGCTGGAGAGAAGGTGAACAGGGTTTCACTGTGGTAGGTAACAGGACAAACAGGTCTTCAGTCTGTAATTTGGAGACACTCCCATGTTTTATCTAAATTCTGAACTCTGCTGGCCTCAGTTTCAACCAGAGGTACAGAAAACTCAGGGATATGTGCTTGGCTCTGTGGTAGTACTGCAATGTCCTGGGGAATTGCCTGTGGTTAGTCCTTGAGTCTGGATGGATGTTGTTCAAAGGAAATACGGCTGAAACAAGACCTGTTTATTGGTTTTGTTTTGGGATTATCTTTTGGCCAGACTGACTGGGTAAAAGTTGCCAGTATATTGACTGCTTTGTTCAGTGTCAATGTGGAAAAGGCTGTTGTTCCCCATTGAGGCGATGGAAGGGTGAGGAGGTGGTCCCTCAGCTGAGGGGTCCCTTGTCTGAGTCTGTTTGTGCTGTGAGCAGCAGGGACAGGGCTCCAGGCTAGCTCCTGAGCCAGGGACAGAGCCAGTGGCAAGCACTGCCTGTGACAGTGTCTGTGCCACAGCCTTGCAGGCAGCACGCCAGCCTGGGGTGAAGTGGCAGCTCCAAAGGAAGTGGCATCCAAGATCCTGACTCACCTCCATCTGCTCCCTCAGTTTCTCCCAAGCTGTTAACAACCAGCAGTGGGTCAGAGTGAGAAATATCCTGCCCCCAGCCTGGCCTCCTCAACTTGGGAGGAAATGTCTGGCTGCATTCTCCCAGCACAGGGGATGCTCCAGGAGATTGTAGTGAGAATATGGAGTGATGAGGGTTAATGTAAACAGCAGGCAGTGGCCCAAAAGCACAAGGAGGCCTCTCTTTTGAACCTCCTGTCTGCAGCCTGGATAAGCATGCCCTCTGGTAAATAGAGTATTTCCTGTCTAATGCAAAGAGTTTCTGCAGGATTATCTACTATGCAAGTCAAGGCACTACTTCATTTGGTTAACGCCTCTGAGCTTGCGATGCTGTGATCTTAATAGGTGTGATGTATGACTTTTTTTTAAGATAGGACTTGTTATATATTATAAACCTCTCACCGTGGCTACTGATTTTTGCTTCTTTCAGTTAGACTTCTTTGTTTGTTTTGAGTGAAGTTATATTTTTGCTTGGTTTGTTTTGTTTGTTTGTTTTGGGGTGAGGTTTTTTTTTGCATGTTCTGAATTATGTAGCATGAAGATAGTCATCCATAGCAGTAATTTAGGCCAGCCTTGCATGTTTTTTCTCTACATTTGGTGCTAGCTTCCTAATTACCCTTCTATTTTGAATGAATAACATTTATGTATCAAGGAATTTAGTTAAATTTCTCAGTATGATAGGAGACATGCTGCTTACCTAATAACTTGGTTTATTTCCCTTCTCAGAATACAAAATAAACTATAAATAAATTCTAGAAGCAGTGGGATTTAAATGATCCCATCGTCATATTCTCAGTGGGTTGTATGATGTGAAGATACAAAAATGTCATTTTGTGTATAATAAAGCAGAATTGCTCAGTGGACTGGTGATTTGTGATCCTGAGCATTCTTTTTGTGTGCACTCCTCTGCATACTCACTCCTGCTGTAGTACAGACTTCAACTTTTGTGCAACTATTTTATGAATATTGTACAACTATGAAATTAGTAGTTAGCTTAATAAATACTTTTTGTTACCATAGAGATGAATATTTAATTATGTGAGTTAAATGTGAATCAGTGGATTTAAGAAGGTTCAGGACAGATAGAAGTACACCATTTTAATTCTGTAGAAGAAATTCTGGTTTAACTACTGATAATTCTCCTGTGCAAGAAGAAAAAAAATTATGGGACAAAATAGACGAGAATAAAAGTGAGAGCAGTCAGTGAAGTTGAATACTGAACACATCCAAGTAGCAAGTTCAGTTGAGAAAGCATAATGATCTCCTTATTTGTATTGTAATACTCTGGGACAAGGAGATGGAGAATCCCTTCAGTGTAAGAAGTCTTTGTCTCAGTCTCCCTTGGGTCTGACCATTAGAGATTTGGCAGATACTTTTGCAATTCTCTGGTCTTTCCTGGTGTTTGTTTTTGCAGTGATTCTGTCTTGTGTATGTTTGAATCCTTTAGCCAGTCCATGGAAAGGGTGATCATACATCTAGTTGATTGA
Organism: Trochalopteron elliotii; assembly: GCA_024734555.1. Classification (NCBI taxonomy): domain Eukaryota; kingdom Metazoa; phylum Chordata; class Aves; order Passeriformes; family Leiothrichidae; genus Trochalopteron; species Trochalopteron elliotii. The sequence continues at coordinate 1,191,099 of JANPWX010019802.1, forward strand.
ATTTTATGTTTTATTTTCCCTGTAGATTTTTATTTTTAGAAATACGAAGAAAAAGACTAAAGTCTCTTCTTTTTGTATGATTGAGGAACAGGGAAGTTCTGATGGCATGGTGGCATGCTGGGAATTGGTATTAATGGTTAGGGAGAAGGGTGTTGCACGCACATTTTCAGTACTTAGAGGGGACCTGTAGCTTACTGCCCGTGTTTACCTGGCCAATAGCCAAAGCCAAAAGCACTCAATGTAATTTTGCTAAGGTTAGAGGCAGACCACCCAACTAGGGCTGCAAGCTGCTGCATACCTCACCTTTGTGTGCTGTGTTCATTATGTTTTGACAGCACTCTCGTTTCTTCAGACTAAAGGTCACCTTACTTAAGCTACCTAAACCTTACATACAAAAGAGGAAAGTCTGAATCCCTCCCTGCATTGTAACACTTAGAATTTAAATCCCAGTAGCCTATTTTTCCCAGCTCGTTACAGACTGATGTAGAATAATTCCTCACAGAGAGGGGAAATATAGTAAGAATGTTTGACTGTATCTGCAATGTTGTAAATGTAGGATGTTAGATATATATTTATATAAATATATGCATATATTTTATACATGTAAATATGAATGTGTATATGTATGTGTTTATACACATACCTGTATACACGGACCAGGTTTGGAGAGTGTGTATGCAGACATATAGTCTAGTTAAAATGTATCAGAAAATACTGCTAGATGATAGTAAATTGATATGAGTGTGAAATACTAACAACCCTTAAAAGAATAAAATGGAAATTCTGTGTGTTACTGATGGTGTATTTTACTTGCATTCAGATGGTTTGCATACTTCTCTCAATTATTGTATCACCTTGAAAATATAACTCAGAGAGACAGGAAATACCTCTCAAAACTATAAACCTTTGTGTCCTTACTCTTTAGTCTTTCCTAGATGTAAGTTAGAACAGGGTAGCAGTCATTACCTCTGGATGGAGTCTGTTGATTGTCCCAGTGTAACTCTGATTCTGCTGTATTCAGTGAGGAAAGTTCTTGGCCGATTTGTTTCCTTGCATAAAGTAATCTAGGTGTGAGCTGGCACTAAGTGTGGGCCGTGTGTTACTTGGACTTTCCAGGTCTGGAGATGCTTCATCAAATACAGGCTTAAAGGCTACTTTTGACAAGGAAGCAGCTTGCAGTATCGATGTGAGTCATCTCTTCAGGGCAGCTGGTTTTTGCATTTGTTCCAGTTAATAGCCCACAGAACTTGTCTGGGTTCTGGAGCACATGGAAATACTCACTGAAATGCTTTTTAATGCAGAAGGCTTCTTCTTTAAAAACAGAGTAAACCAAGCCAATCAGATAAAATAGCCAAGACAAACCAAACTAAATTCCTCACTTAAAATGTTCTGGATTTTTGTAAGTTCTGTGCGCACTGTTCAATGACTCTTCAGTGTTGGTGTTGCTGAAGATAATAACTATGAAGTCACACCTTAGCTACCTTCATAACAAGTTAAATATAACTGAAATAGAGCTTAAATTTAACTGTATAACCAAAACAGAACTTAAATTTAACTGTCTAACCAAAGTCACAACATCTCAAGTCTTGCTAGGGACAGCATGTTCCTCCTGGGGTAGTTTTCAAGTATGCAATTTTAACATCAGGGAAAACATAACTACCTATTTTATCCCTAGAGCCTTTATAGGAGGGCTGATCTTGCATTATTAGTGTCTCATGTGTACATGGTTAAGCTTCACATTTTGGGGATGGCAGTAACTTCATTTCTTTTTACTTGTATTGGCAACTAAAACCATTTGTTTGCGGCCTCTTCTTAGAATGGGAGAAATCCTCTTTTAATCTTTGCCTCCAGCTAAACAGCTATATATTACACTAATACCAGAATTAAGATGATGTGGAGTAGTGCTGTGCTCAGCATAGCCTGTGGGAGGTGGTGAACTGTCACAATAGCTTACAGTCCAAATCCATCTTCATTACAAGTGTAAATATTAATAATTGAGGATGATGAAATGAAATAATTATAAATTATAAAGGCTGATGCCATATTTCCCATGAAAAGTCTGGAAAGTGGTAACCTCTGACAAAATAGCCTGCTTTCCCTACTTTCCTTGAATAAATAAAAGTGATTAACCTTCACTGCCAGTAATTTGTTCCTCTATTAGCCCTCATTCAGAGGAAGAAATTTCCATTTCAGAGCATGTCTTTCGCAACTATTGCCATTTCTTGATTACTGTACTGGGAAACCTGTATTTCAGCTCTGGATTAAGTATTGTCTGTCCTAGAAGCACTGGATTTCTGCTTCAGCTTTTTATTCTGTTTAATGTTTCCAGGAGATTGGAATGCAGCTCTGTTTTAGCAGCCATACTTGTTCTCTAGTCTTGTTCTCTGTGCGTATCAGTCTGACAATTCCTCTCATTTCTACCCAAATAGCTTTTGCCTGACACGGGAAGAACTGTGGCTATTTAAGGAGCAAAGTAATCAAGTTTTATGCAACTGGGTTGTATCTTTCAGCTGCTGCTGGTCACCCTGGCTTTGTTAAAATAGAAGTTCAGCAAAAGCTTCTATGTACTGTCTTCTGTTTGCTTTATCATGAGTGCTTCTCATCAGAAACGTTGATGGTAGCAGCTGGAGAAGTGGAGTTAGTGCATTGGGAATGATACTGGGGGTGGTGTGAAGGAGGAATTCCCCCACGGTGAGGCATGGTGAGAAGTCAGGATAGGGAGGAGAAGAGTGAGTGGGCAGGAGTGTCAGTGACAGAGAGCAGGAGGTACAACAGAACCTGTCTGGGGGGGTGGATTTGGGAAACAAATAGGAAATTATGAATTGGATTCTAAGATAAGGAGCAGTGCCATTTGTCCAGGGCACTGCTGATACAGCATGAGGTCAGTGACTTCCAGATAGGTAGTCACCCAGGAGACATCAAATCCAGGAATGATATTTGTGGGGCAGAGAAGGCGGCAGAGGGCAACAAATGTAAACTTTCTGTTCTGTTCAAGTCTTCTGCATGCCCCAAAGTTTAATTACTGTTAAATGTGACTGAGTTTGTTTTTCTGTGTTCTCCCCTGCTCTTTTTCGTCTTGTAAAAAGGTTTTCTTTTTTTAAGTGTTCTAAGCTTTGCATCTTACCTGCTGCCTGACTTGCTAGTCTCTTCTTGGCAAGCAACCTGATCACAGCATGAAATTCAAGGCTAAGAGAATTGCATTTTGAGGGTTAGTGCTCTGTGGTTTACCGAGGTTTATATTTCCCTAAGTTACAATCCCTGTAGAGTGTTCCTGCATGGCTATAACTTTACTGCAGACAAAGAGCCTTTGTTTCAGGGCTGCCTCTTATCAGTTGGTTTATCTTGTCAGATTTGAATGGGAGAAGAATAGTTCTATGAAAACAGTAGAAAGGGAGAGTTACTTGATGTGTTCAGAGATCTAGAAAAAACTGTTTTGTCTGCAGAATGGTTTTAACTTCTGAGATTCTTTTGTATAAGGAAGATTGCTGTTTCAAGGCTAAATACAGTTCAGTAAGTAATGCTTTGATACTTCCTTTGTGCCACCCTGCTTCCCATTTGTGGAGTTCTGGCAGCTTAGATCATCTTTCAAGGTTCCCTGAAGTTTATTTTTTTTTCATCCACAAAATGCCTCTTTTATAATAGCATTATTTGGGGAAAGGAATTGTGTTTCACAGATTATACAGGATGGATTACATTGTTTCAAAATCTTTGTGAAGCACTACTGAAAAACAAAGCTTACAGTGAGAGCTCCAGGATGGATTTGTCCTTCCAAGCAGTGAGTTGCATCTTACCTTACTGGTAAGGCAAATAGAGGAGACTTCATGTATTTTTTTCTTTCTCAATAGAACATTTCATTTGAGTATGATAGAAGATAAATTCTCTCTGCAGCCACATCTGAAAAGTAGCAAAGATGTTTTTGAAATGGCAGTAGGGGGGGGAAAGATTTCTAATTATGTAAGGTTTTGAGGGTAATGCCATCATACTCCCCAGAGTGTTAAAAATACACAGCCTCCAAAAAAACCACCCAAAGATAAGTTTAGTAGATGTCTTTGATAATGATTTGTGAAAGGCATTGCACATTCAACTGAGAAATGTAAAGTTTGGATATTGATGTAAAAGTGAATACAAGGCATTTGTTTATTTACATAGGAAAATTTGTCAAAAGTGATAATAGTCTCAATTTCTACAAGTAAAGGCAAGTGATAAGTAAGTGCAGGGAATCATCCTTGTAGCAAAATCTTTGAAGGGTATCTAAAATTTTTGTGCTTCAAATGTATTACTTTCTTTTGCCAGAAATTGTGGTGATCCTTTAAATCCCAGGCTTTAGCCATGCAAAACTGCTTTCAAGTCACATAAGGGGTGCTCTGAGCCCCAGCCTGCACCACAGATGTTGGTAGTGATACCATCACATCATCATGGATAGATGCAATCTCTGTGCCTTTTAATTAATGTCTAATGAATACCAGAAGTTTTTCCTGGGTTCAATTTTAGATTGGAGAATTGTGAAGAAACAGTTATTCAAGCTTTTAAAAGAAGAATAGCAGATAAAGGAAGGAAAGTTAGCAAAAATGTTGCATGAAGCCAGAGGGAAAATTCTGGACCATTCTTCAATAGGAGAGGAATTCAGTGACTCTTTAGCTGGACAAAATTTAGAGAATGGGGGGAAACAATTAAAAATTTCTTGTCTAGTGGAATATTTGCTCAGGTTTCCTGACTGAAAAGGTAGAAAATAATCTAGACAGATTATTAAAAACATATGTATATGATTTCTTCCTTTTTGCTTGGCTTAAAAATGGCAGTGTATGTTTTAAATAAGTTTTGAGTTTTCCTGTACTCTGAATGTGAAACTTGCAATAGTTTTGTACATTCTTTTTTTAAAAAGGTCTACAATAATTATACACTTATGGATTTAGTCACTGAATGCAATAATTAAGTAATATGGCAAAACTTTGTGCAGCGTGCAAATGGACTTTCCATTAACCTATTAGGGATTTGGGAGTGGCAATCTTGCTGCTTCACAAAGCTTTTTTCAAGGGGAGAGTCGTCTTAGTGTTTGACTTTTTTTGCATATTGCATCTATACTGACTTCATATTCAGCTTTTCCTCTAATATTTTTTTCTTTATTTTCCTTGTCTTCTGTATTACTTTGAAGTACTTCTGCCTCTGTTTTTCTTTACACTAATAAACTCTGTCCATTCTTTTGCACTTTATTCAGTTTAACCATATCAAGACTAATTAGTCTTGCTTTCTGGCTGTTGCATAATAAGAGATCATCATAATGTTACAAAATTCAATTTTTTGAGACGTCCAGAAATAAGATCTGAATCTGCTTCTCTTGGAATCTGCTTTGCTAATTAAATGCTTTTGTGTATAAATTTTCCCCTTTTTAGTAGTCTGGGGTTTTTCTAAATCTTTATAAAAAAATTTTGATTGCAGTGCTGTAAACATTAACATATGCACTTCAGTTTATACACAACTAAGGTCTTTTAGGTCAGGATAATATTTTCCATCTGCATGAATGTTTAGAATGTTGGGGATTTATGTTTGTGAGAATATTCTTTATAGTAGAATGAGGGAAAAAGAAAACTGCTTCTGCCAACAAATATATAAAAATTGTACTATGTATTTAAGAAAAATACCTTCTTTCCCAAGTTTAATAAATGCATTAATTTACTTTTTATCTTGTTTAATGATCTTGTGGTATGGGAAATTAGTGGCTTTGCAAATGAAAAATGTATGAGTAAAAAAATGCATTCATCTTCTTAGTTGTAATCTGTTCCATTGACAAAAGGCACAGATGTGAAATTTATCTCAATAATTAGATTTATAATTATTTTATCATTCTCAGATTGATAAATCTTTATTTCTCTTGCATGTGATTTCAAGCTACAGTTCATGCAACAGAAGTAGGTTTATTGAATGGCGATTCTAGACTTGAGAGTGTGTTTCACATATTTATTTTTATATTTTATAAAAAGCATATGGCAGAGAAATAAGCTGTAGTCAGAGAAGAATATTTTATAAATGACGCTACAGGGAAATGCAGGTCATTGCACAGAACAGCAAACGTGCAAGCCTGAAAAGTATCCATGGTGTATTTTCTTTGAAAACTTCTGTTTTTGCCATTATCCGTTACGATCGTAGACATCCTGGACATGCCTACAAAAACAACAATAGCTCTGATTTTTAATAGGAAACTGGGAAGTCAAGGAACTCAGTAGCAGAGTCTCAGAACGCCCATATGTGGTACATGCTGTATTTCTGATGCTAATGTCTTCTTTCCTCTCTTTTTCCCCACAGCTGTAGAACAAGTAACAGGAAGAGTTTGATGGGCAGTAGCCAGTCTCCAGCTCTGCCTCGGCCTCATTCACCACTCTCAGCTCATACAGGTGATTTTATAACTATGATACTTCTGCTAATATGGAATTCTTGTGGTGTCTCTATAAACTGAAAGAAAAACAAATACTTTGTTTTTCTGTGAAACTGTTCTTTTTACTTTTTGTAAGAACAAAATCTGCATTCCATCCAAATTTCTGTTTTACATTTAGATCTATAAATCCTATGTTATAATCAGGAGCAGTCTGAAAATATAATGGAGCTGTTTTTTATTTCCTCACCTTGCATTCTGACAGATTTTCTCTTCCCCTGCCACCATTGCCCTTCCTGTAGCTTGCACCACATAATGAAGGTAGTATAGTCTGTATTATAATCTGTTCCTGGTACTTTTGCTCCCTAGGATTTATAGTGTGGAGCACTTGACTGGTAGTTGCTCTGCTTCACTTTGCATGGCAATAAATTGGTGATAATTTTGTTTTTCTTCTAAAACATCTGAAACACTTAAAGCTTGAGTGCATGTCCATACATAAATATTGTATTTATAATATTGCCTTAATTTTTAAAAAGGAACATTTTTAGGTTATCACCTCACATTTCCACAGAGATTTATTGTCTTTTTGTTTTTGAGGGTACAGTGGCTGTAATTACAGGCCAAAGTGAAAGTGCCACACTAATCCTTGTGTAATCAATGACACTGAATACTCTGGAGAGCTGCTCTCAGGGAGGTGCAGAGCTTCACATGAATTTTTGAAGTATATTAAGGCATCTCGAGTGTTCTTGTGGAAGCAACATTGTTAGAGAAAATGTGGTGGTCATTTTCAGTCTCAGAAGCAGCTGTCACAACTAGGAGTCCAGACAACATGAAAATTCGTGAAGAGTTCAAGGGAGCAAAGCATTTAAAACAAACAAAGTAAAACATGGTGCAGACTGTTTTGAAAGTGAAAAATTAAATGTTGAGATGTTTGGAATGCTGTTTTGGGTCTCTCAAATAGAAAAATTTCCATTTGGAAGGGGAGATTGTGGTCACCATAAAAAGCGTCTTTGGTTATGCTGTGCTGACTCAAGGAAAGCAGTAATACTGCTTGTTGTAGTGTGTCGGCTGTTGTAAATGACTATACCACCTGTTTGGAAATGGAAACCTTGGGCTAATGATGCCTAGTGAACTCAGAAGTATGGACTGACCAGCATGTGTTACCTGGGATTTGTATACAGGTTGTGTATTCGATAAATGCTGAGAAGTTCCTGTCTGGCAGTGGACTCAGGCTTTCAGCAAGTTGCTTCATCTTTTGAGTTGGTTTCTCAAACAGTAATAGAGAAATAATATTGCTGATGTTGCAGCTGTTGTCAAGTGGCTCTGAAGGTTGAAAACCCAATTCTCAAATTAAAAAGACAGATTAAGTGTAAGCAGTTATTTTCCATAAACTCAGCAGTATGTACTGTTGGTTCAAAAATGTATTACAGAAATCTGACAACTTCTCCAGTTATGGGATACAGTAGGTTCTCTTATTTGGATGCTTCCAAAGGCATGTGTGCTAGACACTTGAGCAGCACTAGGAAATCTCATAGTAAATCTCATCACATATATGAGATGAAAATTTGCATGTGCATGGCCAGCTCTGTTATTAGCTTGCTACCGTGAATGGCTAATTATAGTAAATATTCACACAACCACTGGGTCCTAGCTCAGCTGGCTAGTGTGCCTAGACAAGTCCATACATCAGATCCTTGTGATTGTCATCCTAATCCACGCAAATTAAAAAAAGATGCAAATTTAATAAGTTAATAATTTTCCTCTCCGTATGCAGTAGGAGTTCAGCGTTTCAGGTGTTTATTTTCTATAAATCCATGGTAATGTCAGCCTTAAGAGGCTGGATTTATAGTGATCCTGTTATTTCTGTGTTGTCAGGGCTGCTGGGTGTTAAACTGCCCTAACTTCTGCACACTGAAATTGCCTCCCTGCTCTCTGTGGTGTTAAGTACTTGAGGGCCTGTTTCCTTGCAAAGTGTGGTAGAGGGATGTGACAAGAGACTGTGTGTGCTGTACAGCTTGCTGGGTTTATTCTTCTTGGCCCTCCTTGGCTCAGAGGAATTACTCCAAGTCAGAGGGCCTTCCCTGACTCCACTGAGATAACCTGGTATACCTCCTGTCCAGCTGTAGATGATTTTAGGGTCTTTTTGAATGTGTGATTCTCTTAGGAAAGTTCTTTAAATTGGAAGTTTTTACTTCACAGCCTGCTGCTTTACAGCCAGATCATCTGCCCGGAGCATGTACTTCAAGCTTTAAGTCTCAGAGGAGCTGAAGATGATCCTCTAAAACCTTCACATATTTCTTACTAATGTTTGCTGTTGGAAGAGGAAACAATAGAAGTGGGAGAGGCAAACAAAAGAGTTTTCTGTCCTTGAGGAGCATGTAGCAAGCTGAATGTGCAGCAAAATGTATCAGTGCCTGCATTTACTGAAAACAGTTCTATTCATCAGACTGTTCTTGGCTGAAGAGTAGTAATAACATGCATTTTTGACAAATATGTTCCAGTGAGATTATGCAGAATTTGAAAGACATTGGAGAGCACATGCCCTAGTAGAGTTTTTCTTGTGTGTTGTTAGAGTTCTGTTTCATTCAAGCAATCTTCCCAGGTGAGTGCAGCCTGAGGATCAGGCTGCATGGGTGCTAACATCTGATGTAACTTTGTGAGACCATTGCACAATTTCTTGTCACTGAGTTGTCAAGGAAAATACTGATTGTTGCATCTGCCTTTTAAGGGGCCCAGTCTAACTGATAAGAAAGCTAGGAACATTAGCCATTGAGGACTCTTTCAGTGTCACCTAGCCTAGAAAGCTTTAGTTCCTCTTTTTGCATGTTAGGCTTTTTCTTCTGCTGGATCACACTTCTGTACTCCCTGCTCTCAGGTGCTGCATCCATCTCTGGAGAGAGCCTGCTGTTGTCCTTACTGAAAAGAATTCCATTCATTGCTCTGATTTAAGTGGACTAGGTTCTTAATGTTTGTACCATCTTAGTTGCCAGCTGGGGTTAAACCAGAACAAGGGGATGAAGACCTGCTGTAACAACTAGGTACCATGCAGCTGCTCACCCACTAATACTATCCCCCTACAGCAAGTAGAAAAATTAGGAAAAAAATTAAAATAAAAACTCATCAGTTGAGATTAGAACAGTTTAATAATTGAAACAAACAAAATTACTGCTGAAGATAATAACAACAGTAATAATTGTAGTGGAAAGCAGAGAGTTGTGTATAATAACCAAGAGAAACAAGTGATGCACAGTACAATTGCCCACCAGCTGCTGACCAATGCCCAGCCCACCCACAGCAGCAGTCAGCCCCTCCTGGCCAGCTCCCCACAGTTTACATCCTGGACATGATGTGCTGTGGTATGAAACATCCCTTTGGCCTGTTGAGGTCAGCTGTCCTGGCCAAGCTGCCTCCCAGTGTCTGCACGTGTTCACTGATGGGGAATGGGACACTGAAAGGTCCTTGGCTCAGCAACAGCTAAAACATCAGTGTGCTACCAACATTGCTCTCATGCTGAACCCAAAACACAGCACTGTACCAGTGGCTAAGAAGAAAATTCTTTCACAGCTGAAATCAGTATGCCCTTTGCTTTAGACTATTGAAGTTGCATGGAATCAAAATTTTCACACTCTTGAAAATCCACCCAGGATCAATTTCTTTGAGTTATCTTAATAGTCTTTAGTGTTATCATTGGCTTTGTGTGTAGTCCTAATGAGATTGTTGGCATTGCTTGGAAATTCACTGCCCTAGAGGCGTCTGAAGTGAGTATTTCATTCTTTGTGAGGACACCCTTGGATTCCCTAATAACCTTTTCCCTTCAGTGTTAATTCACTGCTTGTTGAGAGCAAGCCAAATACATACTCAGTTACCTCTGTTCGCATGGCATACTTGACATGATTTTATTTGGACCACTGGTTAAAACTGCTTGGGTTTTTTTCCCTGGAGACCTCCCATCTCTGAGGACAGAAAAGTGCTGTGAGTCCTTTGTGTCAAATGTAGCAAAGTGAGTGAAGGTGTGTTCCAGGATCTCAAGGTGGAGCTCTCTTAGAGTACACTGCATAAGCGCTGCTGCCAGTACCTGTGGCTTTGCTCAAGAATATTTTCATCTGTGATATCTGCAGAGCAATCATTTAGAGGTCTGGCTGCACCTTTGTAAGCAATGTGCCATAACTTCAGATCTGCTGAAGAGCTCAGGTAGCTACTGTTTAATCATAAACTGGATTTGAGTTAGCCAGAACAGATTGGATGTGAATAGGATTGCTCTGTTTTAGAAGACAGGCTTCTTGAATGTAAGCATACTTCTTCAAGGTGCGTTTTATGTGCATGCATGTTCTTCCTTGTAGTCCTGTTTTTCATCCAGATGCAGTCTGAACTGGAGGTATCAGCTGTTCTCTGGTTTAGATAGATGTTCTTTGAGGAGGAGGACCAGTGGCCCAAGTTTAGGGTAATTAATAATTGCCCCAAATAACGAAGTCCAATATAGACATCTCAGGCAAATTACCCCTCACACCACCCCCCACAATTTTCACTGTTTGCTCTGGAGATAATAGAAGATTTTTCCTACAAGGGAGTTTGCTGTTGATCTTTACAGATGCAAGCTGATTTGGACAAACACTGAAAAATAATTACATGGAATTTTTTAATTGTTAGCCTTACCATCCTAGTCCTACTCAGATTCATGTCAGATGGAAGGAAGAAGCAGTGAGACAGCACCACACTGATGAAGTAAATAGATTGTGCAGAGTGCAAGTAATGCATGATTGGCACCTGTCAGGGAAGAAGCAGATTTGTTTGTAAGCAACAGTGACCTTAAGAGCTCATGGGCTACACGAAAGAGTTATTAGAGCAGTAAGTAGTCCAAGGCTTGAGAGCACACAGAGAGGTGTGAGGACTGAGACTGAGGATAATTAACAGGATAGGAAAAAGACAGTGTGTAGAGCAGATATTATAGATCTCTGTTATGTATATTAATTGCTAATACAATATATGCAAGTCCATTTTCCTCTTTGCAGGATCTGTAGCTGCTTGCAGAGATAATTTGTATCTGGAAAGTCAGACTTCAGTTTGCAGCTGAAGTCTCTTCCCATGCCTAATGCATACGTGCAAAGATCACACAGTATCAGTCTTCACTACATAAAGTGTTTCTGTTTCTTGCAAAAATAGAAAACATGCTAGGTAATAGCTTCAGGCTCATAATTATTACCAACTGCCTTAGGTTAGTTGTCTCGACATCATTTCCCTTTAGTATTTGGGCTGGAAGGTGTTAAACCTGCTGAAAAGTACCTCTGATTTTTCCATGAGCTGTTGAATGCATTGAGAATTGTGGGAAACTAAGTTGCAGCATTAGCTTGGATGGTACCTGCTGCCCATTTCCTTAATGGGCTTTTCTAGCTGACTGTCTGATGCTGTGTAGGCAGGTCATCTGCACCACCCAGCCTGCTAAGTGAATGATTATAATCTCAGCAAGTCAGGGCATTCAGGTGTCCCCACCTCAGTAGTCACAGGAGCTTCTTCATGTGGGTGATACTAACCCCTAATGATTAATAGTCACATGTGGTGCTTTTTAACTGTATCTGCTGAAGGAGCAAGATTTAGCTGTTAGGAGCAATGCTGTACATTTTATTTGTCTGTATTTTAAGAATATTCCACGTGGTGCCACTGAGGTGACTAGGACAAGAATTGTAAGATAAGTAAGAAATTGTTTAAGGGTCTAAAGAGGCTTGTGCTAAAATGAGGAATATTATAAAGTGGGAGTGGAGGTTATCAGTTGAATCATCTGGTTTTGTTTTTGTGTCCAAACATTTTATTCTTCTCATAAGTGATATTGGGATAAAATTACTGTATACAAATATATATACAAATTTGGAAGACATCCAGTACAAAATAGCATTGGGGAACTGTGTTGAATGACTAGAATAAAAAAGTATGAATTATGTGTCAACATACAACATTTTGTACTGGAGGACCCAAGACAGAAGTGCTAAACTGTGAACTCAGCTATTTTAAAGAATTTAGGTAAGGATCCGACTGCATTTTCTGGATAAGATGATGTTTGCAAGGACCAGTCCTAGAGCAGCTTTGAAAATGAAATCTCAGAAGATGTATAAAGGAGGTAATTTTCAATTTAACTTGGGGAGATTTCATGCCACTGTACAGTGTCCTGGTTAGATTTCATCAGGAATACTGCATATGTTTATTGTCATACATATTCAGGTAGGATCATGTGGGGAGAAGGGCTGATGGCATAGAATGTGGGAAATTCCTGTATAAGACTGAAAGATATTACTTGCTTTCCTTAGCAGTGGAAGACTGGAAGAACCAGTCAGAGTTGCCTTTGTTTGTTTCCCCTTCATAGAGCAGAAAGAGAACACATGCTTGGCCAGATACACTGGAGCTTGAGGGATCTTAAAGAATTGTCCACCCCAGTAGGTAGGGACAAACCTGATATTTTCTATGAGATTGGATAAATCTATAAGTGGGTATTAGGCCCCAAACAACTCGCTCAATGAAGTTTTTAAATGGCTTAGGGTTGTTCATGTGACCTGAGTTGTACGCATGGGAGAAATATTGACAAGATTTTCTCAAGAGGTCAAAACAACATAAAGAACTTCATTGGCAACTTTAGAATATCAAACAACTGGAGCAAAAAGTTTAGTGCAGCATTCAGTCAGCATAGAACACTTCTCAAAGTGTTGACTTGAGCAGACTTGAACTTAGCAAACACCAAGCCTGTTTGATTTTAAGTTACTCAGAAATTCCAAGGAAGGTGATTAGAAGAAGGAGAGGGAGGGAAAGACAGAAAAGATACATAAGAGCAACCAACACATAGACTAACCAACTCCTGGGTTTCAGCAGTGTTCAGGCAGGACTTCCCCAAGGAGGTGGGGTCTAGACAATGCAATGGCCTTGTGTTCTGCCTCACATACCCCTGGCCTTCCTGGAACCTTTACCCAGGTGGGATTTCCAGTCATTTGGCCACTCAGGAGCTGGAATAGGGGCCCCAGAGGTGGAGTGTGGGGCATTGCCTCCACTGTGCCAGTGAGTGGCATCTCTGTTGGGCTGGGATACGGGCTCTGGGGGGCTGGGGGTGTACAGAGCAGGGCACTGCCTTGTCAGGGTGAGGTCTGACCTGCCCCTTTCCTCAGCACACATGCCCCCAAAAATGCCTGGGGACATCAGTCTCTCACAATGGGATTACATGATGCAATTCCCTAAAGCAAAATTAAAGTTCAAGAAGGTTTTACCGCCACTTATAATTCTGTTTCTAGGATTTTTCAGGCTTGTGTAGAGCCTTCTAGGTGGACACTGGTAGAGTACTGGCTGTTCATACTCTGCTCTCACTATGTCAGGGCTCGCTGCTTGCATCAAGTAATTCTGTTTGAGTGATGTACTTTAGTTAGCAGCACTAACTAGAAGCATAGTATTCAACAAAGCTATTAGGACCATGTATTTTAAGGGAAAGAAGGCCTATGCTTGTAAGTAAATGAGGCCCATAGTGTGTTTTTGTGGTGAAGTATGGAAATGCTAAAGCTGGGATAGATTTGCTAAAACAAAACTTTTTATTTAGTCTTGCTTCTGGGTGCAGTAAATGGTTGTGAAAATTTCAAATCATCTTCTACTTGTTTAGGGACAGGAGAGGAAAATCTAAGTGGTAAGCTACCTGCAGATACAAATTAAATCCAGTAAAAATAACACTTGCAGTATTTAAATAGTGGCTGGAACATGTAGAGCTTTCTTGCAGATGGATTTAAGGATCATACAGACCTTCCTTGCATAGCTAGGAAAAGTTGTTTGCTGGTTTCAGGTATAGTTAATCCAGATGTTTAAATAGCCTGAGCTCCTCACATGAGTGAACCTTTCTGGAAAGCACCTGCAGAAGTATTCAGGATGAATCTATTGCCTAGCTGTATGTTCTGCTGGCTGATACTGTTTGTCATGGTGAGAAAGTCAGACCTGTAACTGCAGGTGGATGATGTCTTGTGTATTGTTAAGTTCATAGTATGGGTCCATCACCAGCTGACACAGAGGTACATATGACCCGTTGTTATATTAATGGGGTGCTGATGTACTGTGGTACATATTAAAATTCAAAGTGGATTTGTCTTTGATCTATCAGAAATTTAGGATAACAATTGTCATTAATCTGTTATTCCCTCCATACTAACAGAAAGTCATTGTATTTGAAACTCTTTATTTTGTAAGTAGACAGCTATTAAAAATACATTAATAATATACAGTGACTGTAATATGCTTTTTAAAAAATATTTGAAACAGCTTCCTTCAGTGGGAAAGACATAGGATTTCTTGAAGCTACTTGCAGAACAATCACTGTTTAATTGTCTTGGTTTAGTTTTCTTAACAATAGATGCTTGCAAAATGAGTTACCCTGTGTTGTCATGAAGCAGAGTATTGTTTTGGTATGTTGATTGCCTATTCATTGTGTCTCCCAGAGGATGCTGGAGTTAATTATCTAAAGTCTGACCACCAGTCCAGTTTGCTTTACCAGATCAGACACTTGGGCAGTAATCTCAGTGACACAGAGATACCGTAGGACTGAAACATGGAATACAAGCAGATTCCAAAGAACAGCGGGCTTTGACTCATCAGCAAGCTCTGCACATATGGGCAGAGAGTTAACTGGCACTGGGTTTTATTTCGAAGTCTCCCAGGTATTGACTTGCAGATGGGTGGATGAATGCTGTGATGGATGAAGGTCACATGTAGGACTCTGACTTTAACCTGTCTTGCTCCACTGGAGTACTACACCTTAAACTCTGATAGCTCTTGCTGTTTCTCCAGTCATTTGGGGATTGTATTTTCATTCTTTGTTTCCAGGTTTGTCTGAGTTCTTACAACTTCTAGATAAACCTTCAGGATTTAGTATCCAGGTAGTATGTGTATGGCGTCACCAGTCTTGTTATTTTAAAAGCTGATTTGCTATTGAAAGTAATGCTTGCAAGTTGATTTTCCTAATAACAGGATCTGATGCTCTTCCTGAGTAAGACTGACTTCTTCAGACTTTGTCTGTAAGGAAGTGATCTGTGTTGATTCTAGCAACATAGTTTGCAGTATTGTGTCTCCACAAATCCAAATCCACACCGATGGCTATAAAATTGCTGCATTATTTAATAGTATTTTTTCTTCTTTATGAATTTTTAGTGTATATTTTAACTCATGGACAGTAAAGCATGTCCTTGATGTGTGTTAAAAATATGTTTATATCCATATATAACATAAGCTAGCAAAAAAAAGGAATTGGTTTACAAAGCTCCATATTCTGATTTGTAGACCTGTTTCCTGTCAAACGCTGTTTCTGTCTCACTATGTTAAGGCTAGTTTTGTGCCCTTCGGCCAGAGTTCAAGGTAGCTTCTTTATCTTTTTTATTTATATAAGTCCTTAACACACTCCAAATTACAGCTGATTTTTTTCTAGTACAGCAGTTACAGTTTGTGACTATGTTTTGTCTGCACAGTGTTACAATTTTTTTTTTTTTAAGTTTAGCTTTGTTAAATAAGCTCTGGTAGCAGAAAAAGAAATCCAGTCTGCTGTTAAATGGAATGAATTGTTGCTCATCAGTAATTTGATGTTTACAGTTGATGCAGGATAAGAGCAAATTTTGTTAGCCCCCAAGTAAAGATTGGAATTTGTGGCTTCAGATTCCCTCTGCTCCAGCCCATTCAGGGAACAAAAATCTTTGCCACCTTGAAATTATTGAGGTCCTCAGAAGTGTCTGAAGGGTAATGAAGAAACCGAGGTCTTGAGGCGATGGGGAGAATGTAGGAAGGACATAATTTGGCCATGATAGATTAATTGGCAAAAAAAACTTGGGGGTATTGGCCAGTGAGAGTGGAATCCATGTCTCTTGGGGCTTTGGGAAGAGCAGCTGCAAAGATGTGATTTAAGCACAGCTCGAAAAGCATCTTGCATCTGCTTCTAGGCAGAAAAGGAGGGGGAGTGTGGGGATGCGTGTTGATCTCTGTGTTTGTTACCTAATTGCTTGATGATTATGCTTTACCATATAGAAATAATGCAATCTGTTATGGGCATCACTATGATAAATGCAGTGTTAATTCAAACATTTGAATAGCAGTCAAGGCCACTTGAAGCCCTTTAAGGACTCAATCTATTGTGTTGGCCTTTTCACACATAGGTGGTAATTTTCCCCTCAAAAATTTTATGTTGTTTCTGGCTGGCTACCTAGGAGCTATTTTTTATCAATTGTTTTTGTTGCAGTTTCATTTATGAAAATTAATTCCAAAATTGAAGTGCTACAACAAATGCTTTACTTTTTTTCTATTTTCATGTATTGCTGCTACAGTCATTTTAAAGAAAAGTTTAAGATTGATTGTTACGTGTATGCCAGTGCTACTTTAAATTGGATCCTTTTGGCTCTTTGGGGTGGGGGTTTGTTGGGACTTTTTTGGGGAGGGGTTGTTTGGTTTTTTGTGTGCGCGTCTGGTTGTTTGGGGGTTATTTTGTAGGTCTTTTGGGTTATTTTAGGGGTCATTTTTATTCCTTCTTTAGAAGGAATACAGTCTCTCCTCTAATTGTGCACACTGAGGGGTGGAGGTGGCAGAAGCAGCTCTCAACAGCTGCTGTCTTTCTGCACTCATGCTGACCCGCAGGAGGTCAGGTGTTCTGATAGGAAGGGCTAACAAACTCCAAAGTTGAAACCTGTTCACAAAATGCAGCTAAGGGTAAAAAAAGTTCAGTCCAGTGTGCTTTGTATGCTTGTTTGTTTTGGAGATAGAAAAAAATAAGCAGTGGAAAAAAAATTGCAATAAAGCCTGTGGAAATGCTGTAGAGACTATGTATAAGGGCTAAATCTGTTTGATAGTGATTTTTATATCTTTAAATGCTTTGTATGATTTTAAGAAAAGCAGCCTTTTTTTCTGACATTGAAAGTATGTTCTTTCAAGCTAATGTACTGGTTTCTTTAAACATTAATTATCAAATTGTTTTGAGAATTTTCACATTAAAAGGATGAATGAACAGTTCTCTGTGAGTTACAAAATCCAGTCACTAATTCAAAATAAGATTCTGTTTCAGAATTTATTTTCAGAGAGACTATGAGAGAAGAAATTCTGAAATTCATTTCTAACCTGCTGGAAATGCATGCATTAATATGTCTGAATGTTTTTAATGGCTTCTCTTCACCCCACCATCTAATAATAATTTTTTTGTGTATCATCTCCAACAGGAAACAGTCCTCAAGATAGCCCTAGGAATTTCTCTCCCAGTGCCTCAGCCCACTTTTCTTTTGCACGAAGGTAAGTGGTTGTCTGTAGTATTGAACACACATTTTGCATAGAGGAAATGTTGCTGGATGCAGATACAAAAGGTGGTTGCAAATACATCTGTCAGGTCTGTCACTTAGAATAAGTGTTAGCTCGGTTATGTAAACCCTTTTAAATCACAGTGGCAACAAATTACTGAATGTGTGATGCAATGCAAACATACTTTTTTGAATTTAAAAAAATGGATTAATGATCTAGTTGTAATGAATCTTGGTTCAGACATTATTATCTTACCTACTGAGATGTGGGGATATTCTAAACTACTTGAAGGTTTCTTCCTATGAGAAGTGTATTGCTTATAAGATCACTCTAATACAGGTCCTGATTTTACTGGTAGCAGCCATACCATTACCACACCTTGAATACCTGTCCTTGGCCTGTTTCAATATCTGTACCAATATCTGCGAGACAATCAGCATTGTCACAGGAGTGTTATGAGGCTTAATTAATGTTAGAGTTTTTGAAGATCTAAAGTGAATTTGAAGTGATCTATGAAGTAAATCATTGTTAAATGAACCATAACCAAAGTTGATAGCATGTCATGGGAGACTGCCTGTTTGTGCCAATGTGGTTCTCCATCACTTAACACATTGTTGCCCTACTTCAGATTATATATTTGTTAACTATTAAGTCTGTGGAGGTAGGCAGAGTTTGTATGTTTACCCAGGAATGTATATGTATATATAAAAATATAAAAGTATATAAATATATATAAATATATAAATGTAAAAATATATAAATATATCTAAAAATTAAATTGGAATGCTTAAGCAGTGTCAGACATGTAACTTTTGAGTTTGCACTGAGCTGTAACTTACCTGTAAAGTTTTAGTTACTTTATTTTGGGAGATCAGTGAAGCAGCACACACAAATTCTCAAAAGTAAGTGCAAGGAAATGTCTTAACTTTTTTTTTAAAGCTGCAAAGGGGTGAAAACTTGCATAAGTTTTTAATCTGAATCTAATTCATTTGTGGCAGTAGGTCTTGTCTAATAGTTTGTGATGCTACTTTTCAAATTATCTTAAAGTTGAGTATTTCTTTTGAATCTACTTCGTCTTGATAGTTTTCCTTTTGTTGGAGATACCATCTTTTTGGAGATTACATTTGTTTGTGAGCATATTTTTAGAAAGATTCATTAAACCCAGAAATAGGTTATAACGGAAAAAGCAGATGTGAAAGATTGAGCATTGCTTAAAAATGCAGCAGTCGGGAAATGGTTTTCCTTCCCCACCCATAATCAACAGAAAGTTTAAAACATTATACTTTTGCAAACCTTAAAATTCAGAATTAATGAAAAAGGGGGATTTGTTTTCCAGTGTTTCATTTGGATTTTGACCTCTCTAGAGCCCTGTAATGAGCTTTAAATAGAATCTTTAACTGAAGGAAATTTCTCTGATTTAGAAATATCTCACCACTTCAGTGGGATTCAAGAAACATTTAGAGCAATTTTCTGTGGAAACTGACTTTTTTTCTGTGTCAGTATTGAAAATGCTTGATGACAATGAAATTTAAAACTGTGTTAATACAACTTCTTCTTAGGAATTTGGTATGTCTGTTGTGGTTGTTTTCATATAAGCTATAGCAGGATGAATTTTCGTAGTAAAATGCACTGTGGTTAATGAGAGCAGTCTGGCTTTATGCCTTTTCTGTTCTGTTTTGTAAATTTAATGGATATACAAAGGGAAGGACAAGGGTGATAGAGCAGTTTGGGGAAGGGGCAATGGTATTAAGGGTGTGGATATTCCTTTTTCATCCACTGCCTGCCAGTCAGTGCAGCAGTGTGAGGAAGAGAGGGAGAGGCAAAGGAAATTATTTGAAGCCTCCTCATTATTTGAAGCTACTCCCTTAGTGTAGCCCCTTCTCATCAGGCGCTGGCCGTGCCATGCAGCAGCCACAGCAAAGGGAGCTGCCTCAGGGAGGTGGCCCTGTGCTGTGCTGCCCTGTCTGTGCTGCCAGCCATGGGCAGGGCTGAGGGTGGCCTTCCCCAGCACCTGGGCACCAAGCTGGAGGGTCACCTTTTCCTGCCCATGTCTGGTGGGTGATCAGTGCCCAGGAATAGCCTGTGCCTCTGGAAGTCAGCACTTCTGCTCTTCTATGTACAAGTCCACCATCTACGAACCCATGGGTAGGTGATGGACTGCACTTTCTACAGCTGCTGGAAAGTCAGTAAAACCTTACTTTAGGACAGAGGCAAGTGGTGTATCAAGAGTCCAGGGGAAAATGCTGTAGAGGCTTGGTCCCCCTTTTTCCCATAATCCCTTATGAATGCCTCCTGTTCTCCCACCTTTGCCTCACAGATAACTTTCTGTGATAGCCTATCTGCACCCCTGACAGCCTTTCTGAGTGATTCAGGTACCCTCTCCACTGTGAGTTACTCAGTTAAAAAAATACTTACTTTCTCACAGATGCAGAATACATGGGTCTCACCCATGTTTAAATACTGTCTAAGTTCTTGTTTCAATTGTGAACAGCTAAGCCAGATGAAGAGAAATTGCTTTTAGAATGGTGCTTTCATCTGGAGGCATCTCTTACTTACCTGGGTGAAGAAGAGAATGTAAAAGAATGGATTAAGGACAAGATTATGGCAGGGGTGGAAAGTTTTTTCTAGGGTTCAGTATTTAACACAATTAGCAATCTCTGGCACATGTGCTCTTCATATTTTAATACTAATAATGTACTGTAGTTCCTTTTCTCACGCTTCATATGCACAAAGTCCCAGAGTTTTGATTGTAGTTTGTGGATGAATAAACGGATAAGTTGGAAAGAAGCAAGGGGCTTTTTAGACAATTAACTTGAAGGATGGGACCTTTTAAACCTCTGCATCAATAAGTTTCTTGATTTGACATAACTTAAGTTCCTCAAAATTATTCTTCAATTAATCTTCAGTTCTTCAAAAATTTCCCTTTTTGTGTCAATCAGACATGGGAGATGATCTTTGTAAAACAGATCTTCAGCTCTCCTTTACTCATGTTCATACCATTTGTTAATAAAAACTTGTCTTCTTTTGTTATTTATATATTATTTTGCCTTTTTTTAATGCATTTGATTCAATTGTATTGCAGTCATGGGCATCGAAATGACAGGTAAATTCTACTTTCTCAGAAAGCCAAACACTTCTCTCATAGTTGGTTTTTAGTTTGTCACGTTGAATGTTGAAGTTCCATGTTGTCTTTGCATAGATCACCTCAGACAATGAAGAACATAAATCGGGTTTTGGTTATAATTTGTATATTTATTTTATTTTTTTATTCTGAGTGAGCATGATATTTTTCTCAAGATTTGTTTTTCCTGATTTATGTATGTAACATTTAACATTTAGGTTTGGTTTTACCTAATCATTGGCCTGCTAGTTTGCTGATACACTCTGCTGATGTCACTGAAGAATGCAACTACCCTTTTGTATCAATCAGACTGTGATGGTTATTCTGTGGCTCAGAGCACTGTGGTCTGCATTTGTTCACAATTTTTTTTAATTTGCTTCTCATTAATTTTCATGTGATGGACCTAAAAGTTGTGAACTTTCTGTCCATTTCTGTTTGTATTAGATAGCAGTTCTGTAGAGCTGTTCATTCTCTTTGTGGTTATTTCATCTCACAGATTTTTAACCATAAAGAAAAACACAATAAAAATAATACATCCTTGGTGAATGCTTGTTTATTTTTGTCCTTTGTGAAAGTATACTCTTGGTTAAAACCCGTGTTTGTATCATGCTTTTGGGATGCAGTTTTACACAGTGATACTTGAACAGATGTTACTGCATTAGGATACTGCAGCATTCATGTGTCTCACCTCCATTTCATCACTTTCAGGACTGATGGTCGCCGCTGGTCTTTGGCTTCTCTCCCTTCTTCTGGCTATGGTACAAATACACCCAGCTCAACTGTTTCTGTAAGTATCTGTTTTGCTGTGCAGATCATGTCTTTTGCTTCTCAAACATAGCATCCTTCTCTTAGGAGAAGACAGTGTAGGTTGTGTTATATTTGACAGACTTGTAACTGACGTGTGATAGGAAATGTCTTTGCTTCCTGGAAATAAAAGCTAACTCACACAATGTGTGCTGTGAGTAGTGTTTAACTGCCCCCTTTTGATCTGCCTTACTTTAATCATACAGTAGTTTGGTATCAAGTTTTAAGTGAGGCTGCCTTGATAACAAGAAGAAAGGGAAACTGTCTATGACAGGATTCATCTGTCCTGCATTAGACTGCTGTCTTAGGATGGGATGAATTGCACATTTGCCTTTCTTTTCCTTTGGCAATTGTGAGATGTTAGTGCATGATAATAGGTTAGATACCTATCCTTTTAGATGTAATCACAATAGAAGGAATCCTTTGGGATGCATAATAGAATAAGTTTAGCTTACTAATTTTTACCTTTTGGACCAGTTGTTTCAGTGTGATTGTGGTGGTTTAAAAAAACAGCTGGGACTTAAACTCCAAATAAGCCACCCCCCTTTTCCCCACCCTGCTCCAGTAAGAGGGGGATAAAGGCAGAGACTTTGGGTTGAGATAACAATGTATGGAAAGCCCACAGCTAAGGAATAAGAAATGCACAGTAATGATAACAAAATTTACAAAAGAGAAGGTGCTTTACACACAAAAGGTGTTCAGCACCTCAGCTCAGTTCTCTGTGGCTGCTGAGACAAAGACAAGAGGGCATTTGCTCGCTGTGGCTTGTGTTCCCTGTCCCTGAGGCCGGAAAAAGAAACAATTAGGGACAAATCCCAAAAAAAGCTGGATTGTCCATGTTGTGCTGTCTGCCACAGACTGCTGGGCTCGCCTGTGGTTGTCAGTATTGGGCTGGGCTGGGCTCCCCTCAGGCTCACTTCTGCCAGTCTTGTGTCAGCCCCCTGCCGTATATGTACATCTTGTGTGCCACAGCAGTGCCAAGGATCCTGCTCCAGGACTTGGGAGCTGGCCATGGCAGAAATACCAGTCTCTGCTTTGTACATCTGCACGTTCTGTACTGGAGAGGGACGACTGTCTCACCTTGCAACCTGGAGCAAAGCTCTTGCTTGTGATAGTCACACCTGAGAGGCTGTGGAGATGGAGTGGTAGAGAAAGCCTGCTTGGAATGGCCAAGAGTTGACATTGTTACAGAGAACATCACTGCAGCCAAAGGCTTGGTCTGTGTAGATCCAGCTAGGGCTCTTCAGTGTTTTATGCCTCATATGCGTATAAAAGGTGTTTTACCTTTTATGAATGACACGCTTGACTGAATGGGTGATGACTGATTTTTTTAAGCTGTTTCTTGGGCAATTAAAGTAGGCTTTTTCTTCCCACTTCCAGTGGGTTTGTTCAGTTTCTCTTGTGAGACAATTGAGTTCCACATTCTGTACAATGATGAAATATGACCATTTTGTGTTATGATCAACTCTTACTTTATTTTTGTCCAAAAAAACTTCTGGAAGGACAATTCTGTCTGTCTTAAACCATGTTGAGTAATTTCATGTATCTTAAGAACTTTTCCTCTAAAGCACTAATTTTGACCTCTGCTTTCTTTTCTGTGTAGATACTATTTTTGCCAAGTTAATTCCTTGGTTTCATGTAATTCCGTAAGCATTTTTGTTAGGGCATGTTTCTATACCTCTTATTGGAACTAGATCAGATATGCTGTGCTCTTCACCTAAAATATATTGACATAAAGGAGTTTATATCAGATAAAAGTAATTGCCATAGAAACACCGTTGCAAGAAACAGGCTTGTGCTAGAACAGAGATTAAAAGCTGTGTCAAAAACAGATCAAAACACAGTTGTAATGTACTATCCAAATTCATTTATTTGATATCATCAATTTTAAAATGGTCATTCTAATTCATATACTTTTTTCCCACTTAAATTCACTAGCTGCTGTAGGCATCTTGGAATGTGGAGCAGTATTACGTGGTATTTGCGTATGCCGTCCATGCAGTTACGGACTTAGATGTCTTAACTTCTGTAATAGATCATGGTTGACTTAACCCATGATTATTTCTGACTAGAATGTACAAATACTAAAATACTTACATCTTCCCTACCATTGAGTAAACAGTTTCTTACTTGTGGAAATAAACCTGTTTTTCCAATAAATACATTTTAATTTTGTTGAAGAAAGCAGCAGTAGAGAATTCATGCCATAAATATCTATGGTGTCCCACCCTTAAGAGTAAGTGAGTACCCAAGATTGGTAAATACTTGTGGTTGAAAGAAATGACGGAAGTCAGATGATCCACAAAAGCTCACTAAGTTTTATTTGTAAATTACACACACTTGGGATAGAAACTGGTGTATTAGTCTCTGCTGTATAAGCACATCAGTGGGTTTTGCATAAAGGGGTGGGGTGAGAAGGAAAGAAAAAAAGAAAAAAAAAGGTCGGGGATGGGGAGGAAGAGATCCCCAGTCCTGCTTCCAGTATTACCCCAGCTGCTGGGGTATCTAGGGTGGTGGAAGTGCCCGAGGCTTCTGAGGGGGGTGCCATTTTATAGAGAAGCTGTTGCCACCCTGAAGGTGGGCTTCTCACTTTCTATGCAAATTAGTCATCAGTCACAGTCCATTCTTCCAGGTCCTTATGGAAATGGGTCAGAGGGTTTCAGGGGTCTTTGGCAGTCTTGATTCCCCTCCACTCTGCAGTCCATGCCTGCTTCTCCAGCTCATTTCTCTGTTTGTGCTGTACTGAGTGGTGCTTATCTCCAGGAGGTAAATCAAAGACCTTTGTCCCAGAAAAGTGCTGTCCTACCTCTGTATGGCCTCTCGTCCAGTCACATCTTGTTCTTTCTCACAGCATTACTGCCAACAGTCCTTGGCTGTTGTTACCTACAGTCCTTGGCTGGTGCCACGGCCACCCTGCTATTGGTGTTGGAGACAAACACATTAGCTTTTATTGTCTTGGCTTCTGCAGTATCTCACGGTTAGTTTCTTTTTCTGTTTTGCCTGAGAGTTTGCTACTGCTGATAAGCCCTGCAAAAGCACTTTGATATCCATTGAATTCTAAATCTAGCCACTGTTTCTTCACTTCTTACAGATGTTTTTCACTTTCTTTTTTTACCCCCTGGATAATGTATGTAAATCACAAAACCAAAACTAGAAGTGTACCCATCTAATTGGTTTCATGTACTTTTTCAGAATTTGAAAGACTTAGCACAGTTCAGCCTTCTCCTCCACATTATTACTAGTTCTTAGAAGAAATGAGAGACCAGTTCATACAACACCATAAATGTACATATGGAATGCTCCCTTTTCAGTGATGAATAAATAAATTCACAGTAATCTAGACATGTATCAACCAGTGAGCAGAAAGAGTTTTTACATATCACAGTAGAGCACAACTTTGATCTTCACAAGCCGTTGAAAGGCAAAGCAGGGGCCAAAGTATCTGTAGTTACCACAGTTATGCTGAGTGTAGCTCAGCATTTTTTGTTACCCTGTTTTTTTCATTTGTTTGTTTTTTAAGATTGAAAATTATGAGATGGATGGAATTACCTTTTTAATGGAAGCTCGTGTGTTTAGAAGTGGTGGAAGTACCACATACACCAGTTCTCACAACAAAATCAAAATTAAAATACCTTCTTCTTGATTATTCACTTGAAAAGAAGCTGCTGGTGTGTCTTACTCTAGCACAGTTGGATCAAATCTTGGCAGCTAGAACATGCAGTTGAGATGATTATGTCTTCCAGGAGAGCAAACTTTATAAAAGTGATGAAGTGAGACGTTACACAGATGTGTATTTTTCAAATCTGTATTTCTGTGTCAGAAGAGCATCTGCATTTCCATAATACACTACGGTTGAACATATTAAAAATACTTTAACTCTTGTGTGATTTTTGGAGCATTAATTGTAGAATGCCAGGAGAAGTATTTTCTTTCAGAATTTTGCTGTAAGAATATGGATTTGTAGTAAAATCAGAATTTAGATCACCAAAAAAAAGTACTTTGTGCCTGTGATGGTCTAGATACAGCTGAGAGTGGTCAGCAGTAGGAAGATCCTCACTTTACTCGTGGTGGATCTAAACTCTGTGACACCTTACATGAGAAGGGTGATATGAGTTATTTTCCCACTGGTCTTCCCATAATCCCCTGAAACCAAAGAGAGAGAGAATTATTTTCAGGGAATATCTACCTGTGATGCTCTGTATTGGGAAATTCTCCTGTGCTAGAGTATCTTCTGTTTTACAGAGCATGGCTGTGGGAAATATGCTGTGAGGTTAACTGCAGCTAGCTGCCATAGTGCAAGATAAGACAGCATTTACCTATGCTGTATGCTGAATTATGCATGATAATGTGCTAAGGCAGAATTCCATGCATGAGTTACTGTAACTCAACAAGTTGCTACTTATCGTATGAGCTGTGGTAAATTCTTGGTGTGCATGCCTTGTAGCCTGCAGCAAAGCAAGGTAACACAGTCTTGCAAACTTCAGCTTGTTCTGATGTGGTGCAGCATTCCCATGGTAGACCAGTCCTTCTTAGCCTTTTCTGCCAGTGGGTTTTCTTCTTTTTTTTTGCTTTTAGGAGATGACTTCATGAGATCTAGTGTGATAAAAAAGCTTTTCTTTTGCTTCTGAGAGTTAGGATATTAGCCTTTACCACACAAGTTACCAGGAGCTTGAAAAGACTTTTTAGTTTCTGTGCTTACCAACCTGGTTATTATCTGCTGACCTTATCAATGCAGGGATAATATTAATACAGTACGAAAGTTTATTGATTTCGTTCGTTAGAAATGACGTAACAAAGAAACTCTTTACTGTGTTTGCCTCCATTGAAAAAGCTCCCAGATGGGGGCCTTGGTGTTCAGTATGAGAAGTCAGATAAGTAGTAAAGAGCACATGTAAATTATACACTGAAGAAATTAATTTCATTGAGAAATCTGACTGGAAACTGAAGAGCTCCAGAAAGATATTCAAATTTTTCAACTTCCTGCCTTTTGGGGGGTAAAATATAAGAAATGTCTGCATGGTACTAAACAGCTTTTTGCAGTTGTACAAGAATATTTATGAATCAGCTAACTTGGAAACTGGTTTTGGTACCAGAAGCAGTAGAGCATTTCTCTGTTTGTCAGTCCACATTAGCAAAGCTGGTTGTTAATGATTTGAACCATGTCTGTGTTCATTAAAAGGGGTGCCAGATCCAGGTCCATGGAAAAGTTCAGAGTTCTACCTGGAAGCCTCTAACATGGCTCAGGTAGAGCTCCATATAAACCTATGAAAATACAATACTATGGTCATTAGCACTGCTCATGTAATGCAGCTCTACACTATATTGAAATGTTACAAGGGTGGTTATCATGGTAACACTTCCATTTTCATACCTGTCCATATCTTCCAGTTTTATATTAAGTGCATGGTTTTAGTGTAGTTCCTTTCACAGGTTTTGTCAGCCATATAACCAGTCTTGATAAACGTATTGAGTTCTCTAACTTTATTTTCAATGTACAATTTTTTATAAGATATTAGTGTATTAATTTTTTCAGCAAGATTTCAGATAGTATTTAATTTTATTTTTAAGGCCATTAGTAATGTCTTAAATATGGATAATGAAGTACCTTTATTATGAAGATTTACAGTTGTCATTGTGACAATAAGTTGTACTTTGCAGTTACCATGCTTAGGCTATCCTGTTCCAATAATTAATTCTCAGCACGCTCCATTTTAGCTATTCTTATGTATAGAATATATACATAAGATCAGATGTTGACATCAGATGTCATCATTGCCTTAGGAAACTTAAATTTTTGAAATGCAATGTGTCTTCTGCAACTGAAGTGTTTCTCTTTTTTTAATATTTACTCTATACTTATCTCATGAGTTTGAGTAATTATTAATTTTCTTCTTTAATTTGGTAGTCAGACATGTGAAACAGTAACTATAATTTTTAACTTAAATTACTTTACTCATGAGCACCAAAAACATTGAAAATGTTTTTTTCACTCTGATAGAAGCTTGTGTTTTCTTGTGCTCTTGCAGTCGTCCTGCTCATCCCAAGAGAAGCTACACCAGTTACCATACCAACCAACTCCTGATGAACTACATTTTCTGTCTAAACATTTCTGTACCACTGAGAGCATTGCCAGTGATAACAGGTGCAGGACCACGGCAATGCGCCCTCGGTCCCGAAGTCTCAGGTGAGTTTGTGTGTCTGGAAACAAATTGGATCTAAATTCAGGTTGGATCTAAATTCGGGTATTGTGGGGGAGCATTGTGGTGTTGTACACTAGGGATGTGTACAGGTTTTGAAATCTCTGAAATGTGTATGTAACTGAGGCTAAATGAAGAATAGTCCTCTAAATACTCGCTCTGGTTTTGGTCATGACTTACTTCAGTGGTAAATATTGTTGAGATAGGTCTTAATCAAGGCAACTAACCTGCAGAGACTGTCTTGATGACCTAGTTATTAGTGATCTAGCTGTAGTATTCCCTTTCTCAGTCTATGTACCTGAGACTCAGTACTAGTCTCAGTACTAGCCTGTGAATGTCTGTAACAGATTGACTGTATCAGTTCAAGGACTCTCTGTTGTGATATCTTGTGACAAAGTTTAGTATTCAGTTCTGACCTTTAGGAATTCCAGAAGCCAGATTTAGATTCACACAATTATTTAAGTTGGAAGGGTCCTTAAAGATCATCTCGTTTCAACCTCCCTGCTGTGAGCAGTGACATTTCCCCTAGACCAGACTTTCTAGACAGATTGAATGGGCCAGAATCACAAATACAGAAAATCTGTAATGAGATTTTTTTTAAAAGGGCTTTGTAGTGGACAGTGAGGCTCATGATAGCAAAAAATAATTTTTTAGGCTTGTGAGGTCTGTTGGTATCTTTTATGAATTCTTTTCCTCCAAGTCTTGTGCTATTTTTTTTCAGGCACAGTGCTCCAGTTTTGTTTGACATGTGCATATACATGACATTGTTTGTAGGAAGTTACTGCCTTTTTCTTCTGGTCAGATTGAAACCAGATTGTTTTTTTCAAAATTTCAAAATCTTTTTTCAAATTATCCACTTAGAAAAGCAAACAAAGCTCAAACAAACTCATTTTGTACTTTTTCACTTGGAGCTACCAGAGTTCATGGTCAGATCTTGCTATTTTGATTGTATCTAATCTTCTATATAGTATTCAAAGATACAGGTGTAAGACCAGTTAAATAGATCTCTGTTGCCCTTCTAAGAAAAAGATAATGTTCACAAGGCTGCTTCTGTCTTGAAGTACAGTTACAAACTAGGAGAATAACATGGTTAGCAGTTAGATGTCAAGTACATTAAATAGTCATGAGGACTTGAACAGAAATAGCAGGAAGGAGCCAAGTGTACCACTGATGGTAGACTGTACCTTTCCAGTGAAGTCGATGCTGGCTTTTTGTTGCAAATAAATCGTGTAAAAAACGTAAGAACTAACTGTAGTTCATGCTGGGACAAATGTAAAGGGATAATTTGCTTTGCTTGCAGCCCTGGACGTTCTCCTGCTTGCTGTGACAATGAAATAATTATGATGAACCATGTCTACAAAGAAAGGTTTCCAAAGGTAATGAATTATATTTAAGATACCCAGTATCTAAATTGATAGGCAACATAGGCTCTAAGTAAGTGGTGCTTTTGTTATGGGAAGTAATGATCCAGCCTTGTAATAGCTTCCATAAAGCATCACTGAGCTCTTACTGCAATGATAAAATCACAATAAAGAAAACTCTGGCTGAGAACTGGACATTGATTTTGGCAATGCTGCCAAACTGGTTTTGAAATAAGTCATGCTGGTAATACACTCTGCTGATTGGAATCTAATGATACATTGGATTTTAATAGGTGGTGTGTACTTGGGGCAAATGCATAGTGCATTAGTAAATCAAAACCAGTTTCCAGTGCTAAGTCTTGAGAGGCATCTGCTGTGATATACCAGCAGATTCCTTCCGTTAGTGCCAATTCTTCATTTTCCCAAACACTTGCTATGTACTTTACATACATGTGCATGTATTATATGCACTGATTTAATGCATTTAATGAGATCAGTACACAGATGTGGGGGTTTGGCTATGAGATAGGAGGACATTTTGCTGTCCTTTGCTCTCAAGAGATCTTGAGACACAGATGAGTTCCTAGGTGCAGAGGTGTGTGTACAGCTTGTAGTACTATGTTCTTGGTTGCTCCTAGGATTTTGGTTACCCCTGGAAAATAAAACAAGGTACTGTTCCTAAAATGTGAGTTAAAAAGGGAGAAATTTTTTTTGCATTTCTTCAATATGAAAAAAGATTTGCCAAGATTTGCAGAGGAATCGAGCAGCAACATGATGTGTGAAGAACCCACTCATCTTAGTGTTTGAGATATGAACTAAGATGTGTGGGATTACTGTTTAATAATAATAATATCTTCAAGGGGTTTTTTAAGCTTCTGCAGTTCTGTGAGAACCAGACAGTTGGTTCTGTAAAACAAACACATCTGGGAACCTGCATACATGTTTGGCAGGACCTGTGAGCCTGTGGTGCTTTTAATTAGTCAAATGAGCCTCATTCAAACTCTGCTCCGTGAAATGTTTTTATGGATAACCTTTGTGAGAGTAATGACTATATTCTGCTGTGTAGTATCTGCAGTTTTAGCAGAACAAAGTGGACCCCTGTGAATTCTCTTTTTTCTCTTTTACATATTTCCACTTTGGCTTTGACTTAAAAGCTTTTTAGTTCTGTTACTGATTATCACAAGATTGGTGCACAGTTAATCACCAGTGGCAGACAAAGTGGGGGAGCTACATAGCAGAACAATAAGGCTGTTGCTTTTCTGTACTGGTAACATGGAGAAATGTCATCTGTCACTTTGCCTTTGTGTAGTTGCCTTTTGGCTTCAGTCATTTCATGCATTCCAGCTAGGTAAATTCTAAGGCAGTACAGAAATGTTCTGCAGAAATAACTTCAAGGCTGTTAGTTTCATGAGGAGCTGATTTAATGTGTTGAACAACTACTTTTCTATAGGCCACAGCTCAGATGGAAGAGAGGCTTCAGGACATTATAACAAATCATTCTCCAGAGAACATCCTTCCTCTGGCAGATGGAGTGCTCAGTTTTACCCACCATCAGATCACAGAACTGGCTCGAGATTGTTTGGATAAATCTCACCAGGGCCTCATCACGTCACGATACTTCCTTGAATTACAGCAGAAATTAGACAAATTGCTACAGGAGGTATGAGCCATGAGACTGCTGTGTATTTGCCTGAAAAGTTGTTTAAATCTGTTGGCCTGAGAGTTTTCTTGAATATTGTCTTGAATTATGACCATTTACTCTAGTAATTGTCAAAGTGGTATTCAGAGGATGCTTTAATCTACATAATGACCCCTACAGAAACTGTAAGGCACCCCAGCGTATTGGTCTGGAATAGAGGGTTGTAAAGGTTCCAGAAAAAACAGCGTTATGTCCTGCAGTGCAAGTTGTAGATTGCTTACAGAAGTGTATGCATAAGCCCCAGACAGGCCTGGCTATTCCATTTACTTTAAATAATTGAGGTAACATACACACTTTCCTTTTATCAGCCCTACTGTGTTGAGAAAGCAGACAGCCACCCTTAGCTTTCTATTAGTGAGAGATTATTTATTATTTAGTTATTTGTAACATTCTTCTCATAGCTGAAATGTTGATTAACAGAAATAATGTCTTTTCTAAATGTGCTGAAACTTTCATAGAATAATCAGCTAAATTAATTAGGAGGAACTTGAAACTTGGCAAATGTGCTGTTACATAAATTGCTGTAGTTTATTAATGTATCATTTTCAAAAGAATGAGTGCAACATGTAATGTACTCATTTATTTGTGTACTCATTTATTTGTGACTTTGTTATAAGTCAAAATTAATCTGATAGAGCAGTAGATTTGAAATAAGTTTGAATTTTTTTCCAGCTAATACATTAAGATATGGTGCCTATCTTAATTTGTCTTCTGCTTTCTTTTGAATGCATAAGCAGGGGTTTTTTTTGGCTTGGTTTGATTTGGTTTTTTGTTTTTCCTATGCTGCTTTTTCTGTTAATTTCTATTCAGTAAATAGGATTTCTGACACTACTGTTTTTTGAACTTTTCATACAGTAAACAAAATTTAAGACATCAGTAAATTTACTCTGGATTATTGAAACCCTATTTTTTAAACATTGAAAATACTTAGAAGTTGCTTACTAGTCAAGCGGAAGTTTTGAACCAGTAACCTTCTTAGGAAGTGATCATAGTTCTGCCATGCCAAAGTGCAGGCACAATTGGCCAGTTGATAATGTCAAAATACAAGAAAACATGCCTAAGCCAGGATTCACTGAACCACTGAAGAGTTCACACTGTTGACTATATATATGCCTTAAAATGTCTACATGTTAAGTAGAGATTAGAATATGTGTTTCACTAAACCTGCTGAAAAAACATGCCAGCACATTATTCTTCAATCTGCATATAAACAATGCATTGTTTGAAGAATCACCAAGCCACTCATTTTGCCATATTTTATAATGCTAATTCTTAGTGTGAAAAAGATTCCTGTTGTGCAAAGACACTATACCGTGAAAAATTCAGACTTAATTTTGAGTCCACTGCTTGCTTCTTGTTAATAGCATGATATGACAGTATGAAAAGATTTTCTTTGCACAGCTTTGTTATGGGCACTTAGTTGTGCTTTGGTTTCACCTGATTCATTTGTTGTCAATCCCCAGCTGCAGACTTCAGTAGAAAGCTGCATTTCCTGCTGCTGCTTGGCACTGTGCAGTTACTTTAACTAGGGGAACACTCCCTTGAGGTTGAAGCAGCTTGGTTCAGCCAAAATTTTTAGAGTTTTAAGGTTGAGTGGACCTGAATGCTTTCCTGCTTCATCCCCCTTAAATGTAGTATGTATTGAATCTTCTGTTCACTTAGGCACCTGAGTGTTCATAAAACTCTATAAAGGTGCTTTAAATTTTGTTGGTGGTTAAAATAGGCAGGTGTTTGGTTTAGAAAAGAGTTATTTGGGCTGAGTTGATAATGTTCAGAATTATGCTTCTATCCAGTTAAGATTCTTCTGAAATTTTCTAGATTATATTTGTGCAGGTTTTTTTTTTCCTTTTTTCAACTCCACAAATTAATTCCTCTCATGTATTTGGTGATTTTAAAAATTTTAGTACTTACATTAAGAGCAGTATGCATAGCTTCCTATTTTCATAGAGTTTTTTTCAAAAATGTAATGTGTTACAGGAAAAGTACTTATTGGTCCATAGTAATAATTTCTTAAGTGTTAGTTTCTTAATTTTCTTTGTGGTTTTGAATAAGCAAGAGATGCTGAAAAACTTAAGTCTGTGAGTTCTACTGTTCAGAATAAGGAAATGCTTTGATATTTGAGGCAATAGCTAGTAGTACATTCTTATCAAAAGGAGAATTATTCTGTTTCTTTGCATTCGCTAGCATCCTTTACTTATGTAATATATTCTTAGAGGGGAACATTTAAAAGAAACTTGAAATGCAGCTCAGACCATTGTGCAGATGTTGTCAAACCTTCTAGAAGTATTTTTTCTGTATGTATTCTTCTATAGCATTTCCCCCTCTCTTTTGTAACCTTTGTAGAACTTAATTTTTATTGTCATCCTTTCTGTGTGTACCTTTAGATTAAGCCTCTCTGCAAGTAAAGGTTTTTTATATGTATATCTGCATATAAGTTGTCATTTTCCTATGACTGACCAAGAGACAGTATGAATTTCAGATGGATGTTGCTTATATCTATTGCCATTAGTTTTGTTAGTTTTCATTTCGGCCTACCATTGTTAACTAATTGAGGCACAACTTGCATGTATAAATCTGTGTTGATCTGTCTTGATACATAGTATCTGGTTGCAAAACTGCTGGTAATACTACTGTGTAAGCTAAGAAACTAGGAAAAAAATGGGTGTTTGTCTGTTGTAGGCGCTTTTGTTGTTACAGTGTTAGTTTTGAAGCTGGGTTTATTTGAACAGAAGTTACAGTGTTGCTTAGATCTTTTTTATCTCTGCTGTCATCTTGAAATTGATCCCCTGTTTATATCAAGTACATGCTTCAAACCTTACAGGTGTCCTGAATATCATACATGCTTTCCTAAGCAGTGCATGGACTGTGATTTGGTTAAATATGACTTTATTTTTATCTTTCAGGCACAAGAGCGATCAGAGAGTGGAGAAATGGCATTTATTAAACAACTTGTTAGAAAAATCCTGATAGTTATTGCTCGCCCTGCTCGCTTGCTGGAATGCCTGGTAAGGTCATGCTCACTGTGAGTAGTGTTTTTAGCAATGTGGGCAATTCTCTTGATTCAGTATTCAAGGCTCTTTACAACTGATTTTTGGAACATGTCAAGCAGTGTGGTAGGGCTTCATTGTTAGTGGGATCCTTTCCACTTCTGTTATTGGATACAGTATATTGGCAGGACCCTCCTCCAGTTTGGTTCCCTGCTGTTGCAGATATTATGGTATAAAATCCTTTTCATCAACTGATGAAGCTGCTGTTTAAAACCAGTTGGCTTTTTCTGTCATTTTGTTAGACTTCTCCATTTCTTGGGAGGACTGTTCCAGAATTGTAATTGCTTGGTGGTTTTCTCATTTCCTAACAGTTTCATAATATTGTTGCACTCAACAGCTGCCAGAAGTACAAACAGCTTGAGGTCAGCTCTGCAGTACCTGATCTCATGATCAGCAGAGGGATTAGGCTGTCTGGATACATGGGTAGTTATACTGGGGACTAGAAGGAGTAGAAGAGTTAATTTATTTATGCATGAGCACTGCAGCAGTGTTGCCAGACTGAGTTAGTTTGTGTCAGCCTTGTGGGCGTGTTTCTGCTTTTCTTGCCCATGCTGTGGGAGCTGGGATGGCTCAGGTGCAGGGAATTGCTCCTACACACAGAGCCTGTTCAGTTGAACTTGCAGAACACAGTGTA
Source organism: Trochalopteron elliotii (assembly GCA_024734555.1). Lineage (NCBI taxonomy): Eukaryota > Metazoa > Chordata > Aves > Passeriformes > Leiothrichidae > Trochalopteron > Trochalopteron elliotii. The sequence continues at coordinate 1,225,603 of JANPWX010019802.1, forward strand.
CACAGGAGGATGGTGTAGACACCCAAACACCATGCCAGAGCCAGCCTGAGTCCAAAAGGCCTGGCAGGCAGCCTGAGCTGACTTTGAGCCACTCTGCTTGCCAGTGCTAAGATCAGTATTGATGCTGCATACAGCTATTTGGGGCTGGCAGGGCTTATGTGGAAGCCAGCCTTCTGCTAGACTCAAGTTATGCCTGAAATTGTCATAACTGCATTTGCAGCACACTGAATCTGAGCTAGTCAGTCTTTCCAGCCTGATTTTGGCTCTGTGCTGTGTCCCTTCATCTGTGGCACAGTTAATCCACACCCTGGGTCGTTCAGCCATGGGCATTTTGAGAGCTGCCTCTGTTTTGTTTTGGAAACACGGAGTGTCTCAGTGTTCCCAGTTGCTTTTTTGTTTGTGATTTGCAGTTCACAAGGAATCTAAAAATAAGATATGTGCTCTGAATCAACATGAAAGAGATGTTTAAAAAAAAACAACCAAAACAAAACAAAAAGGAAGGCTTTAGAGAGAACATCATAGCATATCCTGCTTCTGCTGTTGAATCCAAACTTGTTTTACTCCTTCTCCCTGAGAAGTTCGTTCTATGTCGAGTGTGGTGTTCCCTGCTCTGTTTGCAGGATTTCTATGTTTCTCCACATCATCCAGTTTCTCATATCCTTGTTTTTTCCCTCTCTGGTTTGCATCCTTCTCTATTATCACATATCCAAAAATGCTCTTAAATACATCTCGTAGGCAGTCATACCAAAATTTGTTAATAGTATTTACATCCTTCCATCACAGGCTTGCTTTCTCCCATCAGCCCTTGCTCCCAGCAGCATCATCATTCTCTGTTAGCTTTCTGGTTGAGGTGCTGGAGTGTGTCCAGTGAAGAGCAACATGAAGGGTGTAGAAAATGTATCTAGGAGCAGCTGAGGGAGCTGGATTTGTTTAGTCTCAAGAAGAGGAGGCACAGGCGTCCCTTATCACTCTTAGAGCTCCCTGAAAGGAAGGGGCCAGGTGGGAGCCGGTCTCTCCTACCATGCCTGCAGGACTGCAGGAAATGGCCTTCAACTGCAGCAAGGAACATTCAGATATGTAATATGCAGATATTTGAATTTTTTTTCCCCTGTTAGTGTGGTCAGGCATTGGAATAGGTTGGTGGTGAGGTGGTGGAGTTACCTGGAGGTGTTCAAGAGGTGTTTGGATCTTGTGCTGGGTGATGGTTCAGTGGTTTAGGGTTTACAGTGGTGCTGGATGGATGGTTGGACTGAATGATCTTAAAGGTCTTCTTAAACCATGATGGTTCGGTGGTTCCACTTCAAGTTCTCTCCTGATGGTCTATTTGCCTATTAGTTTATTCTCCCTAAGTGCTAAGTTATAATGGGATCTAGTCCAAATCTCTGTTCACTTAGTTCCCACTTTCTGGCACTGGGATTTTATCCTAGGCTACCTGTTCTGCCTTATCCCTCAACTACAGTAACGTGTATCCTGCACTCCTCCTTTTGGTGGGCATGCTGGAGTGAGTGGAAGAAAAGTGGTGCGAAGGTCAGATGTGATAGTGTCAGATGTGATAGTTCAGTATCAGAGCAGCAGTGGCAGGAAAAGCCAACATAGCTTGCTTCAAGTGAACTATGCTATACTGAAAGCAGTACCACAGGATCTTCAGGAGGTTTCAACTGGATTGTAACAACCCTGCATCATATGTCTCTACAGATATGGGCAGCTTGAACAAATTTAGACACACGGTCATACAACAATACATTTTTCATGCAGGAAGATGTTAAGCCTAGATCATAAGCATAATTGTAAATTTACAGTATTTTTTTCTGTAGTGTTTCTGTGGAAACTTTTGAGTATTACTGTCTGGTATTTTAGAGTATCTGTCTGAAATAGATACTAGGTGTGGAAAACTTCAGCCTCAGTAAGAGAGCTCATAAAATTATAGGAAATAAATCCAGCTTTGTGCTCATCAGACATTTCAGACACCATGCAGTAAAGCTGTCAGTTTTCTGATGATTGTCTTGTCTCAGGTGTTCATAGCATGTGAAATCCTATTTTAGTTTACTTGATAATCACACAAATAAAGGTTTTATGGTTTCATTTGTGGTAAGAGCTATGTTTTTCTCCGTTTGTACATGGAAAATGAAATGCAGAGTTGGAAGTGAAGATCAGAAAATAAATTCATTGCTTCTCATTAGTTGGACCTGTGTATGTATATGTGTGTGTTTAGATAGTTACACGCACACACGCATTCATATGATTAAAATTACCTTTTTTGAAATTTCCATGTCTTGCTAGTAAGTGGAGGATTATAGCTGTAGATCTGCCACTGCAGCAGGTCAGCAGATGATAATGTTTTCATGACAAAAGTAAATAGAAATCTTGGCACACAGCATCATGCTGTTGGCTGCTTTAGTGCCAAGGAGTTACATGTAACAGATACAGCTGGGGACAGCATGTAAGATGAGGAGAGTAAAACTGAAACAGTATATACTGTTCATTTATTGGTTCAGATTTTTGGGCAGGTTTGCAGCATACTGAGATTTTGGGCTAAAGTAAGGCAGCTTGGACAGTTCACAGGTTCGTGGTAAGTCCTTTGCAGTTGGTTGTACATGCTGAAAATTGTTTCATGACACATGTAAAACTAAGATTGTTTGCATAAGACTGAAAATTCCAAAGATATTTTATTTCAGACATGCTGCAACTCCTGCTGTTAGCTGCAGCAGTTTTGATGCTTCCAAAATGTAGCATGGTACCAAATTTCTCAAGCTGTTTTCTGGGTTGGGATGGTGACTTTCCAAGTCCTGAGTAGCCTGAGGATCTGGGACAGGACCCTTGTGACTCATTATGTAGTCTAAAACACCATGGAGTTATGTTTGGCTGCAAAACAGTCAGGAAGTTAGCTATCTCAGCAGTCTGCCTGGCTGCTACAGGTATTTGTGATAGAGCTGACCTACTCAAGGAAAAAGTCTATTTTGTTACGTTAATGACTGATGCCTATCACTCTGTTAAGGATTGGACATATAGGCACAAACACCTTGAAGAATGCAGTAACCATGAACAGATGTCTTGGTATGAATTCATGCCACTGGAGAGATAAATTGTATTAAAAAATCCTACCCACGTTGGTTTAATAATCTTCCTTGATCCTTTCAATGTTTTTCTCTTTCTGTAAGGTAGTATTTACCTTTATAAAGGTAGTAAAATAAATGGGATTTGGGAATAGGTAGAGTTTGGAGTTTCTGTTCTTTTTGTTCGTTTTTGTTCCTTGTTGAGGCTTGCCTTTTTGGTATGTTATAAATTATAGTTGTAATATAGTTAGTTCCCACAGGATAATGTTTCATTTCTGGATTTGAAACAATTGGATCAATGAAGCTCAGATTTTTAAAATCAAGTTTCAATTTTATATTCATTCTAAAGTTAGTGTTTTATTTAATTGGATTTTCCATAAAACACAGTGCGTATATTTTAATTAGAAATACTGGAAATACTTCAGAAGTAAAAAATGCCATATATTTACATAGTTGTAGTGGATTTCTATAAGCAAGCACATGCAAGGAGATAGTCTTCTGTATTTGAAATCTTATTTTTGCTGGTTATAGGTCATTTCACTCAGTATTACATGGAGTTTTGAGGGCAAAGAACATACTATGCATATAAAGTAGTGCTTGAAATAATGACATGCAATTCCATTGCTCTCGTCGTATTACACTGTATAAGGATCAGAATAGATTAATAGACTATGAGTAATAGAGTAAAGAGGTGTTGTTTTTAGTAGGAAAATGCCATGTATGTGAAGTTGAAGCAAAGCAAATTTTTATGTAGACCATAAGGAACCAGTTTCAACTGAGAAAATGATAATTATTTTTCCTCTAGGAATTTGATCCCGAAGAGTTTTACTATCTTTTGGAAGCAGCTGAAGGCCATGCTAAAGAGGGGCAAGGCATTAAAACAGACATCCCTCGATATATTATTAGCCAGCTGGGCTTAAATAAAGATCCTCTGGAAGGTAAGTGTATCTCCTGGTATAGCTGTAGATTTCTAGGTCCTTCCTTCTCAATGTGTTCTGTCATTCTGATAATCTGTGTGTACCTGAAAAGGTAAAGATGGTGGCAGAACAAGCATTTGCTGACTTTCATTGTAGCCTGACAAGCTCAAACACATTTAAAAGGCCATCTCTTCTGAATAGGATTTTTTTCTGCTAATATCATTCACAAATACACTGTATCAATGATACCACTCATCTCATTCCAGCCTGACAATGCAAATTCTTCATTGCAGCTGTAGATGAAATTTACTGGGATGATTTGATGGTGGCTGTTATGTAAGCACAGTTATGAAGGTTGGGAGGTTTTAAAGGTTGAGCTGTTGTATGCCTTTCAGTGTTCCCAGGTTCCTTCATCTTGGAGCCTCTGAGAAGACTGTCCCATTAATTTTCTGTGTAATTTGAGTCCATGTTGGGGACTTTTGTAGGCAGAACTTAAGTTCCAGTGAAGGTATTTTCACTGCATAATTTTTCTTTACTGTGAGAGTGGAGAGATGCTAGAACATGTTGCCCAAAGACATGGTGGGTGCCCCATCCTTGGAAGTGTTTAAGACTGGAATAGGCCTCTGACCAACCTGGTCTAATGATAGGTGAAAAGGTAACCCACCTAAGCTGATTAATGAAAAGCCACTTGATGTCACCTTCTTAGATTTCAGCAAAGCTTTCAACATTTCTCTCACAGTGTCCTGCTGGACAAAATGCCCAGCACTCAACTGGATAAACACATCGTGTGATGGGAGGGCAGCTGGCTCATGGTTCAGGCACAAAGGGTTACAGTGAGTGGGGTGACATCAGAGTGGGGACTTGTCACCAGGGGGGTTCCTCAGGGCTCCCCCTTAGGCTCTGTGCTCTTCAACATCTTCATAAATGGTTGGGTGCAGGACTGGGAGGGATACTAAGCAAGTTCACAGATGGTAAAATACTGAGAGGAGCTGTTGACTCTCTCAAGGGCAGGGAGGCCCTGCAGAGAGACCTTGACAATTAGAGGGCTGGGTAGTCACCAACCATATGAAATTCAGCAGGGGAAGTGCCAGGTTCTGCACCTGGGATGGAGCAACCCTGGATGTACAGACAGACTGGGCAATGAGAGGCTGCAGAGCAGTGCCATGGAAAGGAGCTGAGAGTCCTGGCTGATGAACACGAGTCAGCAGTGCCCTGGCAGCCACCTGTGTCCTGGGAACATCAGGGACAGCATCAGCCAGGCAAGGGAGAGGATTGTCCCCTCTGCTCTGCACTGGGGTGGCCTCACCTTGAGTGCTGGGGGCAGTTTTCAGCAATGCAATATGAGAGAAACCTGAAACTGTTGGAAAGCATCCAAAGGAGGGTATGAAGATGGTGAAGGGCCTTGAGGGGAAGCCTCATGAGGAGTGGCTGAGGTCACTTGGTCTGTTCAGCCCGGAGGAGATGGAGGGGAGAGCTCGCTGCAGTCACAACTTCCTCATTAGGGGAAGAGGAGGGGCAGGCACTGATCTCTTCTCTGGTGAGCAGTGATGGGATCTGAAGGAATGGTCTGAAGTTGTGCCAGGAGAGGTTTAGGTTGGATATCAGAAAAAGTTTTTTCACCCAGAGGATGGTTGGGCCCTGAAAGGGGCTCCCCAGGAAGTGGTCACAGCAGCAACCTGTCACAGTTGAAGAAGTATTGAGTAATGCTGTCAGGCACATGATGTGGCTCTTGGGGGTGGTCCCATGCAGGGCCAGGAGATGGACTTCATCATCCTTTTGGGTTCCTTCCAACCCGGTGGATACTGTGATTCTGTGTCCCAGCCCATGGCAGGAGGTTTAGAACAAGATGATCTTCAAGGTTCTTTCTAACCCAAGGCATTCTGTGGTTCTCTTAAGGACATCCATGAAAAAAATAAAATTACTTCTCTGTCCTAGCCAGGTCATCATCTTTGCCACCCTGAAACCAGGTTCTATCACTGGTGAAAAACAGAAATTGGATCATTGTGTTCAGTGCTAGTTTAGCAATTTAGAATAAATTAGCAGAAATGCTATAATGGAAAAAATGAGCCTAGCTGGTGCCAATTAGCTTGTCCACTGTGTTATCAACCAGGACTAGGAGAGGGCTTGACAACCCAAAATAATAGCAAAAAACTATGATAAACCTTTTTTTTTTTTTTTGCTAGCTTTCATGATGGAAGATCACATGTTGTTGAACCAGAGTAGTAGTACATTGTGTGTTAAAACTGTATGCTGAAGTAGAACAGTTTGTGAAGTTCAGCGCTGCCAGTTGTGTCAGGAATTTGGTTAGTTCTAATTCAGTTAGATTGAGTATTGTTACAGATGACATTAATGTTATATTAACAGTTCTAAAGGAAGTCAAGCCTAGTATTAGTCTGCCTCCTGTCTTCACAGAACTTCCTCATCCAAGTTTAGTATTATTTTTTTGTCTGAGATACAGATTAACAGCTTTGTTGCTTTTTGTTTGTATGTGGAGTGCAGCAAAGGAAACCAGACAAATTGGGAAAATATACGTAAATACTTTTTTCCCTTTGGTTTTGGAAAGATCAAGAAGTACTGAAATTCTCTGCAAGGTAAAGCATTGTCTTCTGGATTTGGTGAGCTGTTGGTTTGTCCTAAACTGACAATTCATCAATTCTTCACTGATCAAGTATGCAAAATTTAACATGGAGTGTGAGTTGAGAGTTTTGTATCATTGACTCTGGTTCTGCCAGTTGAACCTCACCTTTCTCACTGACTCTTCCTGGCCACTTGGATAACAGTGTTCCTCAGCAGTAGTCAAGAATCTGCCACTACCCAAGTTTAATAACAACTTTGAAATCTTTTTGGAGAGTTTATTGTGAGAGAGGTCCAGAAACAAGTGCCTATATATAAATAAGGAATACTGCTTTCTTTAACTAAGTATTTGTTTTATGGGAGCATACTTCTTCTAGGACACATCTTACTATATTTCATAAACTCAACATTAGTGAATATAACAAATTTTGAAGCATTCAGATGGTAATTGAAATGTTGTTTTTTTTTTTTTTCTGAAGGAAAAAATGGTCTATGTGGCCTGTAAATACTGAGGGTGAATGATAAATGGATTACTGATTCTTGGTTCAGTTGGATAGTTGAGCAATTGAATTATTTAGTGGTTTTTAAAGATAAATGTGTATGAGTATTTGCAATAGGTAATTTAGGCCATCTGATTTTTGTTAATGCTTTCCTCCCACACTCCAAAAAAAGTAATATTTATAAGCAGTATAAATCACTGTGCAATGACTTCTTAAGTGACCTGCTTTTGGTGTAAATTGGTGTCTCTGTATATAGGGACACTACGTAAGCAAAAATAAAAGAGGGGCACTATGGGTTTATGCCCTGGAATTAATATTTTACAAAGATAATTATTGGGAGCACTGTATTCATTACTATAAAAATATTATGGGAGGGTCATCCTCAAGAACTTAAAAACCCTTTTATGTAAAAATGAAAATTTTTTTGAAAAGCAGAACAAGTTTTTCAAAACGAAAAAGGTGCACCTCAGTAGCACTTCTTGTCCTGTAACACAGAATTGTATTTTCAACCAAGATGTCAATTTATGTCTTCAGTGTTCATAAATGTTCATGCAAAGGATTTTATTTCATCAGCAGGGAAAAGCAACCTACTTTAGACATTTCTCTACTTGCCTCCTTTGTTTCCTGTCATAACTGTAGTGTCCTTTCTTTGAGTCAAATGATGCTTGCATTATTGGGAGATAATGTTAGATCAATTTACACTATACTGAAAGCAGTACCACAACAGATTCATCACTTAGCAGAGACTGGTGACTGCATTTCTGAAGAGTTCCCTGGGGAGAAATTTTTCCCTGTGTTTTTTAAATTACCATCTTTACCTTTTTGAATCATGAGTCTTCAGAAATGTTTTAAAACAATGAAAGAAAAAGGACAGATGTTTAATGGTATTTAGATGAGTTTGAAAAATCTCTTCAGGCATTGCAAAATGGTTCCATAGATCCTTGTTTTGAAAGCTGAATTTTGGTTCCATCCCATTAGTACTTACTGCTTGCTAATAATACCAATTTCTCAGATAACAGTTATTTTGCAAAAAAAGTTTTGTTTCAAAAAGATTATTTTAATTTGCTATTCATGAAAGTAATTTTGATTGAGAACACTGTCAAAGTATGTTATTCTAGCTAGCTTGGTTCTCACCCATACAGAAAGGTTTCATCAGCATTTCTATTCTAAAGCCCCCATGTTCACAAAACTGTGACTTTTGACTGGAAAATCCACCTTAGGTTCAGCCTCTATAATTTTTTTCTTTAAGATTTTGTTGCTTTTATTGAGGTTTTTTTTCACTGTTTATTGACTTAATTTATGGAATGCTTTTTAGCTTCATTAGCACTTGAATGATCTGTTTGGCTTCTGAACTGACATTGTGATTTCTTCTGTTTCTTACACTTACCACATGTTTTGGTTTGTATAGTGGTTACAAATGAGAGTTACTCCTTAAATCTTTAACTGTTCCAACAGAAAATTATCTGTGTGGTTAATTTGCTTTTTAAAATTGCAGTAAGTGTTGTGGAGCATTTCACTTGTAATAATCACTTATTTTTATATAGAATAATCCAGTTTAGATATTCTCTGTGAATATTCAGTTATATTTCATAGCCATAAATTCAGTTAACAGTCCTGAAACAAATCTTGGAAATTTTAGATGCTCTTATTTCTGATTCTCAGCACACAATAATGATAAATTAAATATGTATATGGTTGCTGGGGTCTTGTAGTGACTTGCTGTCCTGTTTAGCTTTTTTTACCCAGATGAATTCTTGGTTACTATCCACCCTGAAGAACAGGCTGGGCTTAGGAGCTCTGCAGCATAGGTTGACCCTGGCAGGGACAATCTGATCAAGTTGTAGGCTCCTAAAATCTTACTTTCCCAGAGAAGTCATCTGTGTTAGTGACTCTGTAAATTACAAGCTTCTATGAAAATGGCTTTTAGCTTATTCTGCTAGGCTTATCAGCATTTCTTTGTAGAAGAAGCAAACTATTTAAGAATCCATCTTATGTCTAAAGTAGAAGCTTTTGCTGTAACTGTGAAGAAGCCCAAGAAAGATCCTACTGTTTACTCCTCAGAGGCTGAGATCCTCAGGAGTTCTAGCAGATTAGTACTTAGTACTCAGTTTCCACACAGCTCTTGGAATTCCCAGGTGTCAGCAGTGAAAACAGTATTGCTCTTCATTGCTTCATGGCTAATCTTCATTGCTTCAGTGGAAGATTATTACACAGGCACTGAATAGCAAGTCTTCATTTTCTGGGTGGATTTTTTAATACATGCTTGGAGATGACCTGAAAGTTATTTGTCAAGTGCTACAGGTAGGACACCACTTTCTATCAAGTATTCCAGAAAGGTGTCACTTCTCATGCTTTCTGTGCTACATTTAGTTTTGTATTTTCCGTAGTTTAAAATGAAGTTTTTTCTTTTTCTTTCCAGAAATAGCTCAGCTAGCTAATTGTGACAGTGGGACAGCAGAAACTCTGGAAGCAGATGAACCAATAAATGTAAGCTTTCCTATTATGTCGCTGCTTTTGCTGAATGTGAGCAAGGAAAATCTGGTGTGTGCCCCCAACCCTGCCTGTTCTGTTTTCTCCTGGTACGTGTAAACAGATTGAATAGACATTGGTTAATACTTACACTAACTCTGTGAAGTTCTTCAGGCAGAAGGCTTTCAGAAGGTATAACCAAGCTTTCTGCCTTTTTGCCTAGAAATCTCAGTGTCTTCATCTTCCACAACGTTAGTGTTTACCATGTGGCACTAACTTTATTACCACAAAATCCACCACTGCTTTCTTTTTTCCTATTCAATCAGTGTGTTTCTTTTTCTTTTAGAAGTGTTGATAAACTGTTTAATAAAACAAAGTATTTTAAAGAGATTTTAAAACAGTCCGTTCACAGAGGCAGCTAACAATCAAATTGAGAGATTCTGAACAGATCCAGTGAAGAGACAAGGAAGAAATGAGTAAGTTAGCAAATAGCTTGGATTCAGAAAGTTAGTTTACAGTTTGAAAGGTTGTGCATCATTCCTCTGAATCTGTTTGAAAACACTTGCCTACAGCAATGGGTATCTTACAGTAATATTTTGTGAGATGTTTGCTGAGGATGACAAAAGAAAAGCAAATTGGGGACGTTGATTGTGGGCTTAAAGGTGATTATTTTAAATTCTTATTTTTACAAGTTGGTTCTTATACCTTGGATTTCAGTCAATAGAGAGATGAAGTTCTGACAATTTAGTCTTGATTTTCAGTGCAAGTGGATAGCAAAAATGAGCAGTTTTAGGGGATGTCTAGGTAATTGCATGGTACTTAACAAGTATTTACAAATGTTAGCAGGCATAGGTTATCTGTTAGACCTGTTCTGATACATAACTGAAAAGACATCATTCTCTGGTACATGTCATGTTATATTGGGATATTTTCTAACATTTGGCAAAATGCCACTTGTGGATGATTCTGTAATTGATAAAAAAGGTGTTTCTGGTTCTGCTGCTTTAATACATCTGCATTTAAAATACTTATTAGACACAAGCAGTGTTTACTGACAAATTGGAGAAAAGACAGAATAACTAGAAGGCTTAAGGGAAGTGCCAAAGTACTTAACTGAATCTAAGGTGCAAAGTGGCTTAGCATTAGCTAAGCAATTGAAATTGTGAAGTTAGTTGTGTTGTGCAAATGCTGAAGAAATGCAGAAAGGATAATGTGGTGTAATTAAGGAATATAAATAGGGGAGATGAAATAGGGGAGATGATGAAATCAGTAAAGAAAACTATAGAGGGAATATTTGGAAACATCTCAAAATGTAGCTGTGGAATAAGCACACATGGGAAGTGACAGGAAGCATAACTTTTTAGTACAGGGATGCTCACAATCATCATAAATAGCAGTTAGGAAGAATCTTGTGCTGGCAGACAAGTGGGATGAAAAATTTAGTAAGTCTTCTCTGTCAGCTCCTGTGTAGTTCATTATATTAACATTTCCACTAGTCTTGCACTGAATTTTCTTTAGCAAGCACGTAGTTGAAAATGTTTCAACCAGGTCTACTTTCAACTTCTAACTGTTACTAAACTGCCTGGATAAGGGCTCATGGAATTTCTTGGAGATTCAAAAGACATTTGAAAAAGATCTTGTGGGTTTGGAAGTCTGCATTTGGAGTCCTGTGCCTTCGTCTTTTCCCCTGAATCTCAATTCTAATTCACACATCTTCAAGATTAATTAAAAATTCTAACTAGAAAAAAGATTTTACCATACTCAGGGCAATTTGGTTTTGAAAAAGTTCTGACAAAGAAGTGGATTAAAGTGATCTCTTTAGAGGTAGAATTAATGCATTTTTATTTTCCATCTTCTCTTTCCTTTTGTCTCTTTTCACCATCCTCCCTGTTACATCACACTCTATCCTAACTCAGTTTGAAGTGTGCCAAAGTTTACTTGAGTGAACAAGGGCTCATCAACAGTTTGTTACTACCAGGCCATAATACAAAAGTCAGGTTTACTCAAATGGGAAGGCAATGTTCAACAAGTGCCATGTGGAATTCACAGAAGTCCATGACTCCAGATAAGAATTGTCAGCAATTACTTTACCAGAAGTCTTCGTGGCTGTAACCTGTACATGGGGAGAAGAGGACAGTTGGCTGCAGATGCCTGTTTGATGAAAAAGCAGCTTTGTTTCAGGAGCCCCTTGGTCCCTCTCTGTGTTTTCTGTGTGGCTGGCTGTTCAGATCTTCTGCCTGGTTCATCAGTGTGACAGCCTGGTGATAGGTGGTTTTTCATTTGGGTTTTTTCCCTCCTGATTTTGAAAAAAGATACTGTATTAACTTTGTTCATTCTCTTCTCTTACTTTGAAGAGCTCTAATACCTCGCTGAAGCTGCAGAGGAAGCCTCGGGAAAGTGATTTTGAAACAATTAAACTGATTAGTAATGGAGCTTATGGGTGAGTAATCCCTGACTGTGACAGCTCTTTTGCATTTTAGTTTTGCTTAATTTCCCACTATTTCTATTTTCAAGGGGCTTTGTTTGAGGGAGTGAGTTTGCACCTTGCTTTTTTCATTTTGCATTCTTGTTTTGTTACTAGTATTTTAAGTTCACAAGGTTTTGGAAAGTTTTCTAGGCAGTAGTGAATTTCTCTGTGCTGCAGTAAATTAAAGTACTGAATATTACATCAGAAAGATTTTTCAGAATCAGATAGCATGCCAAAGATGAAATGTGAATAAATCAAAGGGCAGATTTAAGCTCACCTTTATAATACTGCAAAAAGTCTGTGTTTGTGCAGATGTGAGAGAGAATTATATGTCATCTGTAGGGAGACAGGTTGATAAAAATGAGTGCTTACTTGACCTAGAAGTATTGTTGCAGTAGAAACAAATCTCCTGAAGTAGGACAGCAGTGTTTTGTTACCTTGTGGATCCTATTCCAGTTCTCAAATTTTAACCAAATAACTAAAGGAATTGCTATTTCTTGGTTTGTTTCTGGATACTTGGAGAGTGCACAGTTTACTGCCTGGTGATATGTAAGTCATCTGAATATATCCTAGAAGACCAAGGGAAAATTCTGGTAACCTAAATGAACACTGGGCCTCTAAATGAACACTTCCAGAATATTTTCTGGAAGTACTGTGCAGTGGTGGTGTCCATGTTCAGTCCCCTCTTCTGATCCTGTACTATCTGTTAGACCCTTGTTTGGCTCCTCCTCGGCACTGAAATGTATCAGGACAGGAACTTTTGTTCTGTGTAACTTGCAGGAAGAGGGATATAAACTGGCTGAAGAATGAGAGGTTTCCATCTTGAGGAGCCCACTGCCAAGTGACCCAGTGTGACAGCCTGGCAGAGGAGGAGGGTGGTGCTGCTTTCCAGCACAGACCCCATTAGGCTGACTCTGCTTGGGGTGGGAAGTGGCAGTGAGCTGCTAGGACTGAGCACCTTGGTCAGAGGAGAAAAAGCACCTGCAATCCACCCACTGGAGTTTCGTGTGCCTGCTGAGTGGCCTGAGGCTGCAGGGCTCTGATGAAATTTGGTTGAGAGTTGCTGTGAATTCTGGAACAGGAGACATTTAGTACTGCCCAGACTGCTGGCAATGGTAACTTGTGTGGAGGCAGCTTGTGCCCAGACATTTTTTCATAATTCAGCTAAAACCCCAAGCAAAATAATATAATCTGCATTAAATTTATATAAACATTCAAATACAATTTCTCACTAGTCAAGCTCTGCTGAATTAATTTTCTCAGAACTTCTTCACAGACAAACTTCTGCTTACCATATCTCACCTTTTCCAATACCTCAGAAGCCTGCCTCTCAGCAATTAGCAGTAGATGCTGCTCCCCTCCCTGGCTGCATCCATTTCTCATTTCCTTGGCAGATGTTAAGTTTAATTCTTCCATTCTTCCCTTCATCTCTTTTTCTTACTGGAGGAGGATAAAAAGAACTGTGTGGGGTAGGCCCCTGTTGGAGAAAGGGGTGTCAAGAATCACCAAACCTTTCTCAGATCCGAGCAGTTTTCAGATGCTGAGGGGTGGGGAGAGGAAGGAGCAGCTGCAGCTGGGCTTGCAGTGGTCAGCAGAGTGAGGCACCTGAAGGCAGAGGTTCAGTAAACCTAAACATGCCTCTTGCTCCACGGGTGTTAACAACTGCCTTAAGGAGGCTGAAAGAGCCATTAAGAAATACAGACTGGAGACAAGTGTTCACCTGAAACCCGAGACAAAAAGGGATCTGCAAAGCTGCAAAGGAACAGATGAAATGCCATGGCCTTCTATGGCACACACTTCTGTTTTTTTCCTCATGTTCGTGGCAGGGAAAATCAAGACTTACTAATTAACTTTCAAATGCCAATAATACACAAAATTGGGAATGTAATGCTGTGAAGATTGAATGAGAACCTGATAAATATGTGAATAAAAGAAAGATGCTAGAGAATAGCCATCTTGAAGTATATCCAAATTCTTCATGAATCATTTTCATTAGCAAGTGTAAAACAGGGGTAGGCTGCCAGGTTATAATGTGGTAGTATTAGGGGAAATTGAAAAGCTGATTACTTTAGTAAAGTGATAATACTTCCATCCTTAAGGAAGTAATAACGAAGTAGATTTTGGTTTTTTTTTTTTTCTTTTAAATGGTTACTTCCTAGAAGAAAAATCAAAAATGAGAAAACAAACAGTAGTGGATTGACTCTGGCTGGATTCCTGGCACCTACTAAAGCTACTCTGTCACTCCACAACTGGCGGAGAGAAAAGTACAATGAAGGTTTCATGGGTTGAGATAAACCAATGGGAGAGATCAGTCATTAAATACCACCATGGGCAAAGCAGGCTTGAACTAGGGATGCATTAAATTAATTGAATTTATTGCTAACAAAATCAGAGCAGAATAATGAGAAGTACAGTGAGACCTTAAAAAAAAACCCTTCCACCCACCACTCCATCTTTCCCAGCTCTGCCTCGTCACCTCAGCAGTGAAGGGATACAGGGAATGGGGATTATAGTCAGTCCATCACATGTTGTTCCTGCTGCTGCTCAGGGAGGAGAGTCCTTTCTCTGCTTGTGTGGGGCCCTTCCCATGGGAGACAGTTCTCCATGAATTTCTTCAATGTGAGTCCATCCCATGAGCAACAGCCCTCCCCCGAGTGCTACAACTGGGTCCCTCTTCCTTGGGGTGCAGTTCTTCAGGCACAGCCTGGCCCGTGCCAGGGTCACGAGCTGTACCAGGAAACCTGCCCCACTCTGGGCTCCTGTGGTCCTTCCACTACCAAAACCTTGCTATACAAACCCAGTACATGAAGAGGGAAAGCAACACAGTGAAATGTGAGACAATAAACTTCTAAAAATTTTTACTCACTTTTAAAAGTGATTTTAGTGCCTGTTCAATACTGTAAATTGAGCAAGCTTGTGCTCCTAAAGTTCTCTAGCATGTCACTTTTTCAAAACAATCTGTGTGCCTGAAGATCTCTACTATATCAGATGGACTGTAAAATCAACAGACCATTTTTCTAGTCTTTATTAAAGTAGGATTTTCTTTTTGTTGTTGGCACCAATACAGTTGATGGTTAATTCTACTCAAAAGTTATGGTCAAGTTTAAAGGAAAAAACATCAAGATAGCCTAAATGCTGTGTAACCCATCTATGAAATGAAGTGTAATAAACCAGTAATACCTATTTCTTGTGAATATAAAGCAAGAAACTATCCTGAAGGCATTTACTGTAGTTTATTTACAAGTATAAGTAGCTGAAACAAAAGTTATTGTCGTTACATTACAACAATTGTATTTTCTCTCCTATGTTTTTTCAGGCCATTAATTTTTTAAAATAATTTAAGTATGTGTGAATTCTGCCTGTGCTTCATTGATTCATTCTCTAAAATATGTCAGTGGGTATATTTTATGCTCTGACTTAATAAAGCTGCAGTATGCTGTTGTAATATTTTACTTATTTTGAGGCTATAATGGAGGGTTTAAATCTGAACTAATTAAAGAAAACCCTATAACATTATTTTCCTTTGCTATGGTGTTTTTGCCTTTACCAGTGAAATGGAAAGCTTTGATTACTTGACAGGGTAATTGTTGGTCTTGGCATGTTGTAGCAGAGATTTGTCAGATGTGTTAAATTTGATGAGTTTAAATATAAACTATTGGTTTTGTGAAGGTTTGAGTAAATATCTTAGCAGTTCTCTGCTTTTAATTGATTGGGTAAACTCATCTGTAGTGCAATTAAATGACTGCATAGTACATGAGGTATAGTAGCTGAGTAGATGAGGCTTTTGGGAATGTCTAGGAATATATGACATTAAACAAGCTGTGAACCAGTAAATATATAGGATTCTGGCCAAGTCGTTAATGGTTTCACAAGCTGTCTGTGACTTTATTCAGCCAGACTAAACTCATATTTCCCAAATTTTAAATTTTACTCCAATCACAACAACATTTTTTCCATATTCCATCTTGTGAGAGGTAGCAAGTAGTAGTGTTCCATCTCTTCAAGTTAGCATCAGCCTGAGTTTCTGAAAGAATTCAACGAAGTAAAAATTACGTTTGATTTCCGGGAAGCAAGTGATGTTAGTTCAGTATCTCTTAAACTGCATCAGTTCAAAGCAAATACATGATACCACTTTTGCTCCTGCCTGGAATGCATTTATGTACATGACATACTGGCTAATCGTGTTGCTTGATAAATTTAAAAACTCAGAAGCAGTGCGTCTTGAGCAGCTGCTGCATGTAATTTGTGAGTACTGCTTCTGTCCCTTCTCCACTCTGTTGATAGTACTTGCTCATGTATAGTTGTATTTGGAACAGGATTAAAAAACGTTACCAACTGTAGAATAAAACCCCATTGGTCAGGTTAATTCATTGTCAGCCTGGCCGCCACTAGTTCAGAAGTGAGAGGGTTCACTTGTAGGTTCACTTTAAGTAGCACAAGACAGTCTACTCATTACAGTTTTGGACTGCAGTTTCATTACTTTGAACCTGTGTTTACTATCTGCCATAAAGATAGAAGGCATTGGTACTGTTAGGTATGGAGAGGTGGTTTTATTACTCAAAAATGATGACACATTAGAACAACTAGGACTAATGCCAGTCATGAGAGAAGGATCAAAGCCATCACATTCTCTTTGTCATATGGCCAGCTTCTCATTTCCCAAATAACTCTGATCTGGTCATAGGCATTGCTTTGTTAGGAGGTGGTACAGTGCTGTTTTAAATTCTGATCTTAAATAACTATCTATAAACTTTACCAAATAATACAAACCACAGCCTCAGAAAGAAGTAGCTTCTTTTTGAGTGAAAGGACCTGAAAGAAGTAGCTTCTCTTCACTGGAGTCAACATGAAACATAATTCCAGGGTAGAACAGGATTTAGCAGTCTCTTCTCAGAAGATTGCTTGTAAAAATGAAACAAAGTTCCTGGTCAGCAGGTATAATTTTTAAGCAGTAAGTACAGTGCATGTGTCTTCCCAAGCAGTTCAGGGTCCTCTGACAGATTAAAAAGTAGTGTCAGCTATATTAGCCTTAAGCACTGAATGTAGACCATATTGTAAAATGGCTCTAAAAGTTGGGAGTTATTGGAGAGCTGTAAACTAGGCCTGAAACCTGTCTAACTAGATTTTTTTTTGTAATTAGAGACTATCAATTTAGAGAAAAAACAGGAATCATGACTGTAAGATTGAAGTGCTAGATGGCATGATATTCAGGTTGGACTAACTCAGGAAGCCAGTTAAATATTTAGGCTTGTTTTTGTCATCTTACCACTTTTGTGGTGTTTCTTAGTTGTGCCTATCTAGAAGTATTATAGAGATAGATTTTCAGGCTGAGATATATGTTGAAAGTAAAATAAGGTAATGTTTGGACACGGACAAATGAATGTTCTTTATTCTTTATGAATGTTCTTATTTCTCTTGAAAATTAAGCTTTTGTGCTGTGTTGAGCTACAACATCAATAAAATGCAGAGCACTTCCATACCTGTTGAAATTTACACAGTGAAATCAGAGGATGCCTTGGAAACTCTTGTTGCTGTGTTATGAAAACAGAAAGCTGAGGGAAGATAGGAAATCAAATTCTTCATTTGAAACAGTAGGAGAATGCAACAGTACCACTCTGGTTGTGGCTTTGTGGGGAGACAGGGCATGCCACTGTCATTCAGTGATTGGCAGGACAGTCTGGGTGCTCTCCCTATATTGTTTTTGTGTCACAAAATCCTGAAATTTGAAATTGTCTTGGTAATATACTGAAGGTCATGGGCAGCATTTAATGATCAGCATGTTGGTGGCTGGGGTATAGTTTTCTTCATAAGGCATAAGTGTTGTTTGCTGGGATTACTGTGACCAGAACATATGAGAGATGTTAGACATCTTTGTATGTTAAAGATGATTTAGAAGCACTTTGCATAGCATAAACAGTATATGCATGTGTAAAAGCAAGAGAAACTATTGTGTTGCAGTTGCCTCATGAGTCTGGTACATTTGAGGTAAACAGCTTTTTTTCTGAGAAACAGCAGAATCCTAGTGGAAAGTTACCTTCTTGTGTCTGTAAGACTGAAGATGCAGTTCAGACAGCTGGGAAAATACAGCAGCATGTCCCAGATATTTACAGGACTAGATAGTCCTTAGAACTTAGTCTTTAATCATTTTTAAATATGTTAGTAACAATCTTGCAGATGTGTATGATCTGAGAGGAGGATTTATTAAGATGCTATAATGATATGCTGTGGTGTCTGTTTGCTTTTAAGAGTCTATCTTGGCACACTGTCCAATTTGAAACTCTAGAGGAATATTTGTATGCCAAGTCCTCAGTCAGTCCTTATTTCATTCATGTAACTGGATTTTTTCGAAGGATGGAAACCTTAGGCAATAATTTTCTACATGCCAGGAAGGCAGAGAGGGACCGAAACAGGTAAAAGAAAAAGATATTGCAGGGGATTATGAAACTGACAGGAGGAACAAATGAGAGAGGAAACCCAAAATGCAAGGAAAAGAAAAGCACAGGATGGGCTTTGAAGAGTAAGAGTTGGAGGGAGAAGTGAATATGAGGGGAGCAGTAGGAAGAGTTGCAGGACACAAGGCATGAAGTCAGCAGGGAGGAGTACTGGGGCTGAATAACTCAGTCTGTATTCCAGCTTGGGAGGGGCAGAAGGGAGTGAGACTTAGTAGGAGGCACAAAGGGTGGGGTTTGTCATGGGTTTTGCCCAAGGTAGTTTTTACCTACTTTCATAATTGCGTAATGTCTTTTACCTGCCCCATGCTCAGACAAGAATGAGGGGTTAGTGAAAGCTTTTGGAATCAGTGAGAGAAACTATGCTGTCTAGAAAGTTTTCCTTCACAAAGGAAAGAAGTCCTTTTTTTTGGTGCCTATAATATTGGTAGCTGTGTGAAGATCTTTATAGAAATAGTAAGGCAAGTGTTATTTTTGTGTTTATGTAAATAATTACATGTTGATAGTTGGACCTCATGGGGATAATTAATTGAATTAAAAAAATCTTCACAATTGAATTCCATTTCCTCCCCCTTTCCCCCTCTATTTTCTCCTTTAAGTGCTTTCTTTCCATAAACACTGTGATAATTATATACTGTAGACAGTAAAAGCATTAAATGCTATAAAGTTGATTTCAAGCAAGGCGAAAATGTTCAGGATTTGCCTGAAGGGATTTTGAGAATTGCAGCAGTAAAGTCCTTCTGAGTGTTTCACAGCAGGTAATACCTTCTCCTTAGACCTGAAAGACAGAAGAGTTGCCCAAGTGAGATTTTCTTTTCTTTGCTTCCCTCACCGCATTGACTGTACCTAACCAAATATACAGGAAACCTTATTCCCAACACGAAATTCTGCAAGTCAAGATACACACCACACGACCATGTAGTTAGCACAGTGAGCTTTGTTTTGGGTTACCTACCTGTGACCTTCCTCTGATATGGATCAGTGCTGATGCCAGGGGCTGAACAAGAAGGGGAGATTTTGCATCTGGTGATGAGGAGTCACCCCTTAGAGCAACTTCCAAGCAACCTTCCTAAGAGACCTTTGATATGTTCTAAATCTCCTGGACTGAGTCTGAGTCATAATTTCCTTTCAGCACACCTACAGAGTAAGCATTTGTCACATTCATTTATAGTGTTGTACCATAGCTGGATTTTGTATGTAATCCTTTCATGGGAATGCCTGAAATCTCCCTGGGCTAAAAGCATTTGTTCTTATATCTGCTATTGTTTGGTTGGGAGGGAGAGGGAAGGGCAGGAGAGTTATTTGTTTTAGTTTGAGTACTAATTTATGTTGACTGAGATTCATCCTAGTTTTTAAACAAAATGAGATTTGTAACCATTCTTTAATGTGAAAGACTACATTGAATTGAAAACAAGTCTTTTTTATAATACATATATATACAGTTTAAAAAAATAGAGTGAAAAATGTACTTTAAAATGCATTTTTAGTAGTTAACCAGACTTTCCTTTTCTTCTCCCATTTGAACTTTTCAGTGCGGTTTACTTTGTGAGACACAAAGAAACCAGACAAAGATTTGCCATGAAGAAGATTAATAAGCAGAATCTCATCCTCCGAAACCAGATCCAGCAGGCCTTTGTTGAGCGTGATATCCTGACATTTGCAGAAAATCCATTTGTTGTCAGCATGTATTGCTCCTTTGAAACAAGACGTCATTTATGCATGGTCATGGAATATGTAGAAGGTAAAATTCTGTTTTACCGATGAAGAAGAGAATTTCCTTACACCACAAAAGAAAAATAACCCATATGGTACTTAAATTAGAAGGGGCCCCCTGTGTGTCCTCCATTCTCTGGCAGTTCAGATTTAGGAACCAGATCCAACAGCAAGGTTGTTATTTTTTTTTTTTTCAACCAGTCATTATCTCCCAGTAAACAGCTTGTAAAACACTTGTGTTCCAGCTATAATGGGAAATAACTGCTCTTAGAGTAAGTTCCTTATAGATTGTAATGGAAAGTGTACTAGTGTTCAAAGTTCATGTGGAAATGTTTGGTTTTTTTCTGGAGCTGAAATTTTCATTAGCAAGTGTTGGGGGATTTGTAGTAGTTACTTTTACAAAGAAAGAGGAAAGAGGAGATGTCTTGAAAAGGTGCTAACGCTGAAGGAGAGCAGTGGACACAAGCAGTACTGAAGAGATACCCAGGTATGGTTCTGTGGGTTTCCATCCCCCTTCCATCCCCCTGCCTCCATCCCCTCTATTTATTTGTTTGTTTAGGTAGCAGTATGTTTCTGGTTTTCAGCTGAATACTTGTAGTGCTCTCTCCCAGCTTCACACTATTTCCAGTATAGCAGTTGAGGGGGTTACATGTTTGGATGAATTATCGAACTAGAAAATAAAAATTTGTGACTGCAGTTTGTGTTCCCTTCAGCATTGTATATGGTTTATACTGATACACTTCAGAATTTATAGAGTCATCTGGAACATTTGTTCTGTTTCCACAGGTGGAGACTGTGCTACTTTGATGAAGAATATGGGTCCCTTACCTGTAGACATGGCAAGGATGTACTTTGCAGAGACTGTTCTGGCCTTGGAATACCTTCATAATTATGGAATTGTACACAGGGATTTGAAACCTGACAAGTATGTATATAAAATATAACTGAAAGAGGAATTTGAAATTGTTGGATAAAATATAAAAGGTTTAAACTTGCTTTGAATTATTTTAAATTGTAAATGTTATGTAGATTCACAATTCCTTCACAATATTTGAATTTTCATTGCTTGCAGTTACAGAAAATGCTGTTTTTTTCTAAAAGAGCTGCTAAGAATTTTCTGTGTTTAAGATGGAAGAGGCTATCAGAGTAGCTAAAAAGAAAAAAGTATTTACTCTTCTGGTTAGAATGAAGGGAAACACATTGTAGTCATTAGGAAAAACTTTTTCGATTAATACTTCAACCACTGATACAGAATATCATCAACTTGCAGGTATTTGCATGTTTGAAGACAAGATTGACCAGATGTGGAAATATCTCCTGTTGCTTGGGTTTGGGGGGTTACTTTGTTTTCTGAGGGGGTTAGGGTTTTCAATTTCAATATTTAAAAGTACAGTGTTGCTCCTATACAAGTAAATTAACATTACAGCAGGTAGCTGAAATACAAAGTATGGTACTTGCAACTCCATTGATCTTTCTGTTTCACAATAAAGGGAAAAAAAATTGAAGTCATGGGTGTTGGTTGACAATACCTTCATAGCATGATACCTTAGGACAGTATAATAGTTACTGACTTAGTGCTCTGAGGTTTTTTCCAAGTGCATGACTGACCCAGCTTGTTACAGATGGAAAATGCTCACCTCACTTCAAAAATTACATGTGTTGTATTTTAGGTCTTTCACATGATAACTGTTTCTTCAAAGCTTCAAGTGCTCAGCTCTCAAGACCTCAGTAGTTCTATTAGATGTTGTTCGGTTGCACATTAAGAGTTTGTTTACTTCTGATAGTAATGGTAACAAATGTAAGACTTAGATTTTTAACCTGTTTATTCTGTACCAGTTTAAAGGACTTTTTAAGCTGTATTTATAATTTTACAGGGCTAATGAAACATTTTCCTCTAAGTATTATAATTGCAATAATAACGAGAAACACATAATGTTGGATTATGTCACAGAGACTTAAAAATTTTCTATTTTTCAGTCTGTTGGTAACATCCATGGGCCATATAAAGCTTACAGACTTTGGCCTGTCAAAAGTGGGGCTAATGAGTTTGACTACCAATCTGTATGAGGGTCACATTGAGAAGGATGCCAGAGAATTCCTCGACAAACAAGTAAGAAACAGCCTTTTTCATTTCTACACTGAGTGTTCACATGAAGTGATATTTTGCCAGCAGAACATGCTGTAATACTGAATAAACCATAATTATTTCTGCATTGGTGTTCCAAGTGAATATGTCAGGTACTTTAACTGGAGCCCTGAAGATTATTCTAGGCTTTTTCCTTTTTTACATTAAGATCTATTAGTAAGATTAACAACCTAATTGTGTGCAAATGAATCTGTGAGAGAGACAAATGGAAACCTGTTTTGTAAAGGATTCAGAAGTCTCAGCAGAGTACTTGTGGAGCTCATTATGCGTTGTACAACCAAGGGTGCTAAAATCTGTGCTATGGCCCATTTCCCTTTAAGCATGCCTCATTACCATTGCTCACAATCTGTTCACTGTAAAAGTTACTTAAGATAAAGCCATCACAACTTTCATATAAGGATGACAATAAGTTATCCTGGTTTTAAGTTAAATAAAATACTTTGCCATGATGGATTGCTGTGTACAAAGCACAAACTGTCCTTTGCATGACAGATATGCAGATGTTGATTATGGTGCCTCTTAATCTGGGTAGGTTGTTCTGAAAACATAAGTTGTTGTGCAAACTCAGCAGACTAAACCCATCTGAATTCCATATTTTTCCCTGTTTTCATATTAATTTACATTTCAGGAATTATAAAGGATGTAACATAGCTCAGTTAAGACTTGCTTTGCCATCATGCTTGTTTTCTTTCTTTTAGGTCTGTGGTACACCTGAATACATAGCTCCTGAAGTGATACTGAGACAGGGTTATGGAAAGCCCGTGGATTGGTGGGCTATGGGAATTATTCTTTATGAATTTCTTGTTGGATGTGTGCCGTTCTTTGGAGATACACCAGAAGAGCTCTTTGGACAAGTAATCAGTGGTGAGGATCATCACTAAAAAAACCCCAAAATCTGTTAATAGTAAATATATTTCAGTTTTACTGATAGACCACACAATTTGCTTTCAAAGCAGTAACAATTAATTTAGATTAAAAGCTGGACTTACTGTATATTGTTGCTAAATACAGAAGTTTACTGATATAGATTCCAGGGGTGAAGTTACACTGTTTAGAAGAGAGAAGCTATGTTAGTAAAAAAGTAGTGCCACTATGCAGTAGTGATTTCTGTCTTTAGTAAAGAAAAAATACCAGAGAAGAAAGAGTTAAAATAAATCTGCATAAATGGGAAAATGCCTCATGGCACAATAAAGAAATTAACAAAGATGTAATAAAACTCTAAAACAAATGTCTCCCAAATAATAAATAATGAGAAAAAGAAGGAAACTAATTCAGTTCACAGATTGTTAATGATTTCATTGGTGATTGTTGGAGTGTAATGTTATTTCTGTAGCAGCTGTTCTTCTTCCATTTAAAATTCAATAACCTTTTAGATCTTAACCTGCAAACTGACCCTAGGTATTGTTATGTGTCTTGTGACAAAACTGAATGATAATTAAACAGAAATGTTTACTATCCTACCTGCTGTTTCCATAAATTTCCCAAATGCATAGATGTAGAGGGTGGGTATTTTATGACACAAGGTTAACAGAATGGCACCTCTGTTGCTAGGTATTTCCCAGACTGCTTTATGGTCTCCTTAAAAAGTCCAATAGCTGAGAATGCATTTCTGGTTCCTCATTCTGTGAGAATGCAACAAATCCCCTTTTGTACTTAAGGAGACATTCTGTCATCATCTTTCTTTCCTCTATCTGAAGCTAAAAGCCAGACTTGTTTGTAAACTATTAAAATGCATGTGACATTCTGTGTGTTCATGGATTTTAACCATGTTGTTTTCCGATGTAATATGCTGAGGCCTGAGTGGCAAGAGGAATCAACTGTTTAATTAACACAAGCAGCAAATGCTGTCTGTTTTCTGGGTGCCCTATGGCTGCAATGCATATTCATGCTTTATTTTCCAAATCAGATTTAAACTGCAGTGGAAGCTGTAGGCAGGCAAACGTGGCAATAATTCATGTTTTTATTGCATTTCCAGACACACACAACTGTGTTTTTATCCTTATACTCCCTGACCGGGAGAAGGGGAGGGAATAGTCTTGAAATTAATGACAAAATTGGTACTTTAGGCTTTATTTTGTATGTGGCATTAATTTTACCTTTTGTAAAACATACTGTCATGTGTTACAATCTAGCTGATACTTTTGTGAGTATCTTCATCTGTTTGAGTGTGTCAATTTATCTCACAGAAATTATTTTTAGAAGTCTATTTGTAAACATGATCTATTCCCACTCACCCTCCATGACTGTTGGTTAGCTCAGTTTCTTGTTTTGATGTTGATTTGTCAGTTGTTTCTCTTTTATTTGAAAAATACTTACTTACTGAAATAATTCCTAGTATGTCTAGAAGAGCTCTAGTTGGATATGTTTCCTGTGCTAAAATAAACTGCCCCTTCTATTTGACTGTAAGAGCGATCTTAAAGAACCAATCTGTAGCCTAGATTTTTCTTCCAGTTTCCATGAACAAAATCTGCATTCTGTTTAAAATTCTACATTAAAATGTTGCTGCCTCCTTTTTAATTGTGGATTGCCTTTCCTGCCCTCAGGTTGTGCAAGGACAGCTGTGGGAGGCCTCAGTGTAAACTTAGATACCTAAAGTGATAAGAATTTAAAATACTGTTCCAGAAAGAGCTTGTATTTCATGTCTGTTAGTATCAATACCTTCCCTTAAATTCTGAAATGCGAAGGTTAAACCTGTGTGTAGCTTCTGATAATTATTTATCCAGTCATGATTATTTTATAGACGAAATCTAGATCATAAAATGACAACAAACTCCTTAACAGCTTTCAGTATTTCTGGAGCTCCAAGTGTGCTGTTTTTCTGATGCCCAAATCCTTGTACCTCCCAAGAAACTTTTACAGAGTTTTGTCTAAACCTGTACTATATTACATTTGTGGAGCCAGCTTCCACTAAAAACCAGGCAAAACTTGCTGTTAGAAGGTTCATGTTCATACACACTGTATCCTGTCTTGATTGCATGGTTTAGGTCCAGCTTGCCATGGAGTGTGAAAGCCATAGTAGTACAAGGGTCAGTAGAGGGAGGTGGTATGGAAGTATGAGACTCTAGAAAAAAAGCTTCATTGTCATACATGTTGCCAGAGCAGTCTGACACCTTGACCCTTAGTCATGGGAGTAATGACTTCAAGGAGTCTGCTACCATTAGAGAAGGAACACAGATGTGAGCAGCAGCTGCTGGGTCAGGTCAGCAGTTTCCATCTTAACAACAGTTTCCATGCAACATAACTACAGTTTAAACCATGATTTGGTGGGGGAAGAGAAAGCATACAAGTTGTGCTAATAGTTTGGAAGTTTTCCGTGAGCCAAGGATTCAAGTATTCCTCTGCTAAACACAGTTTTGTGTTAAGTGATACTTCCAAAGGAAATGGCAACATAGTCTGTTTATGGAGTCTGTATAGAGAGTGTAAAAATTAGAAGTAATTGGTATGCAGCCGAGTAAGTTGAAAAAGTTGCTTTAACTCTGCTGGTAGGTCACTTTTGAGAGCATTCATGAAATTTGTGCTGGGATCAGACTTCAGCAATATCAAACAACTTTGGTTTTTTTTTTTAGACGAAATCAACTGGCCTGAAAAGGATGAAGCACCACCTCCAGATGCCCAGGATCTGATCACTCTGCTGCTTAGGCAGAATCCTTTAGAAAGACTGGGAACAGGTTAGGAGACACTAATTTTAAATTGTTAATGTACTGGAAATAGCTTCTGTATCCAGCATTGGGAGCTTTTGTTCACCTATTTGTTTTGTTTGGGAAACATCTGTCATGACATGCAGTATGACAAGAGGCCATGATAATTTATAGGTTCAGACCAGTAATATGAACTTAACATGATGGTGTCCATCCTGGTTTTTGTGGGACTTACATGTGCTCATTTGCATTTACTCTTCTCGTAATTTCTCAAAGACCCTGTTAGTCAATGAATGGGGTTTCTTCATGAGTACAGTATAAAATTACTAAATACAGAAATCTAGGAGGGGAATCAATACACAGTTTCCTTTTTCAGAAGTACCTTAGCCTGGCAGATTAATTCCTCCAGGTGTTAGGGTGGGTGATGAGTATTCAAACTTCTTATTCAGAAATACTGTCTGAGGTTGTGTGGTGAGAAGTCTTGTCATTCTCATTTATCAAGCACTACTGCCTTGTATGAAAAAGAATTAAAATAAAACCGTATGTTAAGGAAGTATTAAGACTTCCATAGGCTAATGAAAGTACTGTGCATTTATGTAATAGAGTTTATTTGTTGGTTGATAGACCAGGATTTGTTTGGGAGTTTCTGTGAGAGGCAGTGATGAATATTGTGTGTGATTTTTAAGTGTTAATATATGAGAACCCTAGTCACTGACTGCCATCCCTTTAGGCACAGCACTAGGTAAACACAGCAAAAAAAAGCCTCCTGCATAAAAGAGCCCAAATATAAAGGTACAGTCTTATTTACAGTGAACACTATATGCCATGAACAGAAATACATTTGGGATGCCAAGAAAACCAAGTGGCGCATTGAGTCAGCATGAGAGTATTGGACTCAGAAAACTGAGTCCAGTTGTGCTACCTATTTTTAGGCCTAATTAAAAAGAGGCTTTAGGAATCAGTTCATAACTGGCCTTATCACAGCTGCTCAGAGGAAACGAGATTATAACCCAGATCCTGAGTACTACTGACATGGTCCCAAATGACATGTCTTCCTTCAGTTTCCTTCAAGGCATGGTGATATGACTGATATGAATGAATTGCATGTCCCTCTAGCCTGAATGTCTTGGATCTGTTTGAACAGCCCTTCACTGTAACTGATGGTCTGGACTAAGTGGCAGCCAGCAAAGTTTATTGCTGTCCTTTGCCCCATGTTAAACAAGTTAGGATTGAGGAAGTTGTCATGCCCCAGTAGCTTCTCCACTTGCTTGCCTGCTTCATCTGCTGCAGAGGGCACCAATAACAAAAGCAAAATGAAAATCCACAACTAGTTTAATTCCCTTGTTTTAAGCACACTCTTTGCAGGCATTGTTGTTTCATTACCAGGATTCCTGGTAAACAGTGCTAATTCAAGACTGTTGACCTGTGAGAGGCTGGATCAGGAGTGGGTTGCAAATTCTGTGTATGTTGCTATACAGCTGGAGGAGAAAGAGAGAGATGAGGCTGGCTTAAATACTGAATGGTCAGTGCCACAATAGGAAGCACCTGTGGTGCTCAGTTAGGAACTAACATCTCTAAAGCCTCTGGTTTCTCTAAGAGTTGGCAGCCTGAAGAAGGAAGTAAGGCAGCTATTTCTTTGATGCAGGGGGTTCAGAAACCACAACGAAGTTGTAGGATCTTTAAGTGTTAAAAACAGCTCACAGAAATGGAGGCTGAAGTGTGACAGGTCCCACATGAGCACTGAAAATGGCATGGTTTATGCCAGGCTCCACCATACATTTCAAATTACAGTCCTGTCTGTTTAATGTTTATTAGCAAGCTGCATAACACTTGATGAAGATCGTAATTGTTTATTTGCTCAGGAGACCTGAGTGGCAAAGGCAAGTTGACAGAAGAGAGATGGACAGTATACTTACTTTGAAGAAGGAAAACAGCAGTAAAAAGACTTCTTTGAGCTTGAAGAGTCTGATACCAATCAAAAATTATACAATTCTGATGTAATATCCCATTACTGTGCTCAAAGAAAGATTCACTGCTTGGCTAGTGATTTATGATGAGATGTGATTTTGGTCTGCTTTGGGAAGATTTGGCTTCTTTGAATTTTTCCCTGGTGCAGTATGAAAAGCAAAGAACCCAATCTAGAAATCCTAACTCTGGTTTAGAAACCAGTCCTGGAGATTTCATTTTTTCTCTCTATAGCCTTGACATAGGTAAGTATTCATGCTGTATCAATGTGCTGAGTTGACCCTGGCTGGCCACTAGGTACCCACTGAGTCTCCTCCCTCCTCAGCTGGATGGGAGGAGAAAATATACCAAAGACTCGTGGGTTGAGATAAGGACAGGAAGTTGCCATCATGGGCAAAGCATACTAAAACTCAGGGAAGTTTATTTAATTTATCACCAATTAACACTACTGCTTTACTTCCTCCCTCCAAGCAGCGTGGGAGGATGGGAAATGGGAGTTGTGGTCAGTGCATCACATACTGCCTCTGCTGCTCCTTCTCTCCACACTATTCCGCTGGTCCAGTGTGGGTCCCTCCCACAGGGTGCAGTCTTCAGGAACAGAGTGTTCCAGCATGAGTCCCCCATGGGGTCACAAGTTCTGCCAGTAACTGTGCTCTAGCTTGGGCTCCTCTCTGCCACAGGTCCTACCAGGGCACTGCTCCAGCACAGGCTTTTGCATGGGATCACAGTCTGCTGCAGGGATCCACCCTGCTCCACTTTGGGGTCCTCCATGGGCTGCAGGTGGATCTCTGCTCCACTTTGGGGTCCTCCATGGTCTCGGGTGCAGCTGCCTCACCATGGCCTGCACCATGGGCTGCAGGAGAGAACCTCAGCTCCAGTGTCTGGAGTTCCTTCTGCACTGACTTTGGTGTCTGCAGTGTTGTTTGTCTCACCTGTTCTTGCCTTGTCTTCTGGCTACTGTTGTGCAGCAGTCTTCCCCCTTCTTTAATGCATTATCCCAGATAATGCTGATGGGCTGACAGTTGGTCCATCTTGGAGGCAGCTGGCAGTGGCTGTGTTGCATGTAGAAGAAGGCAGCTTCTCACAGAAGCCACCCTTGTAGCCTCCCCATTGCCAAAACAATGCAACATAAACCCAAAACAAGCTGGCAGCAGGTCTTGCTGCTGCAGGTTACTTGTTCAGGTTTTAGAATTAGATGTGTGTTTATTAATGACATCATTTTCCACCTTCCCAGGACAAAATTTCCAGTATTTCATTGTGTTCTTACAGTTGTTTTCTAACTTTAAACTAGTATAGTAGTTTAAATGCACGTTAAACGAGCAGGCAGTAATAAATAAGAGAAATGATAGGGTGTTTCCTGTAGAATTGTGTATTACTGTCATAAAACACTGAAAGGATCTCTGAAGTCAGCAATAGTATTTATATTGAGCAACTATTAAGGATCATTTTACATTACTTTATGACTTGTACTTACTCACCCACTGCACATATTTATATTTGTAGCACTACATATGATGATTCTGACTAATGTGTAGCTAACAGATTTGTACATCCGGAAAAAAAAAATCTTCTAAGAGGGAGATGATAAAGCAATAAACTGTTAAAAGAAATGGCCACAACAAAACAGGGGCAGGGAGTATTTCTGACAGGTTTAGGGTAGTCTAATAGGAGTGGTTAGTAGATGTTCATGTGTACAGCAATGACTATGGCTTTCCATGATTATTTGCATTGTCGCCTGGAGGTTTAGTTCATTTAATGTCAAAGAATTTGGTACAGTTTGCTCAGTGTTTTCCTCTGGCTCCTCCAGGTGGTGCATATGAAGTAAAGCAGCATCAGTTCTTCAGGAGCCTTGACTGGAATAGTCTGCTGAGGCAGAAAGCAGAATTTATTCCACAGTTGGAGTCTGAGGATGACACAAGTTATTTTGACAGTAAGTGTTTTATGATATTAAAAAAAATGGTGAATGTCTTGGTTAAGTAGTCACTGTCTTTGACTCTTGCTTACTGCTTTTAAAATCTCCTTTTTCAGAACCATTGGCAACTTGCAGTTTCACTGGTGAATTGGCACTTCAGCAGAAATAATCTTAAGAATAAAACTAGATTTTTATTTAATATTGAAACTTAGTATCCATTCTTCCTGATAATTTCAGATATTTTATTACTCTTGTTTGTAGCTCGTTCTGAGAAATACCACCATATGGAAACTGAGGAAGAAGATGATACCAATGATGAAGATTTTAATTTAGAGATAAGACAATTTTCCTCATGTTCACACAGATTTTCAAAAGTAAGTAAAAAATTATGTAATCTTAGTAAGTACTGTTCTACTTTTGTAAACTTTGGAAATGTTAACTATAGAAGAGATACATAGGGCCTTGTTTTCTCGAGAAACTATGAAGTTAACTGAAAAAGAGCAAGAATACAATGAATACCACCATTAAATCAAAATATGGGAAGATTGTGTAGAAAAGTTACTTCTTGAATCTTTAAGATACTAATGGAAAATTATATAAATGTGATGGTATTTTCTGCAGAAGACTTAGCATAACAGAAAGTTTCAAGGACATGTTCTGTTAAATGCTAATACATGTTCTTTTCGTTGGTTTCTTTATACATATTTTTCATGTTGCTCCAGTTGTGTCCTGGATATCTTGTAGGTGATAGTATAACAAATATTACAGTACTACCATGTAGTAGATATAAATTTAATGATGTTTGACCAAAGGAAGAAGCAAGGTAATGGTTAGCATGTGTTCTAGTCATGGAGAAATGTAGATTTGAGGGAGTGATCTGAATGCTCTGAATTGAAGGTAAAACTGCCCAAAAGGTGGTATATTCTAGTGAGATGAGAGCTAATTATTGCTAATCAGAGAATCTGTAGGAGCAGAGTGGACATCCTCAGGCAATACAGTGGAGGGTGAATTGGCAGGAAATAATGGAAGAGAACACCCAGGATTTTGGCTTTAGTGTCTTAGTTCACATTTTGAAATGAGGAGACTTCATAATGAGAAGAGGCTCTGTTTGTGTACTCATACATGAGGAGCCAAGAAAGCATTTTGAAAACATGAACTACTGGAAATTTGAAAAGCTTCAAGAACTTTCAAGTTTGCACTCTGAAATACTATATAAGCATTTAAAATCATAGAACTGTAGATCCTCCATATCTTTTTTTTTATATTAAATCTGTCAGTGATGCCTCAATTTTTTTGTTTTTTTTTTCTTTAATAGGTTTTTAGTAGCATAGATCGAGTCACTCATATTCAAGGTGAAGAAAAGGAGGACGCAGGAGACAAAACAAAAAGTATAGCATTGCCTTCTGTGGAATCTTTAAGCTGGAGTTCAGAATATTCTGAAATGTAAGTAGAAGGATGTCCAGCAAGTCATCTACATCCTGCTTGCCAGATAGCAGGCCTCCTCATTTCATTAACTGCATGAGAGTTTGCTTATTCTTCATGCAGACAGCAAGTATCTACATCCATCTCCTCTGAGACTGACAGCAGCCGGCAGCAGCGCAGTTCTGGTTTGCTTCCGAAATTGTCCGTGTCAGCCGAAGGGGACCACGACGAGTCCAGCAGCTCACGGGGACCCCGGGAGGAGCAGGAAAAGTCTGCATTTGTGAGTGATGAAACAGTGCAAGATGAACCTGAAGTAACCACCCCAGCAAGTACAATCAGCAGCTCCACACTATCAGGTGAGTTCACAGTGGGTGTCTTGGCTGATGATACTACAAACAGTGGCAGACCACCTTGTGGCAGTAGCATTCAGAGATTTAAGAGCCATGCATTTCAGAACTGCTTTTAGAAACAGCTGTCCCAGCAGAGATCTGGTTTGGAATCAGATCAGATCTATCCCTCTGTACTACACGTTGTGTGTTTATAATTAAGACTTCTCTATGATGTACACCTTTCAGAATTAAGAGGATTTTCTTTGACTTGTGGAAGTCACTTCGGTCATTACAATCCAGGAGGAGGTGTTGCAAACCATTCTCTGTTTAATTAATTTTGAGCATCATCTCCCTGCTCAAATACTTGTTGCATTTCAGTAGACTCTAGGGCTACTGAATCTACTTCTTATCTACACATCTACCAGTCTTCAGCTTATTTCTCTTTTGTACCTCACTGAGTTTTTTCAAGATACACCCTTCTGTTCCCAAACCTTTGATTTCCCATGTAGTTCACATTTTCCTCCCCTTCTGTCCTTTTTGTTCCTGGAGAAAAAAATTTCCTCAGGGTTATCCGTCTCTTTCCCTTGTCTGAAGTCTTGATGTTGATTGTGCTGTATCCCAGGTCTTGCTTACTATCCCCCGGCTCACATGTAATGGTGTTGGCATTAACACAGTAGTTGCAGTGATAACTCAGACCATGTGATGCTCTTCTTACACTTAACCAGTTGCACTTGGGAGTAATTTATTTTTTCTGTGGACCATTAGCACAAAGATACTCAGTTTTCCCTCAATGTCTTTATCTCTTCTTCTCTGTACAGTTGGCAGTTTCTCAGAACACTTAGACCAAATAAATGGAAGAAGTGAGAGTGTGGACAGTACAGATAACTCCTCAAAGCCAGCTGGTGAAATTGCATCTCACATGGCTCGACAGCGATTGGAAAGCACAGAGAAAAAGAAGATCTCTGGAAAAGTCACAAAGTCCCTTTCTGCAAGTGCTTTGTCCCTCATGATCCCAGGAGGTAGAGATAAATGCTTTTTGTTGAAATGTTAAGGATCATGAAGGCTTACGATGCAAATGCAAGATTTTGTGTAGTCCAGAATTGATCTGTGTCACTCTCTTTTGTTTCTCTTCTTGTTCACTTGCATGACTAGTCAGTGCAATTTTGTCAGCAAGTTATGGTGCTCACACTACATCTGAGGGGCCTCTCTGACAGGCAAAAATGCAACTTAGTGGTGACTACCTTGTTTGACCTTGAGCATGCAGGGCAGGATGTGACTTCAATCCTTGATTCTGAATAGTCCTTGATACTGAAGTAGGACTTCAGTCCTACTTCTGACAGTAGCGTTGTAGATCAAATTTTAACTAGCTCACAAAAACAGATGTTTGTTAAAGCAGCACATGACTAGTTCTCTCTCATCCCCCATAAGGAAAGCTGATAAACAGGAGACCAGTGTCACAAAAATAGAAATAGCATGGAGCCTCCTATTTATACTACACTGACTTAGATCAAGTAGTCAAAATTTGGAGATAGAAATAATGCTGTAAGTGGACATATCACAATAATAATTGAGTATTTTCACAGGAAGGATTGGTACTGAGTTGGAATTGGTGTTGTTACAAGAAACTCTTGTGGTGGTTACATGATGTAGCAGAATGTAGCAATGGAGCCTTGTTGCAAACATTGAGTTACTGCCCTAGGTACCCAGTAGATATTGTGGTTTAATTGCAGCAGTCCTTATCTGTTTTTATGTATAACTGAAACCAAGAAAACAGCTAGCAATTTGTTAGGTGTTGCTGGATTACTTGGGGAATGATTTTGACTGTGCTCGTAATAACATTTGCTACCCTACTCTGATTTTCTTTTCATCATTGGTTGTTCAGAAAGACTGAGAATTGTTCTTGCAAACTTAGCAATTAGTGTGTTTCCTGTGCAAAATGAAAAAATAGTCTATGTATAACAAATTAACCCTTGCATTAAACAATACAGTTTAGACTCCAGGGAAAAGAATTAAGTTCTAGTATCTTGTTGAACTTCTCATTCACTAATATGCACACCAGGAGAGGAAGAGGAGAGGTTGTTTAAATAAAGACAATGATGTATTTTAATAAAAAGATATCATAAATTAAATGAAATTGGTGTGTGCTCAGAGGGTAATATGCAGATTTTTTTTTCCAGATGTGTTTGGTGTTTCTCCTTTGGGAAGTCCTATGTCTCCTCATTCTCTATCATCTGACCTTTCATCATCCCGAGATTCATCTCCCAGCCGTGACTCATCAATTGCTGCTGCAAGTCCTCACCAGCCAATTGTAATTCACAGTTCAGGAAAAAAGTATGGCTTTACCATCCGAGCAATCAGGGTTTACGTGGGGGACAGCGACATCTATACCGTGCACCACATTGTTTGGGTAAGATAATATGTAGTTTCTTGTTGATACATGGCCACAGAATACTGTAATGATGGATTTGCTTTTTTGTACCCGTGGTATGTCTTGGTTGACAATTCCTGTGTAGATTACAATGATATGCCAAGCAGTTTTTCTCAGAATGAAATTCTTCCTGTAGACAAGAGCAGTGTAGAGAAGACAACAAGCCATCTTTGGCAGAAGCATTATTTACATGTGATGTTGAACTTCTGCAACTTTACATTAACATTTGGCAAGTTGGTCAGTTTCGAAAAATAGTGTCTCGAGTTCAGAGTACTATGTTGTAGAAAACCAAAGGCTTGCTGCAGGCTCTTTTTGATTGGGGTTAGGATCTGCAAATGTAGGTGGTTGTAAAGAGAAATACTTGAAAAATAGGTGGGATTCGTTAAACTGCATCAGTTAAAGGATTCATGAAAGTCAGCAGTATTTTACTAGACACAAGTAAGCTGATCTCAAGCCCTGATTTTCTGTTGTCTAGAAATGTGCAGATTGTGTGGAATTGTGAATACTTTTGAGATTTGTATGGCACGGGAAAAAGATTGACTGTCTTGAATAAATCATGTATTTTTCCTCCTCTCTACATTACACAGTGAGAGGGAGACTAAAGCAATTCTTCAGGTTGTCAGCCTCCTTAACTGTAAAATAATTATGTATTTATGTACATATATATGCACTTACTTCATAATTTATGTTGGTAACAAATTATGGTTTTATATATTGTATAAATTACACATACATAAATAGTGTGTATATATAAATTATTTCAACTACCCTAAAAAAACTATTGCAAATTTATCAAAAGGTAAGTTTTAAGTTTTAAAGATAAGTTTTAAATTTCATATACTGCTTAGTTTTAAATATGTACTGTAGATTCTGAAGTAACAGTGCTGATGTAGTGTGTTACTCATTTTTTATTCATACTGTTTACCCCTTAGACCTGTTAATCCATCAAGAACATTGAATCTGGAGAACTGGGTACATTTGGTGGATAATGGAATAAATTTAAAAAAATTATTTCTTGACACTAGTGTAACATCTCACCAGTGAAAGAAAGGGGGGGAAATGGTACATTGCAGTAAAAGTTAAACCTTGGGTTTTTTTTAAAGCATTGTAAGTTTGTTATTTAGCTCTGTTAGCACTGTAGTCTTCAGTAGTGTCTGCATCACTTTATAAACTCATTGAAAAATACAGTAAGTTATTTAAGCCATCTTCAAAATATTTTTCAATTCAGTTTGTTTTGGTCCCTTGTCACTTTTGTGCTGCACCAACCCCTCTAATGGGAAGCTGGTGAATTTGAACCAAATAGAAACAATCCTTAATATGGGGAAGTTAATTTTTATTGTGATTAGAGTACTGCATGTGACCATTACCTTAATTACATTAGTGTTTCTCATTATCACATGATAAAAATCTTCTTTCAGTTCTGAAATTTTGCAGTGGGTAGTGAACCACCCCTGCTTATCATGCATGAAAACTCTCTGTTTTACTTAATACCCATAGCAACCAGCAGTGTTTCAGTGAGCTTTGAAACCATTCCAGGCCCCACATAAATATGAAGTTTGAGTAAGTAGGGGAGGGTGAAAGAGCTGAATGTATTTTTCTTCTTCCTTTATGTAACTTAGTTTCTGTAACTTTCTTCATTGCCAACTGGTTTGGAGTTCATTTTGTGTATGTTCTCTTCCTTTCTCTTTTTCAGAACGTGGAAGAAGGAGGTGCAGCTTACCAAGCAGGTTTAAAAGCTGGAGACCTGATTACTCATATCAATGGAGAGCCAGTGCATGGTCTTGTTCATACAGAAGTCATTGAATTGTTGTTAAAGGTAACTCTTGGACCCCTGGGATACTAAAGCGATGGCTGTTTTCACCAACAATGGTGGGGTTATGTTTGTTTTCTTGAGATTAGTTACTAGATTTTATTGTTCTTAGAAGTACAAACTCTAAGCTGCTATTGCCACAGATCTGGAGAAGGGCCAATGACTTCCACGTATTGTCTTATGATTTTAGTTTCTCTGCTGTAGATTGGCACTATGCAGAGACAGCTAAAGTAAATTCGAGGCAATGACACAAAGAGATGTCTCTGTTTCTCAAAAAAATTGACCTTTTCAAGCATGTTCTCTAATGCCTCCTACATATTCATCAGATAATTCAGGCTTTTGTCAATGATGATATTTCTCATTTTTCTTCTTTGAAAGTGAAATCAGTGAGGAAAAGTAGAAAAAAAGAATATGAAATATTTCTTTGCCTGCTATACAGGAGAGGTTGCCTTTCATATTAGGGCCCAAAAGGTTTTTGTCTCATGTATAGCCAGGCATGTCTGACAGAGCCTCTTCGATTAATGAAATTCTCATCCTGCAGCTGGACTTCCATGAATAATCTGTCACATTTTTCTCTTGCAGAGTTTTCTGAAGTCTGTCCTATTAGAAAATCACTGTTTTTCCATCAAACAAGCAAACAAATAAACCAACTTTTTTTTTTGTAGCTCATCATATCTCATGTTTCATGTAATCTTTTTCGTGTAAGCTAATGTAGGTCAGAGTTACTTTAGACAGCTGTATATTTGCTTCTTAAATTATTAACAATTTATGGTGTTACATGCAGAGCTCTGCTTGTCAAAATGAGTAGTCAGTAGTAAAGGAAGTTAAAATAAAAAAGCACTGGAAAGCACAGAGATGATGGGAGAATACAAAAAGGTAAAGGAAGATGCAAAATACACTTTTTCTTCAGTCTTTATTTTATTTTTCTGAAATCAGGAGGAACATCCAAGTTTTCCAATTTTTCAAGAAATATGTAAGAGAAAATTCTGTGACTTAAGGCAGTCACCTGTGTACTCATTTTCTAGGTCAGATACAGAAAAAGAAACATGACAACCCTGCTCACTACTTAAAAGGTTAAACTCAAAACAAGAGATCATTGTTCATACATAACTTAATTTGTTGGGCTGTACCATAAATTAATTTGGGCTACTGCAATTTCTTTGAAAGGAAGTTCACTGTAAGAGTATGTAGTGCTGAGCAGGAGGTACAGATTTTTAAACATAAAATCAGCAGGAAATACCTGTATTTTTTGAGTCATCTCTTTGTGCAATGGGTGCTAAAAAGCTTATGTTAATTATACTTGCTAACCCTTTTGAACAAGAAAAAATGTGGTTTGGGACTGACAATGAAGATTTCATTTTTCTCTTTTTCATTATTGTAGTAGTTGGCGTCCTGAGATGTGTATGGACCACTGTGCAGTGACACTGTGCAGTTCTTTTTGGGAAAATCAGGTGTTTCTGTAGAAATTTCTGTCTTGGAATTTGCAGTCTTGGTTAATCCTTGGTGTCCCCCTGTCTAGCTACATTTATTGGAATTACTCCTTGTCTTGGAGCTTGAAGGAGGAAGTTAGAAAATACAGAAGACTTTGAGAACTTCACAGTCCTCATTTACTAACTATACCTGGCAATGTCTGCATAGGGCTCCCTGCAGAAACACCTTCTTATTCCTCAGTGAGAGGAGTTCCTTCTCATTGTAGTTGCATGTATGGTGTAGCTTCAGTATAAGGCAAAGTTGTCTTGTATTACTGGTAGCATTCACACTTAAAGCATCTTCCTTCATTTTGGCAGAGTGGCAACAAAGTCTCAGTAATGACAACTCCTTTTGAAAACACTTCCATCAAGACAGGACCTGCCAGGAGGAACAGCTACAGGAGCCGAATGGTTAGGCGCAGTAAGAAGACCAAGAAGAAGGAGAGTTTAGAGAGGTGAGTAATTCTCTGCTTTCACAGTGGAGGCATTTCTCTGTTTGTGTGTGTGTCTGTACATAACAAAAAATTTCAAATACGGACTTAACACAGTTTTCTCTCATCTTCTGTATTTCTGCCTTCTTTTCTGAGATTCTGTGGCCTTCCAAAACTTGTTTTGTCTAAACTAGATCTGCTAAAATAGCCTCTAAAAATAGTGAATAACTGAGGTTGCATCTTAATTTGGCTCAACTATATAATTTTACAATTGTTTAATTAAACCTTTTAGTGCTAATGCTTATGAGCGTTTTTAATTTGAAACATTCATGTGTATTTTACGAATATGTTGCTAGTACTTTATAGATACTTCTTCAGTTTTGATAGGCTGCTAAATTAAGAAAATTAAGATTTATACTCATAAAGCGGTAATTGTTCTTCTGAAATGTAGAGAGTAAATTCTAGTGTGAATAAAATAGTTGCAGTGTCTATCCCACCTGTTAGCAAATCAGGATATTTTCTAAACTTCACAGTCTGCAGTGTTGTTTGCTTTCTTGTAAAGATAGATTTACTGTTCTCATGGTGGGAGCTTGCAAGAGTTTTGCCTGTGGAATAGTATCTTCTCTGCACCTTAACTTATGATTAATGCTGTGTTTTTCTCACACAAGGAGAAGATCTCTCTTCAAAAAGCTGGCCAAGCAGCCCTCACCTCTTCTTCATACAAGCAGAAGTTTTTCCTGCCTGAACCGATCACTTTCTTCAGGGGAGAGCTTGCCTGGGTCTCCAACACACAGCTTATCTCCTAGGTCTCCTACCCCAAGCTACCGTTCCACTCCTGATTTTCCATCAGGTGAGTGTGAAGCAGTGGAGAGCAGAGGAACAGGACTGGAAGGGTACTGTACATTTTGTGAGCCCCCACAGATCTGATGTACTTTCCGAAGAACAGTCAGCTCTGACAAGCATAATCACAGAACAACTGTTTTCTGTCTGGAAAAAGGAAACAGATTCCCAATGCAAAACAAAAGGTGTTTTTGTGATACAGAAGCACCTAAAAAGCAGTTGTCTCTTAACTTTGTCCTAGTGTTTAAATCTCAATGCAGTGGCTGAAACTTGAGTAATAAACAGTCCCAATTTGCAGCAAAAGAGAGAATTTTGCCTAAGCAAGGCTACATGATAAAAGAGTGAAACTGAGGTAAAAGTTGCTACATAATGGAACTAAGATGGCAGTCATGAATGCAGATTTATTGTTGAAAAGATTAGCCGAGTGCTGAAATATGCATCTCTCTGTCTCCTAAAAGCCTGCCCCTTTTTCCCTCTTTTACTTCTGTCATATTTGTAGTGTGCACTAGAATTGACTGCTATTGTGCAATCCCTTGGCAAAGGTAAATTATCTCGAAAGCCTTGATCATTGCTTTGAAGTGTCAGAAAGCATTAGTTATTCTATTTAAGTAGAAGCAAGAGATAACTTAAAGGGGATGAAGGAAGAAAGGGAGAAACAGCAAATGTAATTGGAACGATGCAGGTTTTGCAGCCTAAAACCTTTTGCACTTAAAACCTTCCAGATTTTGGAACACTGTGGTGGGACACAGCATAGGGCTTTTGTTCTGTTTGTCACTGAACATTTAGACAAGATTGAAAAAGTCTTGCTAATCTTATGTTTATTTGCTTGTTTTTTTTGTTCTTGTAGGTACTAACTCTTCCCAGAGCAGCTCCCCTAGTTCCAGTGCTCCCAATTCTCCAGCTGGTTCAGGGCACATAAGACCCAGCACTCTTCATGGCTTGGGTCCAAAGCTTGGTGGGCAGAGATACAGATCAGGAAGGCGCAAATCAGCCGGCAGCATTCCCCTCTCTCCTCTTGCACGGACACCTTCTCCCACACCCCAGCCAACATCTCCTCAGCGGTCTCCATCACCATTGCTGGGACATTCAATTGGAAATACAAAAATTACTCAGTCTTTTCCTAGCAAAATGCACTCGCCTCCAACTATTGTGAGGCATATTGTCAGGCCAAAGAGCGCAGAGCCACCAAGATCTCCACTGTTAAAGAGAGTCCAGTCTGAAGAGAAACTTGCGCCGTCTTATGGCAGTGATAAAAAACACTTATGTTCACGAAAACACAGTCTGGAAGTGACCCAGGAAGAAGTGAACAGAGATTTGTCTCAAAGAGAAGTGACTCTTCAGAGCTTGGAGGAGAATGTATGTGATGTGCCATCGCTCACACGAGTCAGGCCTGCAGAGCAGGGCTGCTTGAAACGACCCATCTCCCGAAAACTGGGCAGGCAAGAATCCGTTGATGAGCTAGACAGAGAGAAGCTGAAGGTCAAGGTAGTCATGAAAAAGCAAGATTTTGCTGAAAAAGCAAATGCTGCTATACACGAACCTAGCAGTGAACCAGAAAATCCCAATACCTTAAGGCTGGAAGAAAGAGACAAAAAAGCATTCCAGAAAGTATTAGAAAGATCAAACCAGTTTGAAATGAAAATTGTTACTGTGGAGACCCAGTCAGCTGGTGGCATACTCAAAGACACTCTTCAAAAGAATGCAAACTTGAGATCAAATGATGGTGTTGCTTTAGATGCACAGATGTTGTGTCATGGGCCTCCCCCTAATGAACTCAGTCATATTTCTTATGACTTGAAAAGAATTTCCCCTTCATGTACCCTGCAAGATGTGCTACCTCAGTCCTCTGACAAGATGCTAAATGGAAAGGGAGAAAACACAGATAAAATTGTACCATCAAAAGAATTTGTCAAATTTGAAAGATTAGATGGTAAACTTGCAAATATTGATTATCTCAGAAAGAAAATGTCTATTGAAGAAAAAGATGACAGTGTCTGTCCAGTGCTAAAACCTAAGATGTCATCTAATGTTCATGAATGCCTTCAACTCAGTACAGGCAGGCCTGTAAACATACAGCAGGACTCCACTGCAGCTGCAGATGGTAGAGCATTTATTGGCAGTGCACATGCTACTCAGATTAACTCAGTTTCTTTTGTTCCTCTCAAGACCTTGAGTGGCCGAGCTGACATAAGCGTGGAAAAATCAGCCCTTATTTCCACTGAAGCTCCTGTCAGGAAAAGTCCTTCAGAATATAAACTTGATGGGAGGTCTGTGTCCTGTCTGAAGCCAATAGAAGGCACCCTAGACATTGCATTACTTTCTGGGCCACAGGCTTCGAAGACTGAGCTGCCCTTGTGTGTGCTGCCAGAAGGACAGAGCACCAGCAGTGATGGGGGATCTCCTAAACCCCCAGTGCCACAGGGGAGCGGTGGGAAGGCAGAAATGGTCTCTCAGAAAGAGCAGTTGTTAAGCTACCCAAAGTGTGGCAAAGTCAACACAGCAGAGCCTCAGGTTCTACAAGTAGGCAAAAGTTCTTCAAATCCACTGCTCATCCCTGTGGCTACAGAAGCAGTGACAGAGAAAAAGGCTTCTAGTCCAGCCACCAAAGGCAGTATTTCTGTTGTTGAAGCTGTTCAG
Source organism: Trochalopteron elliotii (assembly GCA_024734555.1). Taxonomy (NCBI): domain Eukaryota; kingdom Metazoa; phylum Chordata; class Aves; order Passeriformes; family Leiothrichidae; genus Trochalopteron; species Trochalopteron elliotii. Next base: position 1,266,772 of record JANPWX010019802.1, read on the forward strand.
AAGAAAGATACATCCCCTTCAAAACAAAAGGACCATTCACTGGAAGTTAAGTCTTGTGTTACTCAAAGTCAGAGTATTAAAACTACTCAAACATATTCCAAACCTTCTACTGGCCAAAGCACTCCTGAAAAACCTGTAGGAAAAGAGAAGCAAATACAGAAAGAGTTGCCTGTCAAACAGCCAGTAGCCCAGAGAGGTTGTGAGCCTATCCCTGCAAAGGTGGAAGTGATCAGGGAGTCATCTCTGAAGGTTTCTGTCTCAGACGTCCTGATAACAACGTGCTCCAAGAACAATGAAAAAAATTGTGCTGATTTTGCCATTCCACCTGAGATGCAAGGAAAAATGCAGTCATCTGGCCCCAAGGCACAACCTAAGGAGGGCAGAGAATCACTGAAACAGCTAGGCAAAGATGACAGCGGTGTTTCTAAAAGTTCTGTGGAAAGGGACATAACCAAGCAGAAAACTGAGTCTAAGAAAGTTACTGCTGAGGCAAAGAGTGAGGCTCTTCCATCCAAATGTCCTGTGCAGCCCTCAAGAGACTGTGATCATAAAACTGAGAAGTCTGCACCACTTTCCTCTATGCAGAAGGACCCTGCTAAAGATATGGGAAAGAAAGATCAGAAATCACTCACTGATACAAGGCTTCAAACTAGTGAGAGAGAGCAGCCCAGCCAGGTTCCTCGCCAGCAGCTTAACACTTCAGGCTCCCCTGCTGTGAAAGAGGCAGTAAGCAGACACAGCACTGTAGAAGTTCATGTAGGGGTTCAAGAACACATGAAGCCTGCTGCCACCTCTGTGGACAGCAGCAGTAATAAGCCCAGGCCAGCCTCTGATACAAGTTCCTCCAAGTCTAAGTCCTTGGAAAAACAGACTTTGTCACAAAAAACATGTGCTCCAACCATAAAAGAAAAAGAAATTGTTACTCAGTTGTCTGCCAGCTCCCGGAAGGATGGAAAACATGCAAGTAGAAATGTCCTAGATCACCTTTCTCCTGTTCCAGGTTCTTCAAGAAGAACGAACAATGAACATGTGCAGGCTGAAAGGCCTGTTGGTTTGGACCATGGCTCAGTCACCACTCTCCAAATGAGCAGCACAGCCCCTGACACCAAACCCAGATCTGCTGTGGGCCCAGTACCAGCAGGCCCAGAGAGTTCTAAGCAGATGCAGAGGCAAGACACAGCAGACCTGGGGGAATCCGCTGATCAAAAGCAACTTCGTTTCAGTGAAAAACAAACCACTGCTCCCAAGTTTTCCACTGTGAAAGACTGTCTCTCGCTGAACAAAGAGGCAGACAGAAGTCTTAGTAATGAGGTGATCACTGCAGACAAAAGACCTGAAGGAAAAATATGCACTGACGCACTTTACGTTCAGCTTGACAGTGGGAAAGTGGAGCCCACCCTTTGTCTCACAACCTGTGATGTCAGAGGGAGAGGAACAGAAAAAGCGACTGCAAATAGCAAAGTCTCTCAAGATACAAAAGGGAAGGGACAAGTTAATCAGAAACAGCTAGAGGATGCAAACAAGCAGACTGCAATAAAACATCTGCCAGCTGCCAGTGGGCAAAGTTCTTGTCGTGTGGCTACAACACCAGGAAAGCCGCTGACTTGTTCATCCAATTTCTCTGAATGTAGACAGGAAGCATCTGTTTTGTCTTCAGCCAAAAGTGATGCATCTTCAGCAAAGGTTAAGCCAGGCTCATCAGAGCTTCCTGCAACTTGCAAGGAACTAAACAAGAAAAGCAGCTCTTCCACAGGGAGCAGTAAGGCAGAAATGACTAAGAGTGTTTCACTGATGGCCTTGCACAGTGCCGCTGTTGTAGCAGAAGCCCACCACCCTGCTTCAAACCTTGGGGGGAAACCTGGAAATCAAGAAAAACCTCTTTTCGTTAACACTGTGGATGTAAAGGGAAAAGATGCTCTTCTGGCTCAGCAGTCTGCTTCAAGAAAACAGAATGTAGGTAAGGATTTATCCAGGTCAGCAGCCACACCTGACCGCCCTAACGCACTTTCAGATGACAAAGACTCAGCTCGGCAGCGTCGAGGAAAGGAAGTTTCGCGGAGCAGTGCTCACAAGAAAACCTGTTAACTCTGAGACCTGGCAAGTGTGAGTTCAACACTAGCTGAAACAATTTCAATATGTTGTACTGCCTTTAAACCAGCACTGTGTCGTGTCTTTGTGCAGCAAAGCTTTCATGTCACTGAAGAAACAATACAAGGGGATATGTAAAGAGAGGACTTTTTTTCAAAATGCCTTTCCAATTGTAACCGGTAAAACTGTTACCACGTAGTATTTGTACAAAAATACCTTTACAGCCTAGAGCTGTTGAAAATACTTCTTCTGTAAATAGTTAGCAATGTGTTTGGGGTTTGAATGTAGCATATATACTTTGCTGCTGGTTGCATTGTTTACTCTTTCCCTTTTTAAGATAGTTGCTTTGCCACGTATTTGCCATACTCGAATATGAAACCAAATTACTAAAATTCAGATCTGGCATGGACATGCACAAACACTGGTCTGACTGGGAAAACAAAAAAAGCAGGCCACATTTTTACTTACTAAAAATCCTAGATAGAGGCTAAAAAAAATACTAGTACAGAATAATACGGTTACCTGTTGTGAGTTTTTACATGTATTTTTAATAATCTGATTTTGATAATACTGTACTTGGCTGACTGCTTCACCAGATCTAACACAAGAAATAACTTCATCTCCCTGCTGCACAAGGTCTGACTAGAGTAGATGTCCTTAAAGCTGTGGGAAGACCACTTAATTATCAGGGCATCCCAGCAAGAGTCGTGTTCTCTGGTGAAATGATGGTTCTTGTCTTGTCTCTTGGGAGTGTGTTGTGTGACTTTCACCTCAGACAAGGCTGAAATTCTGAAGCACATGCCATGTGCTTAGTTTTTGCTGCAATCCTCTCGAGTTCCTTGAGCTTTTTTAAATTCAGGCCCTTACAGTGTGAGGCGCAAGTATAAGCACATGACTGGTAGTTCATCCCTGTTCATCCCTGTTCTTAATACATTTAGAGAATACATATTATGGCATATAGGTCTGTTTAATTAGTGTCATACAGCTGGTAGCTGTTTCCTATTTTATGACAAGTAAGGTAAAATGGAAAAATACACTTTGGTATCATATCTTCAAAAAAAGTTCAGGCTATCTTACACATTTTAATATATAGCTGGGGCCTTATGTTGTAGACCTAACTTGCTGTTTTTAGCAAGTAATCCTGAGTTTCATATTCATTTTGGAACGCATTGAGTAGCTCCATACATTTCATAACATAATCTTTTTATTTGTATGCAAAAATAATTCAATACTGTAATTATAAAAGAAGCATTTTTTAACAAAGGAACTTGTTGGAGCTATTTGGTGCTAGAATGTTACGTCTTTTTACTTTTGCTAAGCCTTATTTAAATTTTGTATACAGTGGAACATGTGGACTTTGATCATTTTTGTGTGGGGTATTTAGCTTGTTCTGAGGGATGAAAGGTAAAATTTGAAATATGTACAGAAGCACTATGAAACACCCTTGCAGGCGCATGGGTTTTAATAATTGGGGATCAATAGAATGGTCGTTTTGCTTATTTCTGTTTTCTGTAACCACAATAGAGCTAGGCCCCTACCTTTTTCACCAGTGCTTATGGTTTGTCTTTCTGTCTCAAAAGCTAGAAAATTTTGTTAAAAGCACAGTGAAATCTTGACTTGGAGACTTGTGTGACAACAGACAGTGTGCAGAATTCATTTCCCTCTGCTGAAAACTTTATTATACTGATTTGTTGAGTTGGATTACAGCAAACCTGTAAGGAACATCACAAACAACTCCTGATTTTTCATGTGGCACTAGAACATTCATACTGCCTTTGATGCATTCAGAAAGGAGCTAGTAAGCAGTGGATAATAATTTTTGAGAAGTCTTAAAAATAAAATGGTCTTGACATTTACAGTTCATCTGTGCTTTGGCAGTTAATACAAATGAATGCTAATGCACTTCAAAATAACATTTCTGTCTGGGAGATATTTCCTAGTTTACAGTCTCTGCAGTTTTTCAACTATCCCATTGTTTCTTTTAAAACACATCTAGCTTTTGTTTACAGTATACCTTTATGAGTATTTTGTATTATCACTTCTGACAAATAAGTTCTTTGCATTTTGGAAGTGTAACAGTGCATAAGCTTGTGTTTATGTAGTAACTGTTTGTTGGTGTTTACCTTATAAGTGAGCTGTTAGAGATCCTCCTGCCTGTGTTCTTCTTGGTCAGTCTTAATGTGATTATAGATCTGATGTGTTCTTTTGTAGACTTCTGCAGTAGATTTCTCAGCTTACAAAAAGAAATTTAAAAAGTTAAAAAAAAAATTGTTAGGGTCTGTGCAATAAAGTGTTTGCAGTCTTATTTTCTCCGAGAAACTCCTTATGGATGTCATAATTGTTATATATTGAACACAATTATTTATACTTATGCAGTTGCATAACATTGAAATAAAAATTCAGCATGAAACTGTTGTGTTGGCATTTTTTCTTGAACTGTTTTCACTGCTGTATTGTAAGGCACATCTCTGCTGCACTCAGAGGCTGGCAGTTTTGGTGTTCTGTGGGGCCAGCTCCATGCACCCTTTAAGGCACTTGCTGGTGGAGGGTTTTGCATGAGGAAATGCAGTTTGATCTGGGAGATGTGCATGGCTGAGTATCTCATCTCAGACTGTGTCTGGATCCTCTGCTCTGCTCTTGGATAGATAAGTGTGATGTGGTGGTGGATGCCAGCCTGACTGCTGGCTTCTATGGGCAGTAGCCTGTAATGTGACTGCATTAAATTCTTTAATTTAAATTCTTTCTGCAAAAAAACACTTATCATCATTCATTACTGTAGGAGCAGCATATATTAAAGTACACACCTCTTTACACTCCACTGCCCCCAGCTCTGCAGAGCTGCCCAGCAGTTGGAAATATGTGTTCTCATTTTATTACTGCATTGTTTTCTCTGTATTTTTCCTCTGTACAGAATTATGTGCAGCAGGATTACAGCATCACTTTTGCTGCTTTTCTCTCTGTTTGAAACATACAGGTGAGGGGAAGCTGCAGCTCACCCCCAGCTTTTCAAGTTTGCTGCAGCCCACCAGAAAGCAAATAGTCTTGAAAATCCAGTGTGCTGACAGGGGGTGATGGGTTGAGGAGAGAAGCGCAGGATCCAGCAGCTGAGGGAAAGGAAATTACAAGAGTTGAGGGTTGAGTGTCTCATGCCTCTGCTGGCTGTGCTGTCCCTGGCTGTGCACAGCACTGCTGTCTCTGCCAGGGGAGGCAGAGAAACCTTCGTGCCCAGAGTGAGCCCCCAGAGTGTTGTGGGTCAGAGGAGAGGGGTGGTATATGGAGTTTGTGTTAAGGGGGAGGTTGGGAGAGGTGAGTTACCAGTTTTATTTCTGGCATGGCCTGTCACCTTCAGTTTTTCACCTTACCTGGGATGGGAATGCTCCCATGGTCTGAAGGGAATGCAAACTCCCTTCTTCAGCACTGAACTCTCTGTTTGCTAAACCCCCTTAGACCCCTGACTGTAGTCTTACATACCCTGCAGGACTTCACAGGGATGGCTTGATTTGGATCAAAACTGAGAGGGCAGATCAGAAGGAAAAGATCACAGGACAGGAAGATACTAGAAGGTGTGTGGATGCATGTCCCACTGCATGCCTTGAGTTAGCAACAGGTTTTTTTTTCCATTGACTGTATCTGTAGTATAGTAGTTGTTTAGAACTGACCAAATCAATCTTCCAGGTACCTGCCAGGGATGCATTTGTATGAACCAAGTGTAGGAATCACAGGATGGTTTGGGCTGGAAGGGACCTTGAAGTTCCAGCCACCATGGGTAGGAAGTGATGCTAAATGTTATGGTAGTTCAAGAGGCAAAATTTGGGAGCATCAGGAGGAACTAAGAAGACAGTAATGGTATAGTTGTGTTCTAGTACACATTAAACCCTAAGAAATGCAGGTCTGAAGGGGATGAGGATGTCCAAGGGATTTGGTAGGGAGAGATGTCTTCTGCTACTGGGGGAGAAGAATTTCCATTGTTTTTGTCTTATCAGGGAGGTATAGTATAGCTTGTTTGGAAAGGGACCTCACCTTTTTCCAGGTACAGACAAGACCAGTGAATGAGAGAGTTCTTAAGAGATGTTCCATTGACATCAGAGCATGTTTTTTTAAGTCAATATATGTAGAAATTGGCCCACTCAACCATCTTGTTCAGAGTAAAATTCCCCTTCAAAAATTGACTTGGATCTTACTGAGAGACCTTACTTGAGCATTCAAGGAAAGCAGAACTTGACTCTGAGTTTTGGTTTGTCTTGATGAAATAAAGCTAAATGCTTACCAGTCTGTGAAATAATGAAGATATGCTCAAGTTCCTCCTCTTTGTAAATATAGACAAATTTTGTGTTGTGGCGTTGAATTGTGCTGTGACTTTCAGGGATGTGTAGTCCAGGAGCTGGGGTGGTGACGAGCTACATCTTGTTAGGCACCATTCACCTCTGACAATTCTCTTATTCTCTCTGTGTGCTGGCTTCATAGCCATATTTGAAAAAAAAGGAGAAATAAAAGGCATGACTGGAAGCCAGAAGGGTGCATCACGTGAGAGTTGACTAGGTACACAATTCTATAAGAAAAAATTTATTGCCTCTTTCCATCTACATCCTTACCAAGTAATCCCAGAAGACTAAAACTTTGAATTTAACAAAGTCTTAATACATAATCTGAACATTTTAGTGTATTATATCCAGAGATAAATTTTCCTTCAGAATAGTCAGTCCCTGTATTTAATGTTTGTGTATCCTGAAATATACAGTATGTGCTGTTCAGCATTGTTTGCACAGTGTCTTATGAATGGCATTTTTGCAGGCACATGGAGCAGAGTTGACACTGTAAAGAGAAGAGTAAGATTAGAACACCTGAACATGTGGTCATCTAAAACAAGTTGTGTGGGGGGCAAGGGATAGATTACAAGAAAGCCTTAATATTCTGTGTGCAAGTATACATGGCACAGGAAACATGTTCTGCCTTCTCAAACATCTGAGTTCTAACTGAAGTCTGCACCTGAGTCTACATTGTGACACAGGATAGCATTTCAGAAACTGGTGGTGGTTAAATCCTGTGGTGTTCCCCCCAAACAAAAGGGCATTTCAGAATGCCTTTTAGCCCAGCATGCACTTTTCTCTCCCTCCAGTCACTACTGTAGGTGGATCTCCCACATTTACTGCCTGATACTTGCAGCAACTTTTTCTTTGTTCCCTTGGAGTGTTGTGCTCCCTTTTGATGTCAGTATTTGTCTAACCTTCCTGAAACCACCATGTCAGGAGAGAAACAATGGAAGAAGCAAGTCTTTCTTGGGTGGAATACACACTGGCAATCATGCTGGATTTTTAAGATCTTGCAGGTTGCTCATTTAACCAATTGGACTTGCAGAGTGAGAGGAGAATGCACCTTGAACCATGGGCTGAGTTCAGGGATGTCCCTGCCTTGCTCCCAAGGTCAGGTCGGGGTGTGCTCAGCTCGGGCAGTGTGGTTTGCTCGGGGACAGCTCTCTCCTGTGGCCCAGCCCTTGCAGGCAGCCCAGGCACCTGCCCATTGCATCAGGAGGAGTCTTCAGCAGCCACACCAGCAGGGAACATGCACCAGCAATACAGAGAGGCAACATTTGAGTATGCCAAAGCCGGGAGGGTTTGTGTGCACCTGGAGAAGGAACAGCAAACACACATGGCTGTGGAGGCAGGAGGATGAGAAGCTGGGGGTAGTGTAGGAGCATCTGTGGATGGCAGGGAGAGGGAACTCTGCAAACCTGAGACATTCTAGAACACGTGGTTTTATTGCAAGGGTCGTGGGTAAGAAGGGCCTTCAGCCACCAGCCTTGGCTGAAGGGAAGTCCCAAAGAGTGAGGGAGAGAGAGAAAAAGAGGGTAAGAGAGGAGAGAGCAAGAGAGCCAGAGAGAGGTGGCAGGGGTCAGAGCACAGGGGGAAGAGAGGTAAGAGAGAGCTAGAGAGAGAGAGAGATCCTTGTTACAATACTTCATATCTCCTTTTGTGTTGAATATTCCAATTTACACTAACCAACCAGTACATGACACAAAACCCCACAGAATCTACATAAAGCCTATAGGAGCTACTACATTACCATTACTGTGTTATATTTTAAACTCTAAAAGCTACTCTTTAGACTATTCTCTTTTGCTACATTGACCTTTGGATCCCTCAGCCAGCAGAAGGGTATTGTTCAATCAAGAGGGATTCTCCTTCAGCTGGCTAGACTATTGTTTTCAGGTTATATAGTAACTAAGGCTCAGTATCCTACAACTCAAAGCAAGCTTTCATTTCTATTTTGATTATAGTTTTCATATTTTCAGAATCTTTTGCTAAGCAATCATATTTATAAGGTTTCCCTGATTCGTCTTTCCCAACAGGGTAGGGCAGTGATGTCTGTGATATGAAGGCATCTGAAAGCTGCAGAAATACATATTGCATGAGTCTGATCTAACAGACGGCGAAAGGGACTTTTCAAATGAGAGGTATTTCTTACTGGAGAAGATCAATTAGGGCTTCTTGTCAGCAGTATCATCAGAAAGTAGTAAAACCTTCCCAGTCCAGCATGAATCCTTGAAATTTTAGCTGGTCAGCATGTCAGAGAGGAAAATGTTGAGGAAATGCCTTTCTGGATGTGGAGTCCTGCATGGAAGTGTTTAGAGTTGGCCTTCCACATCTCAGAGAGGAGCCACAGCTCCAGCCTAACAGAGCAGGGAGTGGTACTGGGTGAGCCTCCCCATGGTGCCTGCCCCAGGAGACAGGAAGGTCATACCACCAGGAAAGTTGTGTCTATCCATCAGGGTAAACCTGTTATTAAAGTAGTAAGTAAACACAAAGTGACTTTATGGTGATACAGGGCAGATCAGTAGGCCCGACGAGCTCCCATTACATCCTTGGTCCAATGCACATACTCTGGCTTGCTCTGGGTTTACTCACCCAGTGATGGCAGAGAAACAATTTGGTTTTATATAAATAAGTCTTTATTCCTGCCTAGTTGTTGCACATCCAGTGGAAGCAGGGGTCATTGTCCCTGAATTCACTCCAGGGATGCACACCAGAAGCAACATGAAGTAGCTGCTGACCCCAGGAACACCTGTGGGATGAGGTTGTCCAGTGCACTGTTCCCTTTGCAGCCTCTGGTTTTCTCACCTGGGCTGTGGCTGAAAGGAACAGTCCACTCCAGGCTGCCAAAGGAATGGCTCATATCTGTCAGCACTGAGGGGTTTTGCCCTGTGCAAGCAAGCAAAGTATTGGACCTATAGATTAGACCCACAAATCTGCAATTTTATGGTTAAAGATCATTCTGTCTTTACTTAACTGTGGAGTTGGAAAAGAGCACAGGAACAGGGCCTGCCCCAGGATGAAAGACGGATAGACAGAATTTCAATGGCCAGGAATTCTCTAAGGATCAAAAGTATTTTAAAAAATATTTTTTAAAAAATCACAGAGGTGATACAAGCTGTTTCTGCCAGTCCTGAGGCATGTTGTCACGATCCGCTAATACAAGCGGGGTTCGTGATGGTTCGTTTTAAAACG
>JANPWX010019802.1:1276367-1368347 GCA_024734555.1 Trochalopteron elliotii
GGTTCTGATGTTCCGATGGAAATGCGTGCCGGGTTTTTCCATTGAACACACCTGCAGGCAACACTTGGCAAACATCCCATCTCAGCCAGGCCAGAACTCCTGTGTTGGGTTTTAGAGTCCTTTTAGGGGTTTCAGTCTCTGTCCTTGACGACGGTCGTGAGGCAGATGAGGGATCTTCGGACCGTCTCTTACACATGTCTTATGTGACTATAAATCTGTTTGTTCTTCACATGTAGGTGTTTTGGATTTTGGGTTTTTTTAGCAGAGTGGGGTAAACTACTGCCAGCTCCTATAAGCACGTCACTTTTCAAGGGTATTTGATAGAGGGTGGAATTTGGTTGGGGGTTTTAGCTGTTTTTTGTGGTTTTGTTTTGGTTTTTTTTTGGTTGGTTGGTTAGTTGGTTGAGTTTTGGTTGGGTTGTTTCATAGTTTTGCTTTTCTTTTTTCCTTTTTGGGAGTGGTGGTTGTTAGGTTTTCTTTTTTAAAAAAGAAGGAACTTAGTATTTTGGCCGTTGCATTTTCCATTTTTTGTGCATTAGCCACAGTACTGGTACAATAGGGCTACCATTGAGCTGAACTGGGATTTCTCTATAAGTTACTCATTTTCAAGATTCAGGTCAGAATTTATTTTTTCAATTCTAATTTTTTTCATTATTTTTCTAAAAGTTTTAGATACAGGCAGAGAGGGTATTACAAAAGTTAAGAAAATATATGTTACAAATAAAAACAGTGAGATGTCTTTCAGCTTAATACAGTTGCTGTAGATATTTTCTGTGTCCCCATCCTAGACTTACAGTTGCTGGTAATTTTGCTTCAAATAGTGAGCACCCCAAATGAAGGTGGCACTACAGGATAAAACAGGCAGGACAACTGCAATGATTCCTGATGTGTCCTTCCCACAGGAGAGGGAGATGGTGGCCAGCTGAACCCAGCCGGCAATTTGGGTTCAGAGCACCTTGTTCCTTCAGGGTCTTCAATTTTATCCAGGGGTTGCTTGTACCAGGTGGTTAAATCAGTCTTAGAGTATGTAGAGCAGTCCAGAAGGTTGTAGCTTAAATGGATTATGCAGTTATTATCTAGGGGCACTAGCCTGGTCACCTGGTACAAGGTGGATCCTGTTATGGGCACAGCTGAGATAGATACTCTTGAGATTTGGAAATGCATCTGTGCTGAATGCAGTGCATTTGTTGTAACTCAGATCAACACGCTGTAACTTCCTGAGGTTGTGAAATCCTTGGTTACCTATTGCTGTCAGCTCACAGGATGATAATATTAGCACCTCTAAATTGGATAGCTGTTAGAACAGTTTGTCCTTTGGCATGATCCCCAGCTCAAAGTTATTTTGACTAAGGTCCAAGAACATGAGATTTTTCAAGCCTTGAAAGAGATGCCGAATGCTAGTATTAATGTGGGACAAGGAAAGATTCAGCACTTGCTAGAGATGCAGAGTTTGGAAGGGGCTCTGTACAGTGTTGCTAGGGAGAGGAGTGAAGGGTTAGTCCAGCAGCTCTGAGCTAGCACTGTGCTAAAGGAGCATGTCCTGGAGATGGAGGTGTGTGTTGTGGCTCAGATTCAGGTAATGAAGTCTGCTCAGAGCTCTCAGAAGTCAGAATTTTTAGTCACTGATCTAAATCTAGATGTTGAAGCTTTGCCAGTTTCTCCAAAGAGCCCAAGCCTGGCTGCAGAATCTGTGAGTTACCCTTGCTGTGGAGGCAGTGAGGGAGGGAAAGGCAGCAGAGCTGGTGTTTCAGAGGTGCTCAAAGCAATTTGCATTGAGAACCATCTCCTCTAGCAAGCTCCTGCCACTGATGCCAGGGGGCAGTGCGTGGATGTGGGCTTGGGTTAGGTCCAGCTTTCTGGTTAAGCACTGAAATGTGTCAGCATTTAGATTTCTGAGGTGTCATACCTGCAGATAGAGATCCTTGACAGAGATACCACAGAGGCTTTGTGAAGTATCTGGGCTTAGGTAGGGCTCCGTTTCCACACTGTAAAGTGTTCCCAGCCAAAAGGTCTGGGCTGTGGAGTTCTGTATCCCCACCAGGACTGCAGGGATGGCAGCACAGCCCACCAAGGCCAAACTGTAGAAATGGGACTCAACAGATCCAGGTTCAGTGTATGTAATGTCACTGCCTTTAAGGATGAGAGTTACAGTGCTGGTCTTCTGCAGAGCTTGGACCTCTCCTGCTGTGATTGCCTGTATGCTGTTCATTGGAAAATCAAGGTGTTTGAGGTTTCCAGTGGGAAAGCTGGGAGGAAGCTGCAGTGAAGAGATGTGGTTGCTGCCCAAGATGAAGATATCTAAGCTGTCAAGATTTGTCACTGGAATGAAGAACACGTTATTCCTGTCTGTGTTAAGATGCTCCAGGGAACGTGGGCCAGCAAATGCTGTGTCAGACAGAAACATGAGCTGGTTTCTGGTCAGCATGACTGTCTCCAGCTGCCTGGTGCTGTGAAAGGTGCCATCAATCATCCAGCTGATCTGACACCTTGAGAAAACAACAGGAAACTGCATCAGTGGCCTGTCTCACAAACTATCCTGGTAATGTGATTACACAAACTGCACCTCATATCTGTAAAATCCCATGACCTGTTGCCTTCACCAGGGTAAAAGTGTCTGTCTTTTTCAGTGATGCTTGCCTGGTACTTTTAAGTTCACATGTAATTACAGGGTTCTGCTGAGAAGAAAAACCTGTCCTGAAATGATGGGTGTGAGGAGGCATTTGTGGGAGTCAGGAGACACGAGGTATTTGGTGTCTAACTTAACAGGAAAAATCTCTTTTCATGTTAAAAAAGCCAGCCACTTCCAAGGGTTGAACATGTCTTTCTCTAGTTTTTAGGGAACAGTATTGAAAATTAATAAGAATCTGCTGCAGTGACTTTGCTGTCACTACTGTCTTAGAGGTGGTAATATCTGGAACATTACAGTTCACCCACTGAACTGTAAATGATTGTCCTTAGAGGAGAAGCTGAGATATTGCCCAAGTGGATCAATCTCTGCCTAGCAAAAAAATTCACCAGCTGTCTGAAGGTGCTGGTAGTGGTTTCCCTGTGAAGGCAGGAAGATGGTGCTGTGGTGTGCTCCAGAAGTCTCTGTCTCTGACAGGGACAGGGTTGTTCACCACTGTGATGAGCAGAAGTGAGGATACTCCTTCCATACCTTGTTAAGTCCAAGTTGAGAAGAGAATTCAGATCAGAGAAGGTTGAATTCTGGAGGGAAGGGAGCACATGGAAGCTGAAATTGAAGATTTTTGTTGTGACAGGTAGTCACAGAAACCTCTCTCAGTCCTAAACCTTCCCAGCTGTAGCTTTTATTTTCTGTAATCTGTGGAAAACACACAGTGAAACTGAAAGAGTTATGTACTGTGAATATAAATAGGAAAACATGGCACTTGGAAAATCCACCTCCCCCCACCCCAAACTAACACAATCCACAAAATAACCCAAAGAGAATTTTGAATTATTTAAAATGCAGCAGCCGAAACCCCAGGAAGCCTCAGCACAGGCTTGCAGTGCATAGCCCTGGGGTTTTGGGAAATGTGTTTTTAAAACGAATGCCTTGAATCTCTCTTGTATTAATTTGAAGTGTCTCATCTGCAGTACTTTCTTATCAAAGTTAGCACATATGAGGACTGCTTACTCTTCTGGATGAATTATTAATCCTTCAAAAGGGATCTCCACAAGGTAGTTTTAAATTGTGAATGTCATGAGTCTTGTAACAAAACTTATTCTAAGTGAGCTCTTAAGTAAACCTTACAGAGAGGAAGTAAAAAAAGCAGGTCTGGAAAATGTTTCCAGAAGGAATGTGGCCATATTAATTGGATATTAATTCAGTTACACAGTGCAGTCAGGAGACAGCAGGAATGTTTAGCTCAGATTAGACAAAGATCATGCCTGATATTCCAAGTCTTTAAAATGTCTACAGAGGCTTTTCAGTTTAAAGTGAAAATAAATCCAGCTATTACATAGAGAACTCAGCTCTGGATACCAGGGAAGTTCACTGAGCGTGCTTGACCTGCCTTTGCCTGCTGATTGCATGAAAGCCAAGCAGACCCAGTTACTGCCACCCTGAAACAGCCTGCTGTGCTGATGAGGCATGGGAATGCTCACAGCATTGCATTATTCCAGCTGCAATGGGGAGCACAGGCACCAGTGTAGCACCAGCCTCCTCCACACCCAGCTCCCCTCACAAAGGACAGAGGGATGTCCTGTCCTGGCTGGTCCCAGGGCCAGCCCGGGAGAGGTTGGGGTACCCAGGGCTGTGTGGGACCTGCAGCTCTGGCAACTCCCTGCCCCGTAACCTTGCAGATGTTGATCTTGTGGGGAAGTAAACACGTGTATGGCACAGTTGGCCAACGTGAGCACATTATGTACCTTTGTGTTAGTGCAAGAAAGCAGGGCAGCAGCTGTGTGTCCAGAGAAGGATGCCCTGGGCCCTGTGAGGTGTAGGGCACAGTGCAGCTGTGTGCCCTGGGGTCCCTCAGGGTTTGCTGAGGTGCAGGTGTGGGCCCCGGGGAGCAGCACAGGGGGCTCGGGTCTGTCTGTGGACACAGCTGTGGGTATTTGAGGCTAAACCACGTCTCTGCCTGTCTCTGGGTTAGAGGAGGCAGGTGGGCTGTGTCTGCACTCCGTTGCCTCAGGAGGAGGGAAAGAGCAGTAGTGTTAGTTGCAAACCACAGTCTGGGTTTGGTGAATGTTTTCCTCCTTTCCTTTAAGCACAAATCCTGTGGCTGAAGGGTGCCAGGGAAACAACGTGGACCTCCACTGCTGCAGGCAGTGCAGGCAGGGGCAGAGAGATGTCAGCAGCAGTGTGGTGGAGTGGGAGGAAGTGGAGAGGGGCTGTCACTGCAAAATTCCCAGTCCCCATTCCCTGGGTGGGGAGTGCAGCTCCTTGGCTGCCCAGCTCCCTCTGGCACGCTGGATCCCAGCTGGAGTCCAATGCCAGGCAGACCCAGGGACAGCACCCAGGGACAACAGCAGGGAGGGGTGAGCCAGTGCTGCCCATGGCTGAGCCCCCCACCTGAAGGGGCTTGGCTTGGCCTGGGGGCAGAAAGCCAGCCCAGAACCTGCTGTGATAACACTTGTGATAGCACAGGGGCTCAGGCCCAGCCTAGAAACACTGATACAGCTTCAGTATCTACAAAAATGACAAAATGTGGACCTAGAAAAGTCAATGCTTTCAATACTGGTAATCAAAGGAGAACCTGTGGAGCTAACTGCTGCCATGCATAGTTTAGGCAGATAAAAATAATTTAACTGTCATTGTAAATGAGAAGAGTGCCTGTGTTTTGCCATTCAAATAAAAGAGTGAGTAAATAAGCTCTCTCCATATGCTTCAGGGCGTGGAGTGGCTCTCGCAGTGAACTGAAGAGAAACTATCCCAAGGGGGATCCTGTTGTGCAGCTCTGAGTGCTCAGAGATTTGTAGATTTAATTCAATGAGGAATTTGCTACTTGCCCCAGGCGTGCATTTCATAGAGCAGCTTTTCCATTCTGCTTCTACTCTGAATTAAAAACCTTCCTTTCTTTTCTGTTGTCTCCCACTTGGAATAGAAAAAAATAGATAAAAGAAAAAAAGAGAAGAGAAGCAAAGATAAAAGAAAGTATTAAGGAAAAAGAAAACTTACTGGGTCAGACTTTTCTCCTGCCCCTGGAAAAGCCCTGGTACTTTCTTACTATTCTCATGTGGTATTGCACTCCAACCAAACAGCAAATTGAGATATCATTATATCCCCACTGTGTACAAATTCCTGTGTGAAGAGCACAGCACAAGAGGTAAAGTCCTTGTATCTTTCCTCTATCTCTCATATCTGTTAAACACCCCTAGGAAACTTCACAGTCCTTCAGGCTCTCTGTGGGATGAAGTAGTGCTGGTTTTTTGGGCTCCCAAAGTCCCCATCAGTGGTGGGAGAGGGTGTGAGGGTGCTCAGATGCACAGGGGTGAGGAGGAGGAGGGACAGTGGCTGATGTCCCTAAGCATATACCAAGACACCTGTCTTATTCCTCTGATACACACCTTCAGCTTCCCCTAAGATAAATCCCGTGGGAACTGGACATATTCAGACATTAGCAGGTGTTTACCCCAGTGTCTGCAGCTCCTGCACACTGAGGGGGATGGTGGCTGTCACTCCCCTCCACACACACCATCTCTGCAGTGCTGGGTGCTCTGCAGCTGGCACAGGTGAGCAAATCAGAAGATGTAAATCACAGGCCACTGTGGAGAGGCGGGTTGCTGCACTGGATTGTTGGAATTCTGGAAACTGAGAATTTTGGGGTTTAGTATATAGTAATATATGCAAAGCAATATGGAGGATTTGGGGCATTGTCTAAGTCCTTCTTCTTCACCTTCTTCTTCCTTCTTCTTCATGGGTTTGGGTGATTTTCTGTAATTGGTTGGTGAGGTCCGCATTGCGGACTTCAAATGGTTAGTTGTTGGGTTTAAAGTAAAAATAATTTAGGTGGCATTTCATAAATGAAACGATTTTCCTTGAAAAGCCCTTGTAGAGATAGAGAGCTACCCCATTTTACCTGAATTCTCTAACTTGGTACTTAGAGCTCATGGCTTGTGAGGCTGTAATATAGAGAGGAAATAGTAAACACTGGGTCTGAACACAAAATTATGACTCCTGTGTATAAATCCTGACCTTGGCAGAAAAAGACCCAAAGCCATCACGCTGGATGGTCTTGTGCTGTCTTCTCTGAGTGGAAGTGAGGCTGAGCAGAGAGGTCAGACAGACCAGGGGAGTTGGCTGGAAAGCAGATTGCAGGGAGAAGACACCCTGAACTCAGAGTGAGCAAAACTGTAGTTTCAGAGTGAAACAGGAACTTGCCTGCTTTAAATATAGTCAGGTGCACTGTGCACTGATGCTTTTCTGAGGCAGAACAGGTTTTCAAAAAGTGGAAAGTGAGAAAAATTTGTCTTCAGGTTCATGTGGACTGTAATGTCTCTGCTAAATACAGAATAGTGCAGATGAGACTGTAGCACACTACCAAAGGGGAATTTAAGGGCAAATTTGAGTTGAGCAGAATTTTATGCATCACTTAGGAAAGGCACAAAATCTTGTAAAACAGCTGCCAATCAGGGTTCTTCTTTAGGGCTGGTGGCAGTGGTGGACTAGGCAATATTAGTTTTACAGGGAATTCCATGGCCTTGCAGATCTTTTCCAGCCTAAACCATTCTGTGACTCTAGGACCTCTGCCTACGCTTTTGCAAAAAGGGTTGTGTTGCTGATGCACAACTACTGCAGCACAAAGAGTAGAGCTAGAAAGCAATACTTCAGTCTGAAAATTAACCCTCTTCCACTTGTGTTTAGGTTACAGAGAACAATCACTGTTGTGAAGAGGGGCAATATTTCTAACCATCCCTGAGATGAAAAAAATGTGGGCAGCGGCAGGCAGGAGGGGATCTTGTGCCAGGCAACCAGAGGTGTCAGGAGGTCCTGATTGCCCAGGGCTGAGCACCAACTGCAGCCAAACAGCTCAACCTGTCTTTTTCTTTCCTTTCTTAAACAACTGAGTATATTAGTTAGTATGACAACTTTGTTGACTGAAGTGGCACTCTTTCTTCACCACCTAGGAGAAAAATGCATGAGGAAAACTCACTGTGCTCAGAATATGTGTCTCAACCCAACAGAGCTGATCCAGACCCTGTACTCAACTGGGGAAGCTTCCAGTAATCAAGGTGGCATTTGGAGACCATCAAGGTCAGCACCCAGGAAGGTGAAGACATCTGAACTTCTCTAGTGCTAAGGATAAGCACAAAATCAGCTGCTTTGGCTCTGAAACTGTGCATGAAAGCCACAGCTGTGCTGGTAACTGGAGCTGATTTCAGGGTGCACCTGAGCCATGCTGTGCTCATTATCCCTGGGGGCAGCTGAGGAGAGGGGAGGAGTCCACAAGGCAGGAGGGAAGCTGCCAGAATTGCAGAGCTCACTGCGTTTTGCATACTTGCCTAAACCTGTTGGGGCTGGCAGGCACTTGAGAGGCCACAGAACCAGTGCCCTGCTGCTGTATTTGTCAGCTGCTAGGATGCTGCTGTGCTGACCCAATTGGCTGGGGGCTTCTTTCCCTTGTCTTTAATTTACAGTATACAAAAGAAAATACCTTATCTCAATGATAAGCTGAAAAGCTGACTCCACATTCCACTAACAGCTCTGCCTCTTCCCCAGCCAGTTCTGTGTTTGCTGGAAATCCTGCTTGCCCTGCAGCTGGTCACAAAAAGTCCTGAAGAATTTGATTGGTATGTTTGCTTATCTGCCATATTCCAGGTTAACACTCAAAAGCTGAGGCTTGGCGTGTCCCTGTGTATTGGATTTGCATGGACAGGTTTTGGTAGGGGGTGCCACAGCTTCTGTGAGAAGCTGCTGGAAGGTTCCTTCATGCCCAGCAGATCCAGTGCCAGGAGGCTCCAGGATGGATGTGCCCCTGGCCAAGGCTGAGCCAACTAGAAATTGTGGTAATTCCTATGTGGAAGATTTAAGAAGGAAAAAAAGATGTTACTGTGCAAATGTAATTGCAGCCAGAGAAGAGCAGGGTGAGAATATGTGAGAGAAGCAGCCCTGGAGACACCAAGGTTGGTGAAGGAGAGACAGGAGCTGCTCCAGACACCAGAGCTGAGGTTCCCCTGCAGCCCCTGGTGCAGACCATGGTGAGGCAGCTGTGCCCCTGCAGCCCAGGGAGATCCCTGGGGATGGAGAGATCCACCTGCAGCCCCTGGGGGAGACCCAGGCCAGAGCAGGTGGATGCCTGAGATGAGGCTGTGACCCTGTAGGAGGCCTGGAGCAGGGTCCTGGCAGGGACCTCCAGACCCACGGAGAGAGGAGCCCCTGCTGGAGCAGGTTTCCTGGTAGGACTTGTGACCCAGTGGGAGATCCACACTGGAGCAGGCTGTGCCTGGAGGATTGCACCTCACAGAAAGAAACCCATGCTGGAGCAGGCTGTTCTTGAAGCACTGCACCTCATGGAAGAGTAACCCACACTGCAGCAGTTCAGGGAGAACTGTCTCCTGTGGGAGGAATCTCACGCTGGAGCAGGGGAAGGACTCCCCTCCCTGAGCAGCTGCAAGAACAATCTGTGATGAACTGACCATAACCTCCACTCCCTGTGCTACTGAGCTGGAGGAAATAGACTCCGAGAAGGAGGGAGTGGTGGGGACAAGATGTTTTTAAGATTTATTTTAATTCTCATTATCCTGCTCTGATTTAGTTGGTAATAAATTTACTTAATATCCCCATATTCAGTCTGTTTGGGCTGTAATGATATTTGTTGAGGGATCTCTCTTGTCCTTATGTCAGCTGATGAAACTTTGTTGTATTTTCCCTCCCCTGTCCATCTGTGGAGGGGAGTGATAGAGGGAGTGATGGGTGCCTGGAATCCAACCAGGGTCAAACCTCTACACCCTGTGATCCCTGCTGTGCTTTCCAGGGGTGAAGCAGCTTGGACTCACACTTGCACCCCATGAACTATTTTTTTTGCAGACTGTGAGCCCTGGTGGCACAGATACTTCCTCAGACCATCCATACCAAAACCTTCAAATTTAAAATGAATGAGGTATTTTATAAGAAAACTCCTCTGAATCAAGAAGGACATCAGCCAAAGCTAATCATGTCTTATTCTGCAATGCAGTGAAGCCTATTATTATACATCATGGACCTTATGTGTCATATAAGAATGCAGGAATAACGTCCAGAGATGTTTTTTTATTTTAGTAAATTTTGGGGAGAGGGTGTCTTGTTTATTCATTTTTGTTTTTCTTTTTCTTTTAAAGTGGGGTAGAGGGAGTGAGTGGGACTGTTGAGAAAATGGGAAGGTTTATTATTTAAGTAATGAGTACTAGGGCCTAACTCAGTTTCATAGAATCAGAGAATAACCTGAATGCAAAGTAATGCACAAGGATCTTAAAGCCCAACTCTTGGCCAGTCCCAAAGATCACACCATGTGCCTGAGAGCATTCTCCAAACACTACTTGAACCCTGGCAGAGCTGATGCTGTGACCTCTTCCCTGTTCCAGTGCCCAGCCACCCTCTGGGTGAAGAACCTTTTCCTAATATCCAAACTAAGCCCCCCAACACATCTTCAGGCCATTCCCTTGGGTCCTGTCACTGCTCACCAGAGATAAGGGATCAGTGCCTGCCCCTCCTCTTCCCCCCATGAGGAAGCTGTAACTTCCTCTGTAAAATGGGGTCTCCCCTCAGTCTCCTCCAGGCTGAACAGACCAAGTGACCTCACCCACTCCTCACACAGTTTCCCCTCAAGGCCCTTCACCATCCTTGTTACCCTCCTTTGGACACTTCCTAGTAGCTTTACATCTTATATTGAGGCTCCCAAAACTGCACACTTTGGGTAATAAAGAACTCATTAAGAAATTTGTACTGGGTGACTGAAGTTCCTCTTCTTGATCATGTGCTTAAGTAATTGCTGAGCTTAGCAAAACTGAACAAGGGTTAGGGATATTTGAATTATTCATTATGTGTGCCTATCAGATCTTTGTGCTGTTACAGCAAAATGGGGAGGGGTAAGAATTTATGGCTGTAGCTGGTGGGAGTGGATTTTGATGTTGGCAGTGGGCTTTGCTGTGGATACCCACCATGGGCTTGGGCAGGTTGCAGACCCTCTGTGACAGCCACAGCCAGGGCTGTTGTGGGCTGATTCACTTCCCATGCTCAGTACTGCTCCTCTTCTGCATGCTGGTGTTTGCTGTTCCCCAGTGCTGGGTGGGTTTTTTCTCCATCACTGCATTCAGGGTGGCTGTCAGACCACAGGGGCTGCTGGGACAGTCCCCTCAAGAATAATTTGCTGCTCCTAATTAAACTTTCTCTGTGCTTGGTAGAAACTCTTTCCACTATTGATGATGGGGAAAATTTAGGAGCATGCAAACACCAACAGTAATAATTGACCTCAGTACTTGCCACTGAGTGCTTGTGAGGTGCTGCAGAGGGCTGAGCACACTGCTGCCTCCATCTACCCCTCCAGTGCTGTGGCACCCCAGCCAGCCTGCCCTGCAGTCAGAGAGTTCTCCAGAGAGGGTGGTACACCCCTGGCTTCCCTACTTTAAACTGGGGTCCTGAACTAGACAGGAGGAACAGCTCACAAAAGTCACCAGGATGCAGTGAGTCACTCACAGTGTCTGCCCACAAGTGATGGATCTCCCCTCACCTAAAAACCATCAGGGGTGTAGTGTCACTCCCAGCAGGGGCTGTGGCAGTGAAGTGCTGGTGTGTCCCTCAGCTCAGCCCAGGGCACAGACCCACAAGCACTGCTGGCACAATTTGGAAGGCACAATGTGCCAATTCCCACTCCTGACACAGAAGGTTGGTCCTGTTCCTGGTGGGATCCTGGGTCCTCCAGAGGCCTCCAAAAAACCCAGACACCAAGGGATGCTGCAGGTTGAATGAACTTGAAAAAGATGCATAATATCTGCAGGAATAAGTGAGAATCAATCTAAGGTGAAAAAATAAAAGAAACAAAGTGCATTGAGTTGTGTATATGTATTAAAAGATTTTAGCACCTTCAGAATCCCTAAGAGATGTTAATTCTCTCTTTTTAAAAAGATAAATCATCAATCTCTGGGCCTTCCACAGCTCTGAAGAGAAAGGGATTGGTAACCCAATGCAGCAAGACTTCCAAAATACCTGTAAATCCTACACAGGATCAAAGGATTAAAATAGCGTTCAGCTATTTCCCCCAAGTATGATTTTCCTCATTTGTTGTTTTCTTTGGTATTACAAGTGAGACAGGAATCCAAATGTTTGAATGGTGGATGTCAAGAACTCAGGATCTGCTGTGGGATTTAGGCTGTCACTACTCCCCTGCTGTGGCTGCATGGTATCACAAAAGGGTGAAACCTGGCAGCTGGGGAGGACCAGGACCACCTGCTCTAACTCAAACCTGCATTTCCCAGCAGGAAAACCTGGATGGGCTTTGCTGCCAGTGCAGCAGGTGCTGCAGGCTCAGGCTGCACTCTAAGGAAAAGCCTAAAACAAAGAGATGAAGCGAAAGGATAAATCACTGTCAGGGAGAAACAGCTGCTGTAAAACATGTCAGGCTTTACCAGACTTCATGTGAAACTCCTTTGCTTCATGCTTCAGCAACTGATCTTTCTGAAATCCTAAGTAAGGGCAGGAGATAACAGTCAGATGTGCTCTCCAACGCACACTGGGCACGTGAGCAATATCCCTTTGAGCAATATCCCCACCACGCCTTGCGGGTGGTAGGGGCAGAAGAGCTGCAGGGCTGCACCTGTGGTGCCCTCCCAGCCTGCCCAGGGGATGTTCTGGGCAGCCAGAGACCAGGCTGCAGCATGCCCCTACCCCAGGGATTCCTTTTCCTTTGGTTGCCACCACTCCTTGGCAGGTGATCAAACCAAGACCTTCTTTCTCTGAACTGATGTCTGAGGTCAGTGCAAAAAACACACCTCATTTCAATCCAAAATTTTCATGACTTAAGAAAACCATTGGCACAGATAGTGACCTGGGTGCCCATTGTAAGAAAGGTGCAGTGTGACCAGGGACATGATGAGAGCACTGTGTATAGAAATATTCCAAACAAATAAAGGGAGTACTCCTCTGGTTGCCTTTCCACTGCTGGATTGTTCTCTAGTCGATTTTATCTGTGGTAACTTTCAAAAGGATTGATGGTACAGGCTCTTAGCCAGGGTATTCCTGCTGCTCCAAGCCCTGGGACCCCTGGCTGCAGAGGAGGCAGCAGGGCTATATTTTTAGCAGACAAGATGAACAAATTTCAGGTGATGAATGCAGCTTCCTAGAGGCCAGGGGACACAGGGCTTCCTGGCCCCTGTGCCTTCATCCTGAGCCCTGCTGGTGGCCAGAAAGCTGAATTTGCCATGGCTCCACATGGGGCATGTGGAGCTGCGTGACGTCCTATCAAATGCAGACTAAAAATGGCCAGGACAAAGGCACTAAGTAGGAAGGAAAATGCTGACAAGATTAATTAGCAACATATTAATTACTGGTGTTGTGTTCATCCATGCTTCTTCTTAGATCTCCTATATGCTCCCTGCAGACACTGTTTCTCTGTAGCTACTGCTGCTGTGTTATCCTCCTTGAGTAGCTTGTGATTTTTCAAAAATCAGAAGATGTCTTGAGGATCTCAGTGCTGGAGTTCCCTTTGTTGCTCTTTGAAACAGCCATAAGATTTTTCTCTGCCTCAAAAATTCAGCCTCTGTTCCGTGCTAAGCGAGCAAAATACTCATTGCTCTTGGTCCCCATGGGAGTGAGTACTTTACAGCACTGTAAAGGCACTATAAAGCCAAGATAAAATGCAGATTTCAATGATTAGTAACAAGCCATTATTCTTCTCTCTGAACAATACAGAATCTGACAAACTGGGCTGCACAAGTCTTAAATCCTAGATTTTAAACAAACAACAGAGAAATCTAGTAATTCCAACAGTTCTGAGTTGAGCAGCAATCAAAAAATCCGAATTAAAACCCTTGCAAGCTTCCCTTTTCCTCCCTGGTCTCTACTGGGTGTTGCTTGGTGTGGTTTTGGGGAAAAGGAAGTTCTTAGCCCTTACCCAGTGAGGCTGGACTGACCACTGCAAGTTGCATTTTTGTTGGTTTTGGTTTGGCTGGACACAGATATTAACCTTGCAATTGAAGGAAACCAGGCAGAAATAAAGGAAAAGAGCCAAACTGAGGAGGTTGGTGTGAATTCAGACTATTTAAAGAACTGGCATGGAGGCTTTGAAATGACAAAAGAGCATCTTAAAAGGAAGCCCTGTTGCTAAGCAACATATATTGTTTTATACAGAACTCCAGGAAGATAAGAGAGAAACCTCTGCTGCTTTCAAGGAAGAAATGCTGGTGAGGAGCCACAGCTGCATCCAAAGTGTGTTTGAAGTGTTCCAGGCACACCCTGGCTGTAAGAGGGTTTCCATGGCCCCTCAGGTCAGAGTGGCCCCTGGTGAGACTCTGTGGGCAGGTGGGAGTCATCTCTCCTCCTCCTCCTGCTGAAATGCAGGAGCATTGAGCTTCTGCTCAGGGTGGGTGAGAATAAGGGGAGAAACCTGAACCTGCTGCAGTAACACAAAAAAAACATAGGTCGTGCTCAGCCAGATTTTTTGGGAGCATGAAGCAATGTTTCAGCAGTGTTTTGATTGCTCCAATTAATTTCTCAAGTTTCCCTTCTCTTTCTCCCCCCATCATATTAACAAATTCTTATCTTTCATGATGATCTTTTCCTCATGATCATCCACCCAACTGCCAGGTAAGTACTGGTTATGACATGATGTAATGACGTGAAATGCAATTTCAGGAATATGTCAAAATAAATACATTTTACCACAGCATAACATTTCTTCCTTTGTCCTCTCCATGCTTCAGAGATGGGACTCACGATGGTCTTGCCTTTCTTGCTGAGTGGGAATCCCTGACTTATCTGATTTGCTGATGGGAGAACAAACCAACCTCTTTGCTAAAATTCAGGATTTTGTTCTTCATGCAGCAGCTGGGCATTGAGGCTGCAATTGGGTGCTGTTAATAAGCTGTTTCTATTAGACGGTTTTGAAAGGGTAAATTCTTATAACTCAGCCAGACTAGAGGTGGGGGTATAGGAAGAGTGGTTCCATGTGTGCAGAGCTAGTCAGCCATGACCCCTCTGACCAGCAGTAACCAGTGACCTGGGGCCACAGGTGATTTCTCCCACCAGATACTTGCTCCTGATATCCTGTCTGCTTTAGTGTCAACTTTTATGTGGTTTTCTTTTTATATATATACACCAATTACCTGATCCCTGTTTCCAAAACTATGTGCAAGAAGAAGAATTTGCCAAATGTTTAGACTTGTGAAGTTTAACAGATCCTGGTTTGCTCCTCAGCGCCCTGAAAAATCTCTGGATGGATGTCCTACAGTATTGTCAGAGGTAACAGTCTGCAGGTTGGTCATTAATTAGTATTTTGAAAGGGTTTCACTTGGTAACTTAGTCTTTGGCAAGGTTTTATTTCCATCAGAGAAAGCACATCAGAGCTTCACACTGCAGCTTGTCTGGGTGTTAGTTCTTTGCATATTGCCATCCCTCCAAAACACCAATTTCATTCAAAGGAATGCCAGAAGCAAGCCAAAGTCTTCCCTTAGTTTTCTGCAATAACTTTAAAGAAAGGAGTGAAATTTTCAAGACACTGTACCCCAGGCCTCTGTGCTCTCGGGGTGGCTGGCACAGCTGAACAGCCACCCCATAGCAGGAAGGCCTGGGAGGCTGATCTCCCCAGCCAAAAGGAAGGGAGCAGTGCCTGGGCTCCTTCCTCCCAGAGTGATGGCAAAGTCTCTCTGGGATGGTGCTGGCTGACAGTCAGTGGTTCCTCTGCCACTGGTGCCCATTGCCTATTACCTGTCAATTACAGGCTTTTTCCTCTTGGTGTAACTGTATTTCCCTTGCTCTAATTTAACCTGTTGCTCATTTTGCTGTTGACAGCTGAGAGCAATTGACCGTTTTGTCCACCTAACTTTGTCTGCAGCATCTGTAGGCTGTCAGCACTGCAGCCCCCATCCCCTGTCCTGCTTCTCCACCTGGTCAGAGCCTTCACCCTCGGCTTGTGGGGACAAAATGATGCTAAAAGACATGTTCTCAGAGGGTGTGTGATTTGTGGTTTGTCACACTGCTGTGCTGATCCCAGCTGCTCTGCTTGGGGCAGACACATGTCTCTGCTGGTCTGCCCTGCACCGTGCGACGTCTGTTCTCCTTAGGTCACACAAGAGTGGGTCCTAAAGAAACACTGGGTGTTGGCCACTGGCACTCCATCTTAGTGAACAAAGAGGAAGTGTTGGTGTGATAGAAACAGCAGTGTCTTTCAGTGTGCTGCTGTTTGTGAGTTGTATGCCTGCCCTGGGTGAGGTTTGCCTGGTTTGATTAAATGGCACAAGCTGGGTGTGGGCAATGGGACTGTACAAATGGACTGTTCTACACACAAGTGGAAATAACTCTAGAAGAGGACAGTGGGGTGAACAATAGCAGAAATGAAAACTCCTATGATCGTGATGAGATTTCCAAAATTTGCCTCCATATTATCATTTTATTTAGTTTTACCTTTTTTTTTTCCTTTGTTCTGTCAGATACCTAAGCAGCAGTTGCTATGGACCCAGTCTTGCAGGAGTCATACCCAGCACTGTGGGGTGAGCAGGACCTCAGGGAGCTGGAGTTTGTAACAGATTCAGCTGGCTGCCTGCTGCCAGGGGAAAACCTAGCTAGTTACTTGAGACCACGACTTTGTCTAGATTTTCAGTTAATGGCATTTTCCATGGCCTTTTTTTTTGTGCCCTGTCAGCACTGTTTGCTAAGGCACTGTGGGATACCCTGAGCATGAGAAGACAAAGAAGAATTCTCTTGTGGGTAATCCATCTTCTTAGCATTATTTAAGTGTTTGTGCACCTTGCAGGTAAGTGCAATTTCACCTGAGGAAGGTTGTTCCATCTGTGTTCAGTGATCTGTGCTGGTGACTTGCTGGTGTAGTTTATGGGATGTTTGTTAGACCTCTTAGGCCTGAAAGATTTTGTCATCACTTAGATGATTCTAAGTGGTGATAACAGTGTAAAACCAAAAGGGCATGTACTTCAGCCTGAAATTCACTTCTTGTCTTCCAGGATATAGATTAAACAGACTTTAAAAGGAAAGTTTAAAGTGACTTTTTAATCTGAGTGTAAAGCTCAGAGTCTGGATAAACAAGAGAATAAATCCAACAGTACATTAGGAAAGAGGGAATAATTATTCTTTTAAAATGTAACCTCACAAATTTCTTATCTAAACTGGAAAGTCCTTAAAGACAGAAACGTGTTTGAGCTCTGCAGTGCAGATGTTCCCTCCATTTAACAAGTGCACACACAAGGATACAGACAGAGGGAAACTACATGACAGAGAGGAGGAAGAAGTGCTGACAAGCAGATGCAGCTGAAAATTAATCATTGGAAGCAGGGAGTGATGGGTGTGAGGGAGCCCCTCTGGGAGACAGTCTGAAGTGGAGCTCTGGGTGACAGAGGTTGAAGCCACCACACAGCCCCTGAGCTCTGAGTATGGTCATACAGTAACTGTGTAAATATTACAGTTATATGCCAAAAATCCCATAAAATATGTCAGTTATGCTGGATTTGCAAGTTGGTATTTTTTTGCTTTTTTTCAAACCTACACATTGGGCTGAAATTCTGGGGGAAATGGGGCTGGGAAAACCCCTATGGATGGGAACCAAATCCACTGCTGCACACGAGGCCAAAGAACAAATTGCCAACAGTTTCCTGCAATTTTCTTCCAGAAAATGTTTGCTCCCACTGCTGCTACTAACTTCCACGAGATGGAGCTATTCTAACGTGATTTGGCAGCAGACCTTTGAGAACAAGTGTGCTACTGCATATATATTTTATTTTATTATTTTATTTTATTTTATTTTATTTTATTTTATTTTATTTTATTTTATTTTATTTTATTTTATTTTACTTTACTTTACTTTACTTTACTTTACTTTACTTTACTTTACTTTACTTTACTTTGTTTTGTATTAGTTTATTTTGTCTTAGTTTATTTTATTGTATTTTATTTTGGTTTAGTTTTTTGTTTTGTTTTATTTTATTTTCTAAGTTCCATGACAGTGACGTGGGTAGAATTTTATGAAAAATCATCATCCAAAAAAAAAAAGGCAAATCCCAGAAGCAACAGCTGGAGCTCAATGCACATTTGAATAGACTGTGCCATCAAAAGACCTCTTGCAAAGATTGCTCCCAGGGAGTGGAGGTAAATACTTTGAGAGTGCAGCTGTGTCCCACACTGGGGCAGCTGTTGGAGTGTGCACCCAGCCTCACCTTCTGGAGGGTCTGTTTTGCCATGCCTGAGAAAAGTTCCAATGCCCCATGTCCTGAGCACATGCAGGGTGGCTCCTTGGCACCCATCAGACCTCGCCTGTGGCGCCAGCCTGTAAACATGAGCCCTCCAGGGCAGCACACTGGGCCCTTGCCCACTGGTGACCCTCTCCTGGGACATTTCTGTCCTTTTAAGTTAATTTTTAAAAGTCTTGTTATGTTTGTTTCCACGTGCCATCTTCTTCCACTGGAGCATCTGCTCATTTCCTCTCAGCTTTACCCCCACCAGCCCTTCAATTCTCCACTGTGTCCAATGCAGTCAAAAATTCATGTAAATGCTGTTGTGTTATGATATGTGTTTGAAAACCTCATGGCACGTCTTTTGGTCAAGCTGTGCCCACAGAGCCTAACACCTCCTGCCTTTGTTGTTGGAGCAGCCCCTATAAACAGCAGCAGCTCAGGGAGAGGCTTTTATCTGGGGATTCTCAACAGGAGCTGTCAAAGCTCGTGCCAGGTTTATGTGCAGAGTTTGTAATGCTTGGGAGAAGGGCATCACGAGCACCCCTTGCTCACAGCCTGTGTTGTGAGGGGTTTAGGGCTGTGGGAAGCTGGTGTTCCCTGCTGGCACACAGGAGATAAGAGCTATCTCTGTGATGAGGTGCTGCTGGCAGCAGGTGCCTGCCCTGAGCCCGTGGCCACCCAGGAGCCCTGGGCAGAGGTTTCCTTCCCGGGCAGTGCCCAGTGCTGGGGGGTCACCTCTGCCCTTGTCATCTGGTGGCTGCTGGTCAGTCACAGGGGTCTGGCACCCTCCCTGCTGCAGGTGCCTGCCAGGGGAAGCCCCTGCAGGACAAACAAGGGTCAACTATCCAGGCAGGGGCTGCCATTGCCAGATTTGGTGACACTGCATCTGTCCAAATTCCCGTGTGAAATCTGAATTCTCAAAGACTGGAGCATTAATGTGTTTTACAATTGCTGGTTGGGCTTTTTTTACAGTATGGTTTCACATCCATCCTTTCCTGCCCCCCAAACCTGTGCTTCACAGTGGAGGGAGATTTGGGGGAAATATAAAAGGCTCTTGTGAGCTCCCAAGCAGAGGATTGTCCTCTTTGCAGGCATCCTTGAGGCAGACCAAAACCTTTGACACACTCCTAGCACACAGACACTTACCAAGCACTATCTCTCACTTTTCATGACCAAAACAGAGACAGAATCAGCATAATTTTACTTTCTTTATTCTGCTTGCATGCAGGTCCTTGCTTTGGTCAAGTAGCCAAGCTGGAGGACAGCAGAGAGGGAACGTTTTGCTTGCCAGCTCCCCTGCAGGTCCACCATCCATAGTCAGGGAGAGCTGAAATGAGCCAGTGAGGGGTGCCTGCCCAGGGGCACCAACAGCTCACAGAGCAATAAATGATTGTGTCTCTTCACCAGAAAGAGGATGAGGCATGTGATATCTCTTGCAAACACTGGTGCCACAGATACTTGTTCCTTTTATGTGAGAATCAAAAAAAAAAAAAAAAAAAAAAAAAAAAAAAAAAAAAAAAAAAAAAAAGCCAGAAGGACCTAATAAATCACAGTATAAATGCTACTGTTTGAAAGATCTGGGCTAGAAATTATTTGAACTTTCATGAGTTTCACGTGTCAGGGGTGTGAGTGATTTAGGTTAGTGATTATTCAAGACACAGGGTGTGACTGGACTTTTAGGATTTGAAAGGATTACACATGCTTGTCAAGTGGGTGTTTAATCTCTCTTCAGTTATAACTTCAGTTTGTAAATGTTGAAGCTATAAATCATCACACTCTTGGTCCATGGCATAGGACAAACTGTGCTGATTTCCTCCCACCTCATCTTAGATTAACTGCTTTTCTCCAGTGCTATTAATGCCCTCCAAGTTATGACTTTTCCTTTTTTAGCCCACACTGTTGTGTGCACACACACATATGCAGGCAGCAATGTGTTTCATAACAGGTTTTTGTGCTTGTGACTCAGAGCTGAACTATTAAACCATAACACATGGCTGACATCTGGAATTCTCTCAGACGTTTTTGTCATTTGAATATTGGTAGCCATGGTTTGCTACTATCCTTTCCTCCAAAATGTAACTTTCTTTATTCTCAGCTCATAAAAACAGAGCTAGAAGGTTTTACTAAACCTTTTGGTGTCACTTGATATATATATATATGTATATATATATATATATAATATTTTGTCCAAGCCTGCTTTAAAGGCACACGTGTTCAGAGAGTTTGGCAGAAAGATCTTCCTAAAGAAAGCCTCTGCTTCACCTTTAGGCTTAAATGGTTGCATATCATGAGAATATTGAGAAAATCATTGGTTTTGCACACCAAGAGCCTGTGGTTGCTAAGAGTCAAAAGCAGTCACCTACTAGCTAGTCAAATGGGGTAAGGTTTGCAAATGGATTGGCTTGGTGTTTGAATATAATTATTTACATTAATTCCTCCAAATGAATGCCACTCATTTGTCTGATTTAGAGCAAGATTAAAATATGCTGGTATTTGCTGTAATGTGGAATGGTTTGTCTTACCTGTGTCTCACAGGGTGTTGTGTGCTGCTCCCAGGGCTGTTTGCCATGAGCTAGTACAGTCCTGCAGATATTAGGATTTTGCATTCTTCTTTAAATATTGTAGGGTTGCCTCTCAGGGTGCTATAATTAAGGATGTGTTACCAAGGATGCAATGAAAACTTTCTGCCACTGTGACAAGTGCCAAGCCAAAGGGGTGAACTTGGGGAATTGTTCCTGGATTTGACTTAGAAAATCAACTAATCTTGGTTTTCAATTCAGCCCTACAAGAACATTTTTAAATTTGAGGATTGTCTGATTTTGTACTGACATTGAGAAGGATGTAACACTGTTTCACTGATGCTTCAGGAGGAGAGGAGGAGCATTGTCTGAAGCCTATGCTGCTCCCTCTAAGAGTAAATACAGTATGTCTTCTTTGCCTGGTGAGGGGCTTCAAAAGAGGGGTAACTGCCACTAAGGTAAAGGAGGTGGTCAGGGGGCTTCTGAGAGTGGACATAGGCAGGTTTGTTGCAGAGGCTTTCTAGTCTTTGATGCCCTTGAAGGCATGCGTGTTGTAGCAGAGGACTGATGTCATTCAGTGCAGGTTTTTCATGTGATTCACTATAAGGCCTCTCAAATTCAGCAGGGAAGGCTTCACCTGCAGCACTTCATCTACAGCACAGATCTGACATTTGTAGCAGGCTGTAGTGATCACTTGTCTGTGTACTTCAACAGCCAGCTTTCCATGTATGTATTTTTTGATAATCTTTTTTTAGCTGCTGTGTTTCAGGTCTGGCTATGTCTGTTCAGTTCATGGTAGCTGAGTAAAATTCTCATGCCAGTGGTTCAGAAAATAATTTATATTCTAGCTCAAACAGGTCTCTGACTGCTACTGCTTTTTAGTAATAACACCATGCCAAGAGAGTCTCATTGTGATGGACTGTGACTCAAACACATGATGGCTGGAAGAGTGTTCTTCCCAGGGTTTTTCATCCTCACAGCTGCACTACCCCACTGGACAAGTGAGTACACTATTGTACTCACCTGTCATGATTAAAGTGAAGTCCTTTGAACTCCTACAGACTGGTTTTGTCATCAAAAGCTGATGTGGCCCTGAACTGTATTGTATCGTTGCAAGAAGGTTTCTCAGTGCACATGGATGCACAAGTTCACTAAAAGTGAGCCATGTTTGACCAGCCTGATTGCCTTCTGCAGTGTAACAACTGCCTGGAGATGAGGGGAGAGCAGTGGGTATTGTTTACTTTGACTTCAGCCAAGGCTTTGACAGCTTCTCTCACATCATCCTCATGGACAAACTCAGGGATGTGGGCTGGATGAGTGGACAGTGAGGTGGATCAAGAACAACAGATACCAGAGGGTCAAAATCAGTGGCACAGGGTCTGGTTGGGGCCTGTCCCTAGTGGTGTCCCCAAAGGTTCAGTGCTGTACTGTTTAACTTATTCAGCCATGGCTTGGATGAAGGGGCAGATGCCTGCTCAGCAGATTCAGAGGACACAGAGCTGGGAGCAGTGGTTGATACCCTGAGTGCTGTGCAGCCCTTCAGACAGACCCCAGCAGGTTGGAGAGATGGACAAAGAACCATCTGAAATTCAGCAAAGGCAAGTGCAGGGTCCTGCTCCTGGGGAAGAACAACCCCAGGCTCCAGCACAGCCTTGGGCTGACCTGCTGGGCAGCAGCTCTGAGGAGAAGGACCTGGGGGTCCTGGTGGACAACAAGCTGTCCATGAGCCAGCAGTGTGTCCTGGTGGCCAAGAAGGCCAGTGGGATGCTGGGGACATTAGGAAGAGCATTGCCAGCAGGTCATGGAAGGTGATCCTGCCCCTGTGCTCAGTCCTGGTGAGGCCTCACCTGGAGTGCTGTGTCCAGCTCTGGGCTCCTCAGGACAAGGCAGACATGGAGCTCCTGGAGTGGGTCCAGCAGAGGTTACAGAGATGATGAAGGGTCTGGAGCATCTCTGTTACAACAAAAGGTTGAGGGAGCTGGGGGGGTTGAGCTTGAGAAGAGACAGCTGAGAAATGATCCCATGAATATGCACGAGGATCTGAAGGGAGGATGCCAAGAGGATGGACCAGGTTCTTCTCAGAGGTGCTGAGCAATAGAACAAGAGGCAATGGGCAGAACCTGATACCCAGGAAGTTCCATCTGAACATAAGGAAGAACTTCTTTACTGTGCAGGTGACCATGCACTGGAACAGATTGCCCACAGAGATTGTGGAGTCTCCCTCACTGGAGATACTCAGGAACTGCCTGGACACAGTCCTGTGCCATGTGCTCTCAGATTACCCTGCTGGAGCAGGAAGGCTGGACAAGATGTGGTCCCTTCCCACCTGATCCATTCTGTGATTCTGCATGTTAAAGTGACCCTGGTGGCTGATTTTAATCAAAGCAGAGGGGGCCCTTGGCAGGGGTGGCCATGGCCAGAGCAGCACCAGTCCATCTGCAGCACACAGTAGGCAAGACCACCCAGTCCATCTCCTTGAGCTGGTATGCAACTGTAGCTGTATTTTAGCTGCTGACTGCTCTGCTAATGGATTATGTGGGTACACAAAACTGATGTGCTATAAACAGCAATTAAAACTGTGTTGTCAGAGTGTCAAAATCAATCTCAGTTTTTGATATGGCCAGACATAATACTTTTTGTCTCATTATAAGGCTTAGAGCTTATACTTATGGTTATCAGGTGCTTCCGGTTATCAAATTCTGACAAAGTGTGAGACCCTGAGTTGAGCACTTCCTCACCAGATCTCTGAGTCAAGCCAATTTTGCTGGAAAACTTCAGCCAAAACACTTGGCAGTTTTTGAGCACAAATCCTGTGGGCCTAAATTCTGGTGGACACCCTCTCCTGCACTTGTTCCATCCCCTGGAGTGGCTCTGGGGGCCACATCCCCTGGGGCTTGCACCAGCCCATGTCCATGTCTCTGCCACCAGCCAAAGTGTGTGCTGTCCCCATGGAGCCCAGCACTGTGCTTCAGACTGGGGTGGGTGGTTTATGCTTGTCCAGTCTGGGGTGGGATAGGAGGGACTGTCTTTGTGTATGGCCCCCACAGTTTTGGCTTGCTTTTTGTAAAATGAAAATTATTGCTTCCCACACCTCCTCACCCCTTGCCCATCTCTCCAGGCTGCCTTGAAAATGAACATGTTGTTTCTGAAGCACTTAGGCATTGTAGTGGCATGGGAGAAAACAGGCAGAAATTAATTAGTCTGTCTTCAGAGCAGGGTTTTGGGGATTACAGAAAATAAGCCTGTTAATCATTATGGAGAAGGTAGAATGGTCTGAACTGGGTCTTCACTCACCCTGGGTACTTAATGACATGTTTTCACTAGAAAAAAATGGTAAGATCACGTTAATTAAAGGCTATGCCAGAATGCATATGTGCAAGGGGGGTAATTGAAGAATGCTGACTGTCTGCCAATTTGACATTACCTAACTAGCTTGATTTTTCAACCACAGTAATATTCTCATATTTATGTATTTTTTGGGATGCCATATGAAAGAAGAGTATTTAAGCAAAATAGCATACTGAGAAGAGTAAATTACCACAGCAGGATTTCTTGTTATTCTGTGCCTGATGGAGAAAATGAAAAAGGACAGTAAAGGGAGCAGGGAAGCAATGGTTTGTGCATCATACATAAAAAGATACTGTAGCAGTGGTGATCTGTCTGCCGTGGTAATGAAGTCAAGCATTTGGAATAATGTGGTTTCACAGCAGGACAGGATAGTAGAGCTCTGTGGAGCTGAATCTATATTAGATGGTGTTAGTTATCTACATGAAACTACAGACAAGGTTGAATCTCTATTTTATTAAATAGTGGGTCACAACAGACAGGATCACCTTATGGGTTTTCTGAGTTCATAATTTTCCTTGTCTGTAGCTTGTTATTCATTAGAGCTCTGCACAGCTCTGTGGGCTCCATGCAGCACTGGGCTTGTAAATTCATGGTGCTGGCCTTCTTCCCCAGGCTCTTTACTCTTGTACTATGCTGTCAGACACAGTATTCAAAGACATCTCTCTCTTTAATACCTCTAGTTTCTCTGTATAAATCCCTGGTAGAAAAAAGACAGTTCTGCCATTCTGCAGCTCCCTGACACAAGAGTTGCTTTTTCAACAAAATGTGATTGGGTTTGTATCCCTAGATCTTGATGTATCTTAGACCACCAGCTCCTAATCTGATCTCTGTGACTGTTCCCTTCTTTCCTTGGGCTGGCACCTTATGAGTCATTTCTTCACACCTCCCTTGAATTTCCCTGTGTTGTTTTGACTTATGTTTCTGAATTAGGTGGAAAGCTTGGTCCAGGTAGTTTCCAGTCAGAATTACTTCTTCTGGGACATCTCTGAGGAAAAAGAAAAATCTGATTAAATCTGGTTTCATAGGAAAATGAAACCACACATAATGTGAATGTGTTCAAAGGTCAGCTGATTTTTCAGATGATTTAAAACCATTAAATTGAGAAAGGGCAGATATGCATCATTACTCAATCTTATCTTCATTGCCCTGGATCCCTTTGATCTCCATTTGTCCTTCCCCTCTTTGTTTATGCTCTTTCATGCCTTTCTTCAAAGTAAAGCCTTTGGGACAAAGATCAGTGGTGTGCCAGTAAATGGGAAGGACAAACTGACTCCCCATGTTGCCCAGTCTTAACTGTGGTTGCAGTGCAGTGCTGACAGCCACGATGGGTAAATCTTGTGAATGGGTAAATGAACACTGAAATTTACCTCTGGCAACACCACACAGGGGGACTAAGTTTGCCTGAGCACCTTATCTGGATTGCCTGGTGGCCGGGGGAGTATTTGCCTGGGGCACCTGTGCAGCACTCAGGCGCCAACCTGGCCAGCACTGTAACCTGATAGTGACCAGAAGCTATGGCCAAGGGACATCAAATATCTATTGCAAAGGATAAATGATTCATAGAAACATCACATGTTTGTAGCCTTAGGTTTTGTGAAGTTTTCACTCTGAGGGGATGTTCAAAAAGAATTTCAATTACTATTGCAGAAGCAATAAGCTTCAAGACAATCTCAAATAATTATTATTTATTTTATTAAATTAAGTATTGTCAGATTTTGCACAAGCAAAAAGAATATTATGAGGAAGAGCTAGATTTAAGACAACCAGTGGAGCAATACCAGAAGATTACCCTTGAAATGTGCATTGATCTTTTTAGGGTTTTTATTTGTGTTTAGTGCTTCAGGGAATAACGTATGTGAAGAAGTTGCTGCAATGCTACATTAGGGAGGAGCAGTTAGGGGAGACACAGGTCTTAAAAACCTGGCACAATGCAAAAGCCCAAACTGAACCAGAAATTCTACTTACAATGCAAATATAAAACAACTGTAGCCATTTTTCTTTCCCTAAAGACTATTCTCAGGACTTTGTTACAGGGGATATTGGGAGGATATCTTAACTCTTGTGGACATTTTACTTTCTCCTTGCTTGGTTTTTGGCTCTGTCCCTTGCTGTGAGGAAGAACTGGTGAGTACCTCAGTGCTTGTGTCCATGGAATTATTAAAGATGAAATGTGTTAAACCCCAGAAGGGAAGTGGAAGCAGTGGCTACCAAGGCATTTAAATGGGAGATTTCTTCATTTGGGTTGGTAGCTCCTTTGGTGCACATTTTTTCAGTTATCTCATATTAGGAATATGACTTATTTTTGAGAAAATCTCATCCCTCATTAGTGACATCTTTATTTCTACCCCACCATAGGTAGATATGAAAGACTGGGCTGTGTTTTCATAATCAGAGGGGAAGTGTAGATGAATTCATTATTAAGAAAACTGCCCTACTCAGCAGGGAGGCTGAGAAACTGGTAAATCAAAACTGAAAATGGTTGTGAGAGGTTTGTCTGAGTTTGGTTTTTGTCCACCACTACTCAACATTTTAGTGAAGTAGAGAAAATTCATTAAATTTGCAGATAACACCAAGGTTAGAGTACTGTGATCATATCTCAGAAGGGTTTTGAGTTGTAAAGAATGTTGGTGAATTAAAGATATGGGCTGATAAAGGATGGTGTAAATAAAGACAGTCCAAAGTTCTGCCCTCTTAGAAGCTGTTAGGGGCACAGGTAGGGAAGTGCTAAATGAGCAGGAGTTCGGAGGAAAGATATTCTGGGGCATGTAGTTGGTTTCAAAAGAGAATGTGAGGCAGCATTGTCCTCCAGTTGCAGAGGGATGTGGAAAAAGTGCCAGTAAGGATAGCAGTGTGAGCTCCAGGAGGAGGCACTGAGCCTGTGACAAAGCTCAGGAGCTATGTCAACAGCAGAGAAGTTGGGCAGCAACTAGAAAAAGTCCATAAAGAAGCAATATGGGATGCAGCAAATAATGTTTGATGGTGAAAGACTGAGGGTTTTCCAGTGGAAAGAATGTGAGAATAAAGGTGGAAGAAAGAAATACTTTGCTGCTACAGAGCTGCTGTGGAGTAAGGGAATGGCAATTTGTAAACAGCAGTGAAGAAGTTTCTGGTTTTAAAATAGAAAAGGCTTTCTGATGGTAGTGATGGTGAACTGCAGGAATAGTTTGCCAGTTTTCAAGAACCATAGGGAGACACATATCCCATGAGTTACACTGGAGCAGCTGATTCTGCCTTATAGCAGTGGTAAGAAGTTCCTAGCTTTTAAAATTCTTTTCAGCTGTATTCTTCTATGAGTCTACAACACAAATGTTTCAAAGCATTTTGTACTGAGGAAACTGAGAGAGGGGACAACCTGGCTCCAGACTTTTCTTGATATGTCAGGTGGTCCAGCTTTTCCCTCCACAGCAACAGGAGTCTTTGCTTATTTTCAGTAATGGTGGTGCAGAATGAAAGAGAAATATAAGAAACTTGTATTCTGAGTTTCTTCTGCAGTTAATTGTGGCTGCACTCTGACATGGGATGAATGTTTGGAATCTCACCACTTCAAATGTGGCTTTGTCATGAGCTCTAAATGTCACTGCTTTGTGTTGACTTTCATTTTTGTGTGTATGTTGATGAATGTAATACTAAACTTTGTAGTGTGTAGCTTGTTTGAACAAAGGTAGCTATCAAATGCAACTTGTTCAGAACTTGGTTCAAGCTGCAGCTAGATTTGGCATATAAGTTTCTGTGAGTCGGTTTCGTGGTAACATGAACTGTGCAATTCCTCCAGGGGGAACAAAAGGCTAAGAATAGTGTTGCTGAGAATGTGGCTTTGGTGGTTTTTCTTAGTAAAGAGGTAGATGAGCAATATAAAAGGGCCTATAAAAGGGGTAAAAAAGATGTGTGAGTGAGTATATGGGAGAAATTGAAAATTCCAGGTGAGATTTAGTGGTTTGGGCATACAGAAAGGTAGACTGGTTTGGCTAACTTTTAATCCTCAAAGAAAACTTTGTATTTTAGCTGCAGCAGGAATTATCATCTCAGATAACATTATTTGGAGCTGCTTCTCTTATGTATGTAATATAATCAAATTCTAAGTTGTCAAGGGCTGCGTGAAATGCATTAAATAAGCATCTGAAATATGATGCTCTTCCAGCTTCCAAGCTCAATGCAATTACTCTGGAGTTTTATGACAAAGAATTTCTGACATTTTTCATAGGACACAGAAATGTCCAACTGGAGAAAGAAATTTCAAGCATTTTCATTAAAATTGAAGAGTTCTATTGAAATCAGGTTGATTTTCCTGGAATTTCACAAAGAAGGGGAACAGAAGAATAGTTTAGCATTTTTCTGATAAGACACTTAAATTATTTTGAAACATTTCAACAAACTCCTCCACCTTCCTCCAGCTGAGCACTGACTATTTCAGTAAAATATGTAATATTAGGATGTTTTGATTTTATTGATTCCAGTATGTTCAGATGACTGGAATACAGATGATGCTGCAGAACCACTTATTCAAAAAGTGGTAACTTGAGCAGCATGCTGCAGCCTGATGGGAGAGAGACAGGTCTTACACAGCTCTATCTGAAAGCTTCTTCACTTTGTGGTTTTTCCACATCAAGAAGATCAAAGGGGAGAACCAAATTTGCCCTAACAAGCTGGATTTTTAAC
Source organism: Trochalopteron elliotii (assembly GCA_024734555.1). Classification (NCBI taxonomy): domain Eukaryota; kingdom Metazoa; phylum Chordata; class Aves; order Passeriformes; family Leiothrichidae; genus Trochalopteron; species Trochalopteron elliotii. The sequence goes on from JANPWX010019802.1 coordinate 1,304,705, forward strand.
CAGATACTTAGAAGCTAAGACAAATGGTATTCAGCTTCCCCATGCCTCCACCAGCTAGCCTCCTCCAAAGAGTAAGATTCCACCTCCAGCTGCCCTTTTGCTCCTCTGGCACTGCTCTGGGTTATCCCCATAGCCTGCAATTGCTCACTGAATGTGACCAACAGGGGACTACAGCACGATTCCCAGAAATATTTCATCCAGCACAGGATGGACCTGTGTTCTCCCACGCCTGTTCCTGAAGTGGCAGAGTCTGTGTGACTTTTCTCTGCTGCGTGCAGAGCTCAGCACAGAGGAGCTGTGAGCTGTTTCTGCCACGGATGTTGCTCAGCAGGTTGCCATGCTCTGCTCAAAGAGCACTTCCCCAAAGGAGTGATGGGATTAGTGTGGGCTACCAAACCTGAAAGAAAGAATCCCATAATAGAACTGGATTAGTTGACAGCTGTGGCATGTCATTTCCACCTCTTCTTCATCAGTACTAAGTGAACTGTTTATTTGCAGCCCCAAACTCCTCCCTGAGAATTTGCAGAAAAGCTGGTACAGGAAAGCACTGCTTGGTTGATTCATTGGTTACACAGAGTCAGCTCCAGCCCACAGAGCCCCATAGAGAGGGACTGTGTGGAGCTGATGCAATTACTGTTTCATCACATCATGCATTTGAAATTAGTGCATCTAAAATCTAGAAGAAAATTACCTGATTCTCCTGCACCTTCTTTGGGGATTGCAGATTCCATTTGCTGAAAAATGATTGCTGAAGACACTTAATGAGACAAAACAGGTCCCCTGTTTGCCTCCCAGCAGTGAGGTCAAATTTAGGTTGTACTGTTGTTTTACATCTGCTGTATTCCACTAAGCTTGTATTTCTGTCAATCAAGCAACTGCAGTAGCGTGATCAATTATTTCTTCATAAGCTTGTGCTGTCTGCTGTCCAAACCTGTGTTACTGTTAAGTTTAATACTGTTAATACCTTCCAATTTATTCCTCTCCAGATAAAGCAGAAATTTCCGGGGTCTTTGTCTGCCTGTTGCCTCAAAGACTGAACATGGCAACTTGCTTCAGGGGAGGCTGGCAGATTTGGAAATCAAAGTGCATCTCCTGGGTAGTTTCCTGACTCCCTGGGCAAGACCAAGAGTCATAAGGTCAGTTATTCCCCATGGGAAAGAATGGAGAGACCATGGAGCAGGTCTGAAAACTGAAGCCTCAATGTACAGGAATGCAAGAGAAAGAGGCAGCTGACTGTGGGTTGGACTGTTCATTCCCTTTGCAGCAGCACTTCCACTCTGGTATCCAGGTGTCCAAAAGTGGGAGCTCAGGCTCACATCCTTCTTACTGTCTGGGAAGAGGCTGGGCTCCTCTCTCTGGTAGCCAGAGCCCATAAACAGGTTATTTCAGGTTATTATGAAATATTAAATGAAATAAACAGGTTATTATGAAATATTTTTCTTGAAAAATAGAAGTGGTGTGCAAAGTCTGTTTTTTGCTCACACAAATAAAACTAGTTTGAAGTTCTTCAGCTCACAGAAGCTAAGCAGGAGAATGTCTTCACTTTTCCTGTACTGTGCCCTGTGGCCTTGGCACCATGTTTATTGCAAAGCACCCTGAAAGCTGGATCCCCCAACAGTAGCATTTACATCAGGGTTTCTTGTATGCACATCAGGGTTTCCCTGCAAAGCCTGGAGCTTGGTGTGCCTGTGTCTCACTGGGTTCCCTGGAGGTGCTGGAGGTCTGGTTTTCAGATCCTTTTCTGAATGAGGCAGAAACAGGAATTAAACTTCAGCCTGTTGCATTCCTGGTAATTATTTTAAACAAAGACTGCAATATTGTGACTTCTCCTCTCAAAAATGTTGGTCTAGTTTTCATTCTGATATGAAATGTTTGAGATATTTTAATGGAACAGGGTTTCTATCTAGCTGCCTAAGAGAGGTGGTCCATGGCACAGCTTTGTAGATCAGCTGTGGGGTAAGAGAGAGTTATCAGGCCCTCAGAGAGCTCCATACCATTAGTTAATAGTTCAGATAAAGATTAAAGCCTCCTGCATGCTTGTTACAGTCCTGTTGTCTCTCTTTTTCAAGTAGAGATGATGTGGTCAGAAAAAAGTGTTGATTGCTGATGGGGCAGGGTAATTCTTTATAGCTTCTGCTTCCTAAAACATCCCTTTTTTTTTTTTTTTTTTTTTTTCTTCTTTCTCTTTGGTTTCATGTTCTCCCTTCTCTGCAGCTCCTAAAGACCTGAGCCTCTGTTTGGCAAACCCCTGTGTGGGAAGATGAAAGCAGTCAGTGGCCTGCAGTACCTCTGGGGGACTGTCTTCTGCAGAGATGTCAATGAGTTTGCAAATATCAGATAATGATAAAGAGAAATGGGGTTACACCTCATATTGTCTTACATAGAAAACATCAAGTTATCAAGTCATAATTCACAAATTAAAATATGTAATTACACTTTGTCAGTGCTCTCTTTCTTGATTTCTCTTCACTTTTGTCCACAGTTTTATAAGGCATGTTAGTAAAACAAATTTGATATGGTCCCTTCTTGTTGCCTTATATATTTGTTGAGGTTCATGTATTGCTAAACCTATGTCTTGGTTAGAAATTATATCCATTGGAAAGTCCTTAAGTAGACAATAAGAATTATGGGAAAGGAATATGAAAGTCCTGAGTAATGAAAGTTTGGACTGAACTGTGTTTCAGCTGCCAAGGAGGGAGCAAAAAAGCAAACCACACAAGTTTGGGTACTGTTTTTCATTCCAGTGAAATGTAATAAAAAGGAGAATTTTACTTTGGAGATACCAAATGTATTACTTTCATCTCAAATGAAATATTGTTATTTGTACACAAAAAATACTTACAGAGTTTATTTAAAAATTATCACCCGCCTTTGTTTGGCTAACACCATTTGACCTGAATTATGAACAGAGGGATTTTGGTCACCTCTGAAACTACTTTTTTGTTGCCACTTGGTTTGTAATCACCTGCCACATCCATGAATCTGTTTCTGTGGACTCTGAAAAAAAAAAGGGCCGAAACAAAAAAACGAGGGGGGCTGCCTATGGCGAGAGTGGTTGCAATAATTTACAGTGATGTTGAAGGTCCATTGTAGAAACGATGCAAGAGATACAGATTTTCCTTCAAGCCAGATGAGGCCTTGGTGTTGCTGCTGTCCTGCTTCATCATCTGCAGCAGGATTTATGGCCCCTTGAAGGTACCTCAGGTACTTCCACAGCAAACTTTCTGTCTGTTACTGCTGCCTTTACAAAGCAAATTCTCAGTGTGTAAGATGATGGCCAGCAATTAGGATAAAAAAAAAATCTTTATTCCCTCTATACTTCAGTAAAAATGGTCCTAAGTGATTTAACATGGAAAAATGTAGTAGTACAGAGGACTGGGTTAAACAATGGCAAAGCAAGACATGCTTTAAATGAAAACAGCCCTCATGACACTGAAAGGAAAATGGTCTGGAAGATGTAGTACATATAAACTTCAACATATAAACATCAGCCAATATCTGGCATCAATTAGAACAGCACACAGGACACTGGGCTGCCCCATGGGTTGGATATTGCATCCTGCCCCTCCCTGCAGGGTGGCACCAAGCTCCCAGGGCCATGTGGGGCAAGGCAGAGCAGACTTTGTCAGGGTTATATGAGCTGAACTCTTTTGCAGTTAGTTTATAGTACCAGTTAGGTAACTGGTAGAGATCTGTGTTATGGGGGTAATAAAAAACTTGCTTTTGAAGTCTTGCATTTTCTCTAATTATCTTTCTCATGTTCGTGCATGTGTGGGTATTGTGTCTAAAGGTGAAGGAGACCCTGATTTGTGACAAAGCTTCCTCTTAATATCCAAGCTCCGTCTGTTACTTTTCAAAAGGAATGGACAGGGTTGAGTGCATCTGAAGCAAGAGGGCAAATCTGTGAGGCACAGATCTGCTCTGGAAGTGAAGCAAACAATGACAGTAGCAGTCACATGTAAGGTGTCTTTCTGTGGAAGTCACTCCAGCCAGATTGTGACCATGGGTTAAGTCCACAAAGAAATTGTCATAAATTTCATTGAGCCTGAGAGTGGAGAAGAGTCAAAACCAGAGCAGAAGGGCAACTGAAAGTTTGGTGCAGTTTCCCTTCCCTCCCACCCAACACACCTCTCAGCTCTGTTGTGTTGACTGTGATAAGAAAACTTCCTTGGCATTTGGGAATGAGTATCTCCTCTCCATCTTTGAGATCTGCACAGAGACAGATCTGTTTTCTCTCTTAAGCTGCATTTTGGCAACATGCAAAAGCAGGACATGCAAATTCTCAATCTTTTTCTGGGGCAATCACTTAGTGCAGCAGTGGCAACAAGGTACCAGGTACCAGTGCCACAGCATCAGTGGTCCACTGTCAGAAGGGCTCTCACTGCCTGCAGAGTCCTGGAGATGAGCCTTAGCTGGCCAGAGTGCTGACTGCCAAAGGCAAGGTTGCAGAGAAACCTGTGGTCTAGGCTCCCCGCAGTTTTTTGGGAAGCTGAAGGATGGTAACATCTGTGGTAGCACTTCAAATACTTACTTTTCTTCCTGAGCTGAGTCTGAGGCAATTTTAGCCCCTGGAGGAGGACTGGTAGCATCCTAGGAGAGTTGAAGGATAAAAGATAGACCGTGAGATCATCTGATGTCTTTTGGTTTCCCACAAAGGCCCTGTGACTTAAAGGAAATTGGTTCTATTTTCAATTTGGTTAACACATACCATTTTTAAAAATAGCAAACTGGCTTCTTGTTATCTGACCAGAGAGAGACAATTTTTGAGCTTCGCATTTAAATGAAAAGCAGCCATAAGCTGTAACTCCTACCTGAGGCATTGAGCTTTGCAAGTGAGCTGGAGCACTGGGAACGCAGGCCACTCTGCGATGACAGTACCTTACTCATTTTGGCAGCCTGCCTTCCTTTTTCATCAGCTCTTGGAATTCCATTAAAGCAGAAAACCTGTTGTGAAGAGCTGATGGATAAAGCTTATGCCATGCTACTCCACAGTTCATCTTTCACTCAAGTGTAGCTTTTGCCCTTCTTTTACAATGACTCCTCATGCAAAAATAATATCCACATTCCTGCACTTCCTTGAAACTTAGATATTACTTCTGACTGTATCATAATTTTCTAATTTTGAGATTTTTTTTTGCTGCAGAAGAAGGGTAGAAAGCACCATTGAATACTAGGTCTGAAGCTGTTTAATGTCAATGGCAAAAATTTTAGTTTCCATGTGGCAATTCTTTTACTTGCTGTCTCCTCCCTCCCTTTTCTAATTAGTCTCATCCCCTCATCCGAAGATACATACTTAGATCTATTTCTACCAGACCAAGTCTTTTCCAACTTTCATGTGCAGATCTCTTTCTCAGCAGGCATCCAAAATCAGGCACAAGCTCTTCTTCCATGCTCGTGTTTGACTTCTGGCTGTGGGAGCATGTCTGGGCTACACTTTAATCATCTTTTCCTCTGTACAGATACAGAGAAAAGGAATACAGAATGAAGCAGGGCAGCTGCAATGGCCTCTGCTCAGCCAGAACAATACTGATACACTGGATTTTGTCACTTCTCCAAGGGAGTACAGGCCTTTCTTCACGTGCCACTGGACCTTTATCTCAGCAGGAAGAGAGCATTTCCCTCAGTGTGCTTGAGCCTGACTGTAAGGGCTTTCACACTCTTTAAAAGAAATTGCTCTGTAGAGATGTGGCAAGTCCAGTGAACAGCTGGAAAAAATAAAATTATCTTTTGCAAATTCTTCTTTGCAGAATTCTAAAGCCCCCAAAGGGCCCTATAGCTGTGCACTTTGCAGCAGTAACTGCTGAGCTCAGCCTTAACACAAGTGAAGCCTCTGCAGCCTCACCTATCCAGGCAGATTTGCTCATAAGCATCATGGCTGTGAGCAAAGTTGTGTGCTGCCTTTGACAGGTTGTTGGGAAATCCCTGGGAGCCTGGGAACCCGGGCAGTGCCTGATCCTCAGCTGTTGGTGTCCCAGGCACATGAGCTCCCAGCTCCAGCCTGGTCAGCTGCAGGAGGGTCTGCTCTGCTCATCACAATGTGGTTGATTCCCACCAGCTTTTGGAGAGCCCCTGGCAGGCAGCTGGCTGCCCTCTTCCCCTGGCCAAACCCTGTGCTAGCCAACAGCCATCCTGCTATTTAATATTTCAAATATGCATGAATAATCCACTGAATTTCAGCATCCCGTTATTTTCTCAGATTTTTTGTGGTTGCCACAGGTCATGGCTCTCCCCTGGGGAAAGCCATTTCCATTTCAGACCTGAGGAAAAGCTTGCATGATGAAAGCTGGTCTGCTTTATTTCTGTAACTGTGTTAGTGAGTCTAATAAAATATATTCCCCTCTGTCCACAGACCTTGTTTCTCTATGTTCTTAGATCATTATGCCCCACGTCTGCTAGCACCACCCTTGCCAAGATGGAATAAGTCTGCTGTTTGTGCTGTGACTGAGAGCTCAGGCACATCAGTCTGCCAGCATCATGGTTTTTCTGAAGCAGTGTTGAGGGAGACAGCTGATCTGGTGCTCAAAACACTTCTCCCCTTCCCTGGCTTTGGGAAAGATCACATATTTCTGAGTCACACATGCTGCATCCTTGCCCCAGGGCTCCTGCCACCAATTGGATTTAGGTATTTGTTTGTTTATCCTGGCCGGGCTCTCTACACCTACAAAGTGTGAGGACTGCTGCTTGTTCTCTGGTTTGCTGCTGCTGTTGCTCCTTTTAGATGAAAAATTATCAGGTGACAACCTGCAGTTTGTTTTGGAATTCAGATTTTTTACATAGAAGCCAAACACAGGTTTGTTTCAGGTGGTTCCTGTGGGTGCTCTCCCATTTCCAAACTATTTTCCTCTATTGCTTTGGGCTGGGATAGGGAGGGGAGCTACTGTGCTGAGGCAGAGCAGTTTGACATTGTGATTAAACCACTCCTCCTCTGCACACTGTTCATCTACACAGCACCATATCATGTTGGTATTGCTAAGGTAGATACAGAAAGCTGAAAGAAAGAACTGAATTTTTTATTTATGGTTCATATATATTTTCTAGTAAAGCTATTTGTAGGGAAAAGACTAATTACCTGGGTCTCAGTCTGCTGGGGTTTTCCATAGTCATAGATTCACCATAGTCATAAGTCACCATAGTCATAGATTCAGAGAATCACTGTGAAAGGGTCAATTCAAGGAAGAGACCTTGAAAATCATCTAGTCCTGAGCCCCCTGGCATGGGCAAGAACACCTTCCACTAGAACAGGACCCCACTGAACCTAATCTTGAGCATTTCCTGGGATGGGATACCCACAATTTCTTTGGGTAACTTGTTCCAGTGTGTCACCACCCTTACACTAAAGAATCTCTTCAAAATATCTAACCTAAATGTGCCCTCTTTCAGTTTGAAGCCATTCCTCCTGTCCTATCCCTGCATACCCTTGTAAAAGACCCTCTCTATCTTTCTTATAAGTTCCTCTCAGGGAACTAGGTGCCAAAAGGTCTCTCTGTAGCCTTGTCTTCTCCAGGCTGAACAACCCCACGTCTCTCAGCCTTTCATTCACGATCAGGTAAATTTTAACTTTTTTTCAGGTTTCAATTTTTGTTGTGCCATGACTGTGGGTTCTTCCTTCACCTTAGCTGTATTTTTGATGTATGGAAACAGCAGTTTAAAATTCCTGACATGCTGTCACTTCAAGTTTTTATAAAACATCACAGTGTTTCTCTTGGGCTTTTTTCGTCCCTGAACTTCTGTCAGCTAAAGAAACATTGTGGCTCCTGCATGTCAGCACCAGAAGGGGAGGGCTGTGGGTGAGTTTGGCTGGGGCACAGGGAGCTGAAGGAAGGGGAGGGAGTGAATGCCTGTCTTGGAGAAGCTGTCAGGGTGTCTGGTGGAATGGCACAGGGAAGGTGGAGCCTGGGGGAGAGAGGTGGTAGGGTCAGGATAAAAAAATATTTGGAAATGCTGACCCAGGGAAAATGTCAGTGCAAGGCTTGATGGCTGGGCTGACAGGTAGATGAGAAGCACCCTCTGAGGACAAGCCCAGCTGCAAGCCCCTGCTGCTGGATATTTCCAAAGTGGGGCTACATCTCTGGACACCTAGTGGCAGAGAAGACTGCAATGGCCATGCAGAGGTGTTACAACAAGGGGACTTTCCATTCCCTCACCTCTCCACTGCATGTGTGGATCAAGCCTACTAGTGTCTGTGATCTTAGTAACAATTTGAGGGCTGTCTTTTCAAGTTTTAAAGGGGAATGAAGAAAGCAGAAGTGCAACACCACCTGCATCTGGGTATGTGTATTGTCAGAGAGCACAAACTGCAAATAAAAACAGTGAGGTGAGTGGGGGGGAGATGGAGGTGGAGGTGTTGCAAGAGCTGTGCTGTGTCGCAAAATGTTCCTGCCACTGACAGTGTTATTCAGTGATAATGTCTTGGCACACTGCTTTTAGACACTGGTTCTTCCTATTCCTCCCCTCTTTCGCTGTTGTAGTTCCAGGATGGCTCTGGGCAGAGAAGGTGAAGGCAGAAGTGGAGGTGTGTAACATGCTCTACATTGCAAGCCTGAAGTGTGTCAAGCATTGAAAGGACCAATGAATTGCTTTGAGTTCCCGTGGATGGTTGGGACTCCAGAGGAAATGAGGGAAACATTGTCTGGGTGGTGCAAGGGCAGTTAAAGTGGTAAATCTTGTCCCCTGGCTTTGTTGCACCAGGTATCCTTCCTCATCAATGGAGTCCCTGGCTTGGTTCCCACGGTGGGAACCTGTGCTGTGGGGTGGGGAAAGCCTCCCTGTGCCAGGAGCTGTTCCACACCTGCAGGATCTGCAGTGTCAGCAGGGCTTTGTTGGCATGGTGGTTAGCTGGTCACAGCCAGCTGTCAGGCAGGCAAGGTGTTCTGCACCTGGAAGGCTCATCATGGTAGTGTAAATTATGCACCACACCAGGGATTTGTTCTCTCCTCACTAGGCTCAGCAGGTAGCTCACAGGCACTGGATTGTACCAGCTGGAGGATGTAGAGATTCTAAAAATGCATTCCTACTGAGAAACATTTCTTCCTGAAGCAGAGTTAACCTCTGGTGACTGCTGTAAGCTCCCATACTGGCCCAGTGCTATGTCAGTCCCAGACACAGCAACAAGACTCACCTTCCCTGCTGGCTTAAGTTGGCCTTTCTTTTAAGGCAGAGAAACTGATTTTTCCTTTCTGTTTGTATTTATTTATTTTTAAAACAGAGGGAATTCTGAAAAAAAAAAAAAAAAAAGCCACACAGGCTCTAATGTGACCCTTCCGTGTTTCTGTGCAGTGAGGACCTTCTTATTTCCTGAATGGCTTGCTCTGCACTCCAGTTAACTCACACCCTGGATCTCATCCAAGTACATTCTGTTTCTTGATACCAGGCCAGCCTTTGCTGAGTTGTAGTGCCATTTTCTTCTGCCTGCTCTCCTCCCAGTTCCTCTATTATCATTCTCATTGCTGAGAGCTACTAGCACCCCTCAGCCCGAGGGAAGAGCAGAGCCCAGCCCCATGCCTGCTCCCGACAGCAGTTGGAGCTGGAACTGCAGGGTAAGGCTCCTCCAAGGAGCCTGTTGGCTGAGCTGTCCCCAGCACAGCCTGTCACTGAGAGGCATGTCTGAAATCAGCTGAAGCAGAAAACATTTGAACTCTACACCCTGCCAAATACCTTCCAGATGTGTAAGATGTAGCCTCGCTGTGGACTCTGACTGTAGCTCTGCCAACATACGTCTGCACATTGGTGGTGCACAGGGAACATGAAAGTAGATATTCTACAACATCTGCTGCCTTTTCCTAGTTCTTCCTCCCTGCTTTTTGCAGTCCTTTTCCTATATTTCACCCTTCAAGTTAAAAAAAAAACAAAAACAACAACAAAAAACTACAAATCTTTCTACTGATTTATTGAATCCTCTTGAATCCTCTTTGCACATTTCATATGTTTTTGTGCCAGCAGTGTGGTAGTAAGGGAGGGAAACTGAGAGACCTTGTTCTCCTGCATGGAAATATAATCCATGCCCAGGTCCTTTAATTGTTTCTGTATTGATTCAAGGTGGTTTTCTTGCAGAATCAAATAATAAATAATAAAAATAACAGTATCAAATTCCATTGAAAAACGGCTTGGTTAAAAACAGAGATTTTTCTTGCTTTCATAGTAAGAATTACTTCTTAGTTCTGCAGTCACCTGGGCCTGAGGGGTGTCAGGGCAGAGCTCTCGAGAAGAGGGAAGGGAGAGAGCAGAGAGACCCAAGGATTAGGTTAAATGTGGAAGTGATAATACTTCCTATTTGAAAATAAAGATAATTATTGAATTGAAATATTGACTTATTGAATTATTGGTTGGGCCCTGTTCTAGTGGAAGGCCCTATTCTTGCCCATGGCAGGGGGCTCAGAACTAGATAATTTTGAAGTCCATTTCTTGAATTGACACTTTCACAGTCATTCTGTGAATCTATGACTATGGTGACTGGAAAATCTTGAACTGAATAATTGAATAACGGTATAATTGAATTATAGGTCTTACTTTTAAAGTACTCTTTTAGTTAAGAAAAAATAAAATAGCAGCCTTGCTCCTTCATTGTTCCCAAACAAAACAAGGTAGACTTGCTCTGACATCTTAACTCTGACTCCACAAGTGGTGGTTATTTTCTTTGTTGCTAAAACCCGTGTACTTTTAAAGAAATAATCACCTTTGGAGCCCATGGCTTTGTTGGTGTCATTTGTTCTTGAAAGTTAACCAGATCCAGGCCTGGGATATATTTTGATGGGAGACCACCTGGGAATCACAGAAACCATCTACACACACCAGGGAGTTGTGGTCAAGCTCCTGGCACGGAGCAGACCACAGGAATCTAATGAGTGGAAAACTTCATTTGGGCCCATCATCACTGCTGAGCTGACTGATGGGGCTGAAATACAGCAATACTCACACACCTATTTTTGTCTTCTTGCTGTGCTGAGCTGGCGCGTGAGAAACCTGCCAGTCAACTCTTTGGACTCTCACACGTGAAGATGTCAAATGGAGGCTCTCTGTGTGACTGTGCATGTTACAGAACTGGGGGAGGGAGACAGGGAGATGTGGCAAGATGGAAAATGTGTCTCCTATTCAGTCTGCCTATGTTACAGCCTGTCTTCTTTTGCCAACCTCAGTTCGAAGAAGTCTGTGCAGTAATGTTCATGTTTTGCTACAATGTTTGTAATTAATCTGCCCGGGTGGCACCGGGCCCTGAAGTAACTCATAATTTTGTTGGGACAATATCCCTGAGAAGTGCAGTTCTTACCAGGACTCTGTTTAGCCAGGTGTGCAAGCATCTTCCTGACTTGGGGCAGGTGTCTCACTGACATGTTTTGGACCAAGCATGCCTGGAGAGACCTACAAGATCTCATCTATTCTAGCCTGGCAGCTGACCTGAAAGGGTGGTGTCTCTCTCTCTCTCTCTTGCAGGCTTTTGATGACTGTGGGGGTCTTAGAGCATTTTCTGGCAGTGAAAGCCTCACTTTTTGCTGCTGGAGATGTGTGGACCAGACCTTGCTATAAATCCCATTTAATCTACACTAAAGCAGTTTGACTTGATGACCTTAAAGGTCTTTCACAACCTAAATGATTTTGTAGTTCTCTGAAAGCTGTTTTAGTGCTGTTTTTAAAATTGTTTGTTTCTTAAATTGGCTTCAAATAATTGAGATGTTTCCATACCTCTGTTAAAGATGAATAGGGGAAGGTGTGAACAGTATGCTGAAGAAAGAAGGTTTTAAGAACTAAAAAAATTATCTCAGTTCAACCCTTCTTCCCCAGGTGCTACAGATAGAGTAAAAAGGGGACCCTTATTTATATTGGCTGCTGTTTCATCTCTTGATATGATTTATCTAACTGTATGTCAAAACTGGAAAGATCTAGATGAAACAGCTTCGCTTTTACAGAGACCTGCTCCTCAGCAGTTTTAATCTTAAGAGACAATTTTATGTTGTGAAGCATCTGGAAGTCTCTTTGGCCCCTTTCCAGCTCATTGTCCCACGGAACATCTTCCTTCAAGTGCCCCCAGTGAGACCTCTGACTCTGTGCCTACAGGATGAAGCAAAGTATCTCAGCTTCAAAGCTCCTGAGCTCCTCTTGCAATCCCTGCCAATTATTTGAACATGGAAAGAGAACAGACAAGTAACAGCCGTGCCTTGTCAGTCGCAGAGGACACAACTTTATTTAATAAACAGTACCTCTGATACAATCATTCTGCATGTCAACATCACCATCTCTGCTGGTGCCCTGCTTGCAATATCTCCATGATAATCAAGGTAACTTTTGTAAGCACAGTGGAGATAGTACAGCAGATAGTAAAGGAAGCCAGACTTGCTTCAGTCTTTGTGTCTGTCTACTCTTCCATTTACTCAATTAGTTTTGGATATGGCTTATTTCATTCACATCTCTTTAATCTACTGCCTCGAGTACACCCCAAGCCACTTCTGTCTTCCTTCTCCAGTTTCTTAGGCTTACATTGTTGCTCCCTGATGGCTCTGATCTCACATTTTTAGCTGCTCCAGGCCTTCCTGATGTTCCCAGTGAAACTACAACAATCCTCTCTCTTCAATCATACTTAGGTATAAATTTGATCTCTGTGTTAGTCTGCCAGCTGACCTCTCTGGAGATTTGCATACCCCACAGCTCTGTGTGTGTGCACTGAGACTGAACAAGAAGATAGTGTAAAAATGGGAGATTACAGCTAATTCATATCTGAAATGATGACTGTTTGCAAATTAAAAGCTTTCGTGTCTTGTGCATGATGTTCAATAAACCCAACAGCAATCTCCATGCTGCTCCCAGTCTCACAGGACTGACTTCCTGGGAATTCTGGGAGCTACAGGAGCTTGTAAGGGTAATGATGCAGGACAGCAGATCTGGGACCCTTCACTCTGTCTTCTTCTAGGAGGTTTTGGACTGACAGGAGGTGAAAATACATTGCCATTAGTGGAAAGAAAATCCTGCTCTAACCTTCTTTGTGCTTTTTGCCTTTATCAGACAGCGACTGTCTCATGAAGGGACTTACCAGACTTCCTCCTAGGACTCAGTGAGTAGAGTGGTCAACTACTTTTCCAGAGAGTGGACTGTCTGCATGACATTCACCTTGGTCATTGACATCATGGTCAGCTCCAGTCTGTGATGCAATGTCGGTTCCCTTAAGGGGTGGCAGGTCCAACTCAGAATGGAACAAGTATTGCAAGTCAGAAGATTTTAAACTTATGATAATGAATACAGGTTATTTATATTATTATATTGTTATCATATGTTATTATTTTGAATAATAATTTACATTAAAACTCATGGTACTTCCATGATCAGTGCAGGGTTGTGTGGCTCAGCTATGGTGGTTGAGGTACCACATATTCAGTCCATACAAGTCAGACTGAATGTCTGCAACACAATTCAGTATTGCAACACAATATCAGTGAAACACAAGGCACTTCAGCACATTACCCAATACTAATGATCACAAATCTCTATCATAACCATATGGAGACTTTTCATTTTACCTTGGTTCTTTCATGGCAAGGGGAGAGTTTTAGAACACAGCAAGCCAAAGCCAGTGCAGACAGCAAAGAGCTGACTAAAAATTTCTTTTTTTTTTTGGAGGGAGTTGGTGTTAAGTTTTTCCTGAGGTGGTGGATGATTGCTCTTGAGATGTTTTTGCACAGCTGGTGGAATTATGATGGACTGATTACTGACACCACACAGGTCTGAATTTTACTGCATTTGTATATCAGGGCTTATGGATGTTCCCATTTAAAATTTTGGATAATTGAATAGCTAGCACATGTAAAATGCATGAGGAATGAAGCTCCTGCATATAAGAAGCAGTCAGCTCATATGCTCCTAAGGCTTATGGCCATCTGCACCTCTAACTGTTGATTTGGTTTATTATTTGGGGAACACATGTCATTTAATGTGATGACCTCTGTCAGTAGCTTCATAAATGTATCCACTCTGGTATAAATTATTGTTGTCCACTTATAATTATTATTATTATTATTATTATTATTATTATTATTATTATTATTATTATTATTATTATTATTATATTAATTATTACACGTATGGAATGGATGTATAATCCAGGTTTTTATAAGTAAATGCACAGTCTGCTGTTTGGGGGTGTCCAAAAGTACAGTGGGCAAATGCCCCAAGTAAATCCGTTCAAGCTGCAGTTTACATGGTTAGGAGATATTGAAAGCAGAAATACCTATTTCCTGATACAGAAAAAAGAAAGAATCTTATATAACTACTTACTGGTTTTAGTCACAGCAAATGAACAGTGCCCTTGCCTGAATTAGCTTCAAACTTAATGCCAAGATATTCATAAAGGAAAATATGATAGCATGTTCCAATTCAAGAATAGAGCGGTCCAACCCCTCAGTTAGGTAAAATAACGTTCAGCTAAAAAGTGTGGAAGGATTTACAGGAAAAACAACAAAGAGTCCAGATTCAAGGTGTTCTGTGGTCTTGAAAACAAACAGACAAAAGCATTTCAAAATAATCCCACTTCACCCTCAGAGCCCTGAAATGCAAAATGCAAATAAAATTTCTAGAACTTATCCAATAATTACATGTTGATTTATAAATAGAAAAACAAACAGCAAATGGATTGCCAGAGATTTCAGAGAAGAACATGACAGGCTTAGAGTTCAAATAAACGGTGAGGCCGTGCTTCATAAATGTTCTACATTATTCCTTTAAAAAAACAATATGCAGTTCAGAGAAAGAGGAGAATGGATGGTCCATAATGGGTCTTCTGGCCTTGGGGAGAAGAGTGGACAGAAACAGCAAACATGAGCTGTTTCTTTGGATCAAATATTTTTAAACCTTCCTTTGGATAAACATCTTTAAATCTTTCTAATCCTTATTTTTTCTATTATTTTATAAAGAACTCTGTATTGTAGCAATGGTCCAGTCTGCTCCAGAGGCAGACAATGAAAAGGAGAGGTTTATTCATCTGTTCCATCCCTTTTATCATTCCCAAGTGCCACACAAAAGAAGTGTGATACTTTGCTACATAAGAAGAGATCTGATTTGAAAGATGGGTTTACATTTCCTTAGTATTATGTGCATGCTCTACCAGAACAGTTGTGTATTTATTTATGTATATTTTATGTGTAATTAGACATTTCCTCCATTCCACTGAAGCTTTACCTTGCCTTCTCATCCTCAAGGAATTTTAAGCAACCAGTTACTTGTCAACTCTTTTCATTCCCTCTTCAGTCTTTACACTGCCTGCTGCCCATTTTTAGAACCAGGACAAAGTGAGAAAAAACATTCTCTGGAGTCCTGGGAGCTCATTGCTGGTCTTTTGTACTAGTGTAATTTTCTGTAAAATTTAACACTTAATTAACACTTTTCTGTAAATTCCTAAACGTACTGAGCTTTTTTTTTGTGCAGGGTTGGAAACTTTAGTCAGTTTCTTCAAGAATTTTTGAAACACTGAATAAACTGTAAGGGAGAGAAGTTACAGGGTTATGTATATCATTTATATGCAGACTGAGATTATCAGTTTGGCTTATTGGTATTATCTTTTCATTTAATGAAAATGCTTTTTTTTAAAAAATCAAGTGAGACAAAAGTACATGCTGGGTACAGGTCTTTGTATATCCAAAGACTGTAATTCCAAGGAGTTAGGCATTCAGAAAGCCCCATCTCTCCCCAATTTCCTCTCCAAACCCTTTCACCTGATTTTGTGTCTCCAAAGCCTAGTTCCAGCACAACTAATATTCCAGTCTCTTCTTTCGTAATATGTGGAAACTCTCAGGTGGAATGGCTTAGCTTTGACCTCTTTTGCAATTTAATGTCTTGTAAGGCAGCTCAAAAATGTTTTTTATTATATAGAAAGTGATTTCATTGCTCCTTCAAGTGAATCTAAAATGAGCATGGCAAATCCAGTGTTTTAATGAGGAATGTTATTGGCTTTGGTTCTGAAATTCACCTCCTGGCAGCCATTAGGATCTTTCAGCAAGCACCACCAAAATGCCATTCCCTGTGTATCTAAGGGCTTGGACAGCAGCTGCTGCACAAAATCTTGCATAGCCTCCAGGACAACACTGCCCTGCCAGAGAGTAAATTGACAGAGATGTGCTTGTTCAACTTGTTTGTGGCTAAAGACCTAGAAACATCTCTGCTCTGTAAATGAAGTTTCTTTTAACTGGAAGCAAGGGGTTTTAGCTCTGCATGCCAGCTCGCCATAAACAAGTAGGTAAGGAACAAATGTTTTGGAATATAATTTGTTTCTGACCACTGCTGGAACAAACAGGTTGCCATGGTCTTTCCAATGTGCTTTCAACCATAAGGTATTTACCTCCATATGTTGTTAGACAAATGTCAGCTAGATCAGGCTTAAGTGATTTCCGAGAATTCAGAGATAGGATGTGGACTTCTGGTACTTCCCAGAAGACTTCATTTCAGCAAACCTTGACAATATTGCATACTTCATTATGAAGGCCTATTTTCATTTATGGAAGATAGTGTACAAATAATTGCCCTTTATTAAGAGATGCAAGAACATTTCCATGTGAGTTGTTGGTCTCAAATATATACAATGTTTTTCACTTTGGACAGTGCATTTCCTAGAATGCAGACTGAATGACTCTTCTTTAAGGCATAGGAGATACTGAATAGCAGGCAGCAAACAGACCCATGGCTCTTTTCATTTTTATTCCCTCTCTTCCCCCTCCCCACCCCCACACCCCATGGCTGGTAATGCTCAGCCACAGGATATGAGAAATTAAGTCTGAATATACACTTATGCATATTTATATGCCTGCCTATCATTTCCTAGTCATGCACATGTTGCCTCAAGTACTTCACCCAAAGAATTTTTGATTAGCCAAGAAGAACACATATCTCAGCTCTACCCAGATATCCTACATGTCCTGGATCTGTGCTTTGTCTGGTTAAATAGAAGGGAAAAAAGCTTATTCAGGATGAGGAATTCAGACCCAAGTTCTGAAGAGGTAATAAAAGAGCATTTCCTAAATCCTCTTCTGTATAGGAGGCCCTAACTTCTCCTCATTTACATGAATGACTGTGAATTTCAACTAATGAGCCTGATTGATAAAAACAAAAGATAAAAGGTATAACCTGACATGCTAGTGGTAAATCCAAGTAAGAAAAAACAGCAGGAATATGCATTGAAGTCACAGGCAACAACTTTGTAGGATCTTACATTCACCAGAGTATCTGATAGTCCTGCTCTCTGTGGAGTCATATTCCCTGAAACAAGTTGTTGATAGTAGGTTACAGTCAAGTTTCCTTCATGGTGAAATTTTCACAATAAAATTCTTCAAAACCAGCTCTAGTCCAAAATATATCCCTTTGGTTGGACAGTCTGAAGAGTTTGAACTAGTAATAATCACTTTAGTCCTTTGGCTAGGGTGGTGGGAACTTTAGAGCTAAAGTTGTTGATTTGAGGTGATGCCAGCAGGTATGTAATGGATAGACAAATATATCCCCTGGAAAAACAGAGAATTTACTTGTCCTTAGTCTTTTCTCTACCTCAGTCATGACATTGGATGTGCAGAGAAAGACCCAGATGTTCTTTTCTGCGGGGCAGAGGAGAGGGGAAGATATGTGCCTGCAGCTGGGCCAGCCTGCAGAAGCTCCCTGCCTGGAGTGCAAGTATGGTTGGGTTTTTAGTACCTGCTCTGTCCAGGTTTGCATTTGCCACCTGTGTGTCACCAGTGTTGGGGATGGCTTCAATTACAGAGGTTGCCTTGCAAGCATCCAGCCTACCTCAACTCCTTTTCAAAACAACCAAATGATAATCAAATTGTAAGGATGGTGGGAGATTCTTGTGCAGGAATATCTGTGTTCCCCTAGATGGGCCTTTAATTTACTCACTTCATGAAGAAAAAGCATTTAAACCTTTAATCTGACTGATTATGATGTTTGAGGGGCTTGTCTCATGCATGTAATTTTGGAGAGCTTCTTGGGGAATGTGTGGGATCTCTGACAGATAATGATGTTTGGCAAAAAAAAGAAAAAACCTAGAAAGAAAAAAAAGATACTCCTTAGAATTTATCTTTTTTTTCTTTTTGATTGGCTTATAATTACATGCATAATTTACAGGCTCTTATTCACTCTAAGATAATAGGGCAGTATGGAATTCTGAATTTCTAGCCCTGCAAAAATGTGGCTCATTTATTTTAATGACTGGGTCATCTAGCCAGTTAATGGGATGGTCAGGCTCTTGTAGAGGGTTCTTTCCCAAACACTTGTCTTTACCTAAAAAATACTTACATGGTAAAGCTCCTGTTGAATGGATGGATGCAGTTGTCGAGTTGTTGGTGTGGTCATTGATGAGCGCTTTTCTACTGTAAAATGATATTTTTGCAGGTAATCTTTTATTGTATGCTCCTTTAAAAGAATACCCAAACCCTGCAGTTTGAATAAACAGCAGTGCAAGCACCAAACATTGGGGTAGAGGTGATACCCACACATTTTGATTTGGTTACTGTTGGGCCCTAAGAACCTTTTCACCAATTTTTCACCTCCATATTGCATTTTTCTGCCGTAATTTTGGGTAGAAGAGCATGGTAAATCAGACAGAGAAGGACAGTTCAGCTGTGCCAAGATAAATCCAACTGAAACCCTCACTCAAGGGAACAAAATGATGTGAGAGCAAGATCTGTCTGCTGTCTGCAAAGGAGATTATTGGTGCAATGCTGATGCTGATCACCCTGCTGGGTATAGCAGGCTGCACTTACTGGGATGATCCCTGTGCTGGGCAACATTTTGGATACATGACGTGAATTTGTTTGAACTTTTCCCCTAGTTCAAGTGCTTCCTGCCCAGTTCACTCCACTCTTACAGAGCCCTGTAGGGGCACAACCCCACGGAGTCACTTGGCAAGTGGGACAAAAAATTACCAACAGAGCAAACCATGCAGCTATTGCAGAGTTGTGGGCTAGCTGCAGATGAAGTCACTAGAAGAATTTTTTTCAGGATCTTGAGGCTTAAATCTTAGATATTTCCTGGGTATTGCACAAAGCACCCAAGTTTGCACAGGGCTTCCTTAGGACTAATGTGTTTGATAAGAGGGAGAGCCAAAAAAGTGCATTTTCTAAGATTGTGATACTGAAATTTTGATTGGCAAACTAATCCAGGACACAGCAAGCTGTCTTCAAAAACTGTGGTGAAAAAAGCAGATTACAGGAGAGGAATATGTGCAGCATGCCAGCAGCAGGGGGAGGATCACAGACACCAGCCCACAGAGAGCTGGAGGCTGCAGCACAGTGTGAGTACAACTGTAGCCTCCTCTCAGTAAGAAATAGGGAATTTAAAGATTCCCATGACTCTTGTGCTGCCTGTCAGCAGGAGACTCCTGCAGCCTGTGGGAGATGCTGGTGAGCAGTCAGGGCTGCCCCCATGGCAATGGTCCCATCAGGAACTGTTTTCTGAGAGATGGAGTACCACAGGAACGGAAACCTCTTAGCAGAGGTATCGGTTGATAATTCCTAAAGGCAGTGGGCATGAGTAATGCTCTCTCCATATTTTTTTTTTCTGCATATCTCTTCAGTGAAATTTGCTACTTACTGTGCTAAATTGCACTTTTTAGACTGGAGACCTCACAAGCTAAACCGTCTGATTTTAGGGTATATGTAGCTATGACAGAGGAAAAGAACAGCCATATTTTACTTTGCAATTCATAGAGTGTTCCTTTGTTCCTTCAGGCTCTGCCACCACAATTTAAAATGTCTAGCACGTAGTTGTGCCTTTGCTTTTCTTGATTCCTATGGAGTCTGCAGTATTCCACATGAATGCATCTAAGCTCAGAGTGCTAGGAAAATATATTACTCTGCATAATACGAGCTAGTTTAAAAAAGGATATGTGTGTATGGGCGTATGAGAGGTGTAATGCAGCCATGCTTTCTTGTTGCTGCTCTGAAGTCTGCACATCAGAACAAGGGAGTTTGTTTTATGCCTCCCAAGAGAGGTCTTGTGCAGTGTTTGAGGTATGTGCTGAAAGACCTCATTGGCGATGCAAACACTTCAGCTGTCATTGACTCGTAAAAAAACTCAGAATAGGAAGGTCTGTAGGAAATTGATTTTCTTTAATTCCTTTGTGAAGTGCCATGCAGAATATTGATCACTTTGGTATGAATGATTTAAATCTCCCTCTGGCATCTACTGGAAGACAAACAGGTTTTCATCAGAGACAATTTTTTTTAGTTGAAACCTTGTGCTTGTCATTTGAATATTAAGATGTTTGGGATGTTCACAGACCCAAAGGAAGCAGAACTATAGTTTCTTCTCTGAAATAGTTGCTACTTAAACTGCTGGAGATTTATTGTCTCATGCAGTGTTATGCCATATACAACTATTTTAATAGCTTTGCAGTGAATAACTAGAAACACATTGTGGAAGTATTACTCTAGATACAGTATGTTCTGTCTTTGGAGAAGGATCAAGGTGACTCAAGATTCTCTTATCATCAGCTTTATTAAGGCTCTTCACTACTAAAATTTATCAGGTTGGAGCATAATTTGCAACTAATATTAATGATGAGAAACACGGTAATAGAAAATCACTGTGGAAAAATAAAACAGTGTTAAAATATATTTGCATTATGTTTCTACAAGTAAGCTACAGTTCTGTGTTGGAGCTGAATTTTTCCAAATCTTGTTTTTCTCTCCTGGCCTCACAGGCATCAAGGGTAAATTCATGAGTGCATAAAGTGTGGAGTGCTCTCTGGGTGGAAGGAGAGATACTAAGGGACCATAAAGCACCTTATTTGCTTGGTATTTACAGGGAGTTCTTACTTTGGTCCAACACAATATTAATGAGTTTTTGGAAATTACACTGAGTGTAATTTCTGGGAACCAAACAATAGTAAATAATGCCTGCTTAAACTTGCTGTCACATGTGGTATATTTTGTTTTGAAGACCATTTATTTGCCTAAATAACATATATTTCTAGAAATTTTTACCAAGATCAACCATTGTAATCATAAATCAGCAGACTGTGATATTCACCTTCCCTAACTCCTGATTGCTCTGGCATTTACACTACCTCGGTCTGCTAGATCATCAGAACTACTATCTCTGAGGGGCTAATCTATTCTGCTGTGCCTGGAAGCAACAAGGAATGTTTAAAGATCTTCCATCAGATGTGTATGTGTGTGCTGTAGAACTACCACTGTGAGGAGAGTGCACAGTGAGAGTTCTCAGGGCAGAGGGGGACCAGGGTTGGACCTGGAGGTGCCCCAGCCCCAGTGATGTGCTCAGCTGGATCCAGTCTGAAACTGTGATGCAGGATCCTATCCCTCGTGAAATCTTCAGGAAGTTTGGCTGCAGATCTCATCTACATTCATCACATTGAACTCTCTCTCAGCAGCACTATTAACCTCACTTATTATCACTCTCTAGGTTAATGATGGGTATCTGATCTGCATAGCAATCTTCTCCCTTTTGCCGTGTTCATCATGGCCTCGGCTGTGTTATTAAGTACCAGAAGTGAAACACAGGATAATCTCTTGCAAAATAAATGCTTGTAACTGTTTCAAAATATGATTCCCAGGTAGTTGCAAAGAGACTGATACACTTGGAACTTGATGTTGCCTTTGTCACCTGTCTGTGACCTGCTCAGGGGACCCTGCTTGGCTGAGCAGAGGGGCAGTCGTGGCTCCATGGCAAGACCCAGCCTCAGACAGTGTAAGGGCATCCTTACATTAGTAAGGGCATCCCACCCAGCTGTTAACCCAGTGTGGCTGTACCTGGGCTGTTCCAAACACTGCCCCACTTTCTGCCAGCCCTGACATCAATACACCATTTCAATATAATCTAGAATCTGCTGGAATACAGAAACTGAGGTTTCCTTTCTCTCATAAGCTGATTTAACACAAGTGTCTTTGCCTCCCCTGTGCAGCAGCTCATTCTGAGGAGATGTTGGACGGGCTGCTCTGCAAACTGGTGAGATGGGCATGGCAAGAGGAATACTTGCTGGAAGTGCTCCCAGCAGGGCTGTCATGTATTAGGACCACCTCCAGTCCTGGGCTCTGGCAGTACCCCCATGGCACTGCCAGCACCAGGTGGAGCAGAACCAGATGCTTCTCCCCATGGTGGTGTCACCAGTCTTGTGAATTCAGGGGCTAGCTGTTGCCTATTTTCAGGGGGGACTTGCCCTTGAGAGGAGGAGGTGTGGTGCTCAGTATGCACAGCAATGATCTGGCAAACATGCAAAATGGGACATAAACCAGCTGGGGATTCCTGGCTGGAAATCTTATGGTGCCTGAAGGAGCTGCCCTTAAACAATTAACCCAAGATGTAGTACTCATCTGTGTTTAAAGAGTCAGTCTAGCTTAACTGCACTTTGGCAATCACCTTGATTTGTTTGGTTCAAAATGGCACAGTTACAGTTTTAAAATAGTCCACTACTTTATGCTTAGAGCTGGATTCCTGTTCAGTGAACGCAGTATTTTCTTCTTGCTATTTGATATTTTGAAACATCTTAATTCTTTCTTAACAGATTTTTCTTCCCTCTCCTTAATACATGCACACAAACACACTACATGCATGGTTTTGCTCCAGTGATACAGCTATCCTTGGTTTCTGACAACCTTATTCCCATAAAATGAGATTGATGTCATAATATTCAAAACTTTTCAAATTTCAAACCGAAGAAGGGAAACTAAGAAACTAGGCACAAAGCTGAATTGTAAATACATGTCAAGGATTAAAAAGTCTATGATTGTTCCCACAAAACCAGGAATCTCTCTTTGCAATACTACAACTATGTGAATACCCATGTTCCTCCTTCTTGATGGAATACACCTTTATTTTGCCTTGTGGCTGCAGTGAGATGCTTCTAGAGTACCATTGTTCAGTTACTGTTTACTGCCATGGTGATACCATTCTAATTCACCATTGATGGAAAATTACTTTGAGACACATTTTTAATGTCATGGGGCCTTTTTTTTTCACTGGGACTAAGCATTTCTGGGCACTGAGTGTATTGGTAGGCACTAGAGTAATGTCTGGAGGGTGGAGTGCCTAGGTATAGATCTCTGGTTGCAATAGGGCATGAGCAGTTTTCCAGACTGGAATTTTTCTCCTGGAGCAAGGGAACATCAATGCTGGTTTCTGGTATCTGAGCTACAAAAAGCCTTTGAGACATTTTGTCCCAAAGGGGGGGCCTGTGTGGTTCTTGTGTGTGTGTATGAGGATTCATCAGTCTTTGGTTTGGAAATCCTAATTCAGTTGAAAATTTAAGCACTAGTGGCCTTGTATTTTTCAGCATTTTTGGATTTAGTTGAGGCTAGTGAATAACGTGGAAATTTATGTAAACAAAGCAGAAATAAATGTAAGAGCTTTTGTTTAATTGAACTGAGACTTTTGAGGGTTCTTCTGTAGTACAGGTAAGTTGTGTTCAGTATAGGAGGGAACTTTGAGGGCTGAGAAAGATTTAGGAAGTTTCTTTAAAAAAAAATGAATGTTACAGAGAGGATAACCAGGGAATGACTGTTCCCTGGGATCTCACAGTCTGAGACACCCACTGGAAATACCAGTCAGTGGGTTTGAAACAAAGAGAAGGAAGTCCTTCTTGTACAATGCATGCTTAAATTGGGGAACTCGTCATCACAGGATGTTTGGGAGGCCAAAGGTATGAATGGGGTCACAAAAAGGGTTAGTCAAGCCCATGGCAAATAGGCTCATGTGAGAGCTGGGGTGTGAGCTCTGGCTCAGGAAGTGTCTGTGAGTGCTGACAGCCAAGGTTGTGCAGTGGAGACATGCTGCTTTCCACTTTGCCTTCCTCTTTTCACTTTTTATGGCATCTCATCACATCAGTGCCAGGTTGTAAAATAAGGAGGAAAGAGGCACAGAGACAGCTCTCACATGTTCTTCCCCAGTAGCTCTCCTGGATGCTGCCGAGGCTGACATGGGTGATAGAAAAGCACACACCTATGTGTTCTAGAAAGCCTGGGCTGCAGTTATTTCTGGCAGGAAATGTTCAGAGAGCTGTGGTATCCGGAGGTAGTTTGGTAATGTAACGTGAGAGGAAAAGCAGCACAGTGGTCACTTATCTGCCACAGGGATCAGAGACCTTTGGGCCAGCACGTGACAGCCTTGCTGCTGAGGAGAGCACCTAAAATTGGGCTAATTCAGGCAATTACTGAAAAATGCACAGCAGCTCACAGGCAAGCAGTGAGGACCACTGCAAAGCCCTCTGCACTCACAAGCAGCTGCTGGAAATGAGCCCCTCAGCTGCTGGAAATGCCCCTCACACATCAGAAATCTCAAGGCATCAGTCACAGGAGGAAGTGTAAGAACCTGCTTTCCTTACATTAGCTGTTTGTATCACACACGTTTCTCAGACATAACAGGAAAATATTCTTCAGCTATCCCTAGAAGTCCTTTAGATTGGAAATCTAACACAGCCTCCCAATTCTGGATGCTCTTCTTGAATCCTTTTATTAAAAGCACGAAGGTACAAATAACAGAGTTGGAGGAAATTACATGTTTGATGTTTAGGATAAGCAAGCTGGGGCTGTACCATCAGGCTCTGACATGACATGTTGCTCAGCCATTTTTTAGATAACTCCAAAATAATTGTGTCCTCTGGACCAGATTCATTCTTTATTTTCTGGAAGGCTCTTCAGTTGCTCTGCTTTTCTGGTAAGCAGGGCCCAAAAGAGATTTTTAGAACTTAGCCTGAGTTTCCCTCCTTGAAGGTACCTACCTGACTCAGGACTTATTCCTCAAGGACAGATATTGGGACTTTGATGTCTTGGAAGGAAAGTAAAAAGCCAATTTAATTAAATAGATGTGAGTGAGATTTTGAAATATAGAATACCTGGAACAGCTCAAAGTGAATCTCTGTCCTAGGAACAGCCCATTTTAGCCTTTCAAACCTTTATTGCTGTAGCTTTCTTTTTCCAAATCGAAGTGCTGACAGCTAAAATGCTACCCCATTTAGTCAGCTGACCTCAAATGCTTTCATTTATCCACAATGAGCTACTCCAATTAAAGGCAAAGAGAGCAGAAATGATGAATCTGAGAACATTTTTGTAAGGGACATCTAAACACAAAATTACTAATGGCTAAGGTAGGGAAAGGAGATTGTTTTCAAGGCCTGGTAGATAAGGAAAAGTCATTGCAGATGCATGGAACACAGCTCTCAGAAACATAGTCCCAGCCTGCAGCCCCCAAATGAGTTTCTGTGCAAGGCTCCCTGTAGGACTGACAACACATCAATAGAGATATTCAAGAACCATGTGGATGCAATCCTGTGCCATGTACTCTGGGATGACCCTACTTGAGAAGGGAGATTGAACCAAATGACCCACTGTGGTCTCTTCCAGGCTGACCCATCCTGTGATTCTGGGACCACACATGGGGTTTCTGGGGCTTCAGAGGTGACTTCTGTGGACTGTGACCCAATGCTGAGGATGGTTGGTTCCCGAATGCATTGACTTCCTGATGAGAGGTCTGGCTCACATGGTGTGGGTTCAGTAGGTTTAGGGTTTTCAAAAATTTAGGGAATTCAAAAAACTTCAAAAATTCAGCTTTTTCCACGTGTTGGTTTGGATTGAGCATGGGGCAAGGAACAGTGTCGTCTCAGGTGAATGAGAGCGCAGCTATCAATTTTTCTGTCTGTGGTAAAAGTGGACATGCTTAATCCTGACTGGGATGTGGTGAGCAATAACAGGATGGGTCGTGCTCTGAGGGGACATCCTCACCATCCCTTGACTGTCCATGTTGAGCTGTACACTCTTTTTGGGTAGTGTGCAGTGGGGTGGGGTAGAAAACCATGTCATGGGTTGCTTTTAAGGCAGATATTCACATCTCAAAGAGGTTTAGATGATTAAAGCTCTGCTAGAGTGGAAGGGTAAAGTTCTGCCCTGTCAATCACAGAATTTTCAAGTAAAATTGGTATGCTTTACCCTGAAGCAGTATTGGAGGGCCATATGTACATAGAGGCAGAACTTGGAAAAGCCATGTTGTGCCTGGGTCCTAAGAAAGACAGATGAAATTTTCAAGGTGCATAGGTCTGAATGGAAGAGTTTGCACAAAAAAAGAGATAAATAATAATGGTATTGGTCCAACTAACCCTTGGCTGTGATATTTGACTCTGTTTAATTGTAAAAATGCATTTTCCAGTCTGGACCACTGGAAACACTTCTGCTGATTCTATGTGATATTTTCTCAGTTCTTCCTTTGTTGAGGAATCTGGTGCTTTGGTCCTGCTTGTTTGTTGAAAGGATTGTTTTTTGTTTGGTTGGTTTTGCCTTTTTTTTGCTTGTTTGTTTTTTGGTGGGTTTTTGTGTCTGTGTGTGGGGAGGAGGGTTGTTGAGTTTTGTGTTTGGTGTTGTTTTGTTGTTGTTGTTTTTTTGGTTTTTTTTTTTTTGGTGGTTTTTTTGTTTTGCCTTTTTTTTTTTTCCAGTTAACATAGCAAACTGATAATGCCAATTAATCATATGACTCCTAAGCACGTGATAGCACCAAACCCTCATTAACTTTCAGAAGGGCTGCAGAGGTCTCGTCTGCAAAGTCCTGTTTAAAACATAATCCCTTAGTAGCTCTCAGGAGCAAACCCCAAGGTTTTGTAAGAACAAGCATAAATTTTCCATGAAACCAGTTATCAGACTCTGTATGCAAATTTTGTTGTTGACTCAGCAACAGTTTTTAACAGTTTTTAATGTGATTTCTTGGAACACTTACTCTCTCCAAGCTGTTGAATTAGTTGATCTTCTGAGAACTTCACATTTGCCCTCATTTTGAACTCCTTAGTCAAATTCCATGAAATGCTAATAATACTCAGTGCAGAGGGCTTAAAAAAAAGGGCATTGTAACAGCTGCAGAGCTTATATTTCTGCAAAACAATATTTTTAATAGAATTCCCCATATTCAATATCCAGGAAATGTGGCCCAGGAGCAACAGGTTTGTGAATAAGGGTGGAAAAGAAAGATCTGTGAGTCTGAGTTGGACAGAAAGGTTCTGTAGCCCGCTGCTAGAGCTTTTTATTCAATTATCTATTTTAGACCTGCTTGAATATAAAAAGTCAAAGTGAAATGTGGGCAGAAGAACATCTGTGCTACCATAATGACTATTCAGGTTATTTTTATTTGATTGTCAGTTTTAGTTTCCTGACAAAATATAATTTACATGTAATTTATCAGAGAACTTTATTTTTACTCTGATGAATTCTTACCCTTATAATAAATTGAGATTAACCTCTTTCTTTTTCAGAGGAACCCTGAATGCTAGTGAAACTTCTGTGACTTGAAAAAAGGCAAATTCCGTATTTCATTGTTTTTGTATTACTTAATAAAATTAAATATAATCCTAAATGTCAGGTCCCTGATTCATTAGTCTTTGTGAAAGAAAACTAATGCTATAATTGTAGCTTCATTTCAAACCTTGATCACAGTGACAAGTAACAGTTTTTTCCAAATAAATAAAGCTTGTTCAGATGATTTGTGAACAGCATGTTCATTGATATTTTCACTCAAGTTTGGTTCATAATTGTTTGCAAGCACAGTTCCTGTGCTGTGGTTATCAGGGGAGAGGGAGGAAGGGACTGGCACTGCCAGGGGAGTTTCAGACTGTGGGCTCACTGTGCATTTCTCATCCTTCCTCTGCAGCCTTTGCAGGATGCTTGTGTGGTCAGGGGCTCTTGACGTGAGCAGGTCCCTGCTGAAGCCCTTGGGACATGCCATTGGCAAGTAAAAAAGGGATTTTCTAGTGTAAGAGAGAGTCTTTGCATGCCAATACAGGATTTTTGTTTTTTAAAAAATACTTATTTTTCTCAACATGTGCTTGACTAAATGGTAAGAGGAGGTGTGCGGGGGTGGGGGCAGTGAGGGCACTGTGTCAGCAAAGAAACAAACTCCCAGGGTCCCCAGTCAGTGTCTTAGCAATGAGTCAAGCCTTGGTTGTGCCAAACTGCTTTCTAGAGGCAGCATCCTGAGAGGAGCATCCTGAGAGTCCTGAGGGAGCTTTCCTCAGGAGGGAAGCACTCCAGGTATGAGGGCAAAACCTGTTGGATGAGCATAAAGAAGCTTCCACATGGTGTGGCAAAGTTTCTGCCTTCTTCCTTTCTTGAAGACAGGAAAATGTTCAAGATGTACTTCTTCTGAGTACTTCAAAGTCATATATTTTTTTACTTTTCTTGATCCTTGCTTCACATACTTCCTGCCTGCCCTGCTGTTCAATGGGAAAATCCTATCAGAGGTGTTACAATGACCTAGAAGTTAAATCTGATACTGTCATCCTGCTACTTTTTCACCTCAATTATATAGAATGGAATTAAAAGTACCTTAGAATATGACCCTCACTGTTTTATGAACTCCAAACCACAGCAAGAATATTCTACCCAGTGACCTCTATCTGCACATAATTACATTCTGAGGGATTCTTAAATCATTTGCCAAGTTACTTTTAGTGCTATTCCATGGTAATCCTAAATACCTAGGAATTACCATGGGTTATTACCTTATTTTCAGGACTTGAAAGCAAGATATGCAAGTAATTCTGTGCTCTGATACTTTCAGCACGCACTGTTATCTTTGACAAATTTGATTTTTTTAATAAAAAAAAAATTGCTTGTTAGATAGTGTAGAGATAGATCTATTATTCCTCTTTAAAAATTCTAATAAATAAAGAACCATGCAAAAAAGTGTGTCTGTAAAAAAAATAAAAAATCCATGCTTTCTTATGCTAAATCTCACTGTGCATTTTATGCAATTTTATGATCCTATTAAATGATCACAGTTCTGGAATAAACTCCTTAATAGAATTTATAGTCTGTGCTTTTGCTGCCTGTGCTGTGCAGAAAAGGGTGAGTGGAAATAGTCACGTATGTGCTACAGGTCAGCACAGTGATTTCATTCAGCAAATAATCTGTACCTCAGGAAACATTTCCAGGGAATGGGGTGTTACTCCAGGAGCCTGAAATAAGCTACTGCTTACCTCTGGGTTATAAGCAGCTGAACATGGATAAGGGTGCTGGTGGATAAAATTACTAGCATGTGATAGGCCTCTGTGGAGCAAGTCTGGGGTATTAACTTTGTTTTCCATGTGTCTTGGGAGTTAGAGGTACTCTGTGCAACCTAAGAGCAAAAAGTGTTTTGAGCTGAGGCTAACCTGGGCTAGGTGTGCCATGAAGGCTGTGTTGGTCACAACCTGCAGGTCAGGCCAAAAGGTACCTCCCTGCTCCCAGTCTGACCTACTGAATGTGGAATAGGGCTCCTAACCAAGTGCTTACTGCATTTGGGTCGTGACTCAGTGCTGATTATAAGAAATTTTCCCCATGTCTTTTATCAAGGTCCATCTGCCTAAGAAAAGCTGTCAGAAAAACACTGCAAAAAGCACAGGAAGTAGAACAGCTTTCTTAATAAACTGAGAAATACTCAGAAACGTTATACACTATAAGCCTTTCACAATATTATACAAATTAAATACAAATAATCCTTCTGCTCTGTCTTGTGTGTCCAAAAAAAAAACGGGGATTTTCCCTCTGTGCTGCAGCAGCTGTTATGCAACTGCCCCCATTATTTTGACATATAGTATTTGATGTGAAAGTATATGGTATCTTACTAGAACTATTTAATTCAGTGGCAGGTTGCAAGCCAAAGAAGTTTTACAGAAATTTTGTAAATAAACATTTGTGGTTTTTTCCACAGTATTTATTGAGACTGCATGGTGTAGTTTCCCTGCTTCATTTTTCCTCCCCCTAAATTGTGTGAGTTCCTCTTAGTGCTGAATATCTTTCAATATTGACACATCTTTTTCCTATCCATAACCAAAGGCGTTCCTTTGTATTCTCTTTAAGCAAGGTTCATTAATGGGGTATAAAACAGTGTTAATGCTATAATACACTCAGCTCTTTAGCCTACCCTTCAGTAATCTCCATATCCCCACATGGATGAAGGAGCATGTCTTCCTGTCATCCGTAGTAATGTAATTAAACTCTGGAATATAGTGAAAAGATTTTGTTGAAGAGCCAAGTGTCTCTTAGGGACAGCAGCAATGTGTTTTCAGAGATATTTTTGCTCCTTGTTTATGCATCTGTCTGTCTGTATATATGCCCTTCTCTGCAAGCAGGCAAATTGGCTCTGGATGTATTAGTCTGTGCTTGGTTTTGCCCACAGGCTTTCAGATATGGCAGCAATAATAACACATTATATGAAGATGTGGGTCAGGGCTGGAAACTCCAGAGGGATATAAATGTTTTGAAAACAATTTTACAATTTCAAATGGCACATGCAGGAAAATTTGACTGCTCTAGGAACTGCACTCTATAGTTTTCCACAAACAAATCAAGATACTCATACTGGAAAAATCTAGGACCAGATGAGATCTTTCAGTCAGATCCTTTAGATTCAGAACAAAGCGATTGAATGAACAGACATCTTTTAATTCTTCTTCACTTTCCTTCCTCTCTCTGTCCAGACTAAGAAATCTCCTCAAAGACAAAATCCTGGCTGGTAAGTGGATTAGGAGTGGCAGATGTCTTTCTACCACTCTTCTTCTACTTGCTTATTAAAAGTCAGTAAACCCCCTCTTTCATTCCACCTTCCCACTTGCTGGAATTTTGTTGCTGGGCTGCTACAGGTCTCCAGGCACTCAGTTACAGAAAGATATAGTCAAATTCTTTCTCGGTACAAAAAGACAAGGAGCTCCACTGTGACAACTCTCAGGTTTCATCAATATCCTTATGCTTTAAGCAATTAACATTCTCTTCTTTGATTAGCCCATTCTCATTTTTCACTTTTTTTTCTCTTGAGTGTTTTCTGGATTTTTCCCCCATATGTTGTAACCCTAAACTTAAATGTTCTTAAAAAAACTACTGCCTTTTCTTCAAGAAAATGTACAAGATGCCAGCTGACTAAATAAGTTTTAGCAGCTGGAATGTGTTGTTTGGTTAATCCCTGGAGTTTCATCCAAGCAGATATTTGTAGTAGTTGTCATAATAGTAATAATAATAATAATAATGATAATCATCATCATCATCATCATCCAAGATATAAATGTTATCTTTCTAGATTTCCAGTACCTCTCAGTTAGGACCAAAAGCAAGTGAGAGATTAATACTATATTATGGACAATACTTAATTTTCTTCTTTTATTCCTTAGTGATATTTACCTTTCAGTGTTCATTAATCTCTTTTTCAAGAACTTCCTTTTACACACACCTTTGTTAACATGTGAAGTTTCACCCTCTCACTGTTAATCTGCTCAAGTGCTGTATAACTCAGCCATGAGCTCTGTCACAGCCTAGCACAGATGCACAAGTTCATGTCCAAAGACTGAATATGTCAATGACAGATAAATGCACATGGAGTTACCCAGTACACAGGAATCACCCCCACCTCACTATGCCCATCATCCCTGTGGTACCAAATGTTGTGACATTAGCTGGGTCAAGTATCCTACGGGTGTATCCTTACCTGCCACCTTCTATGGGCACCTGCTTTTGGCCAATGTCAGAGAGAAGATTTTGAGCCACAGAGATATTTCGGTGTGCCCAATTCCAGATGGTCTCATACATGGTACTAGGTAAGCTGAATAGCTAAACACCCTTTTGCCTTCAGCAGGCAGCTTTCTTTGGGTTTGTTCTGGACAAAACAGAGTGGGAAAATTGCCTGCAGTCTGAGGCTGAAAGGAAGGAAATGGTCTCAGTTTTAACTCCTGTCCATTGTTGAGAAACCTCACTTTAGTAAGAGCACAGGGTGGCTCAGGGGCTTAGTGCTAAGGCTGGAAGTCCACACACAAAAGCTGCCAGAGCTGTTCTGATGCTGTGAGCCAGGGTCCTGCGAACAGCACAGGACCCTTCAAACCATACCCAGAGCTCTTGGACAGCATATGTCACACAGCAGCTGAGGAACCAGGCAGATTTCCTGCTTACTGGCAGCCTCTGGTGAGGTCACATAGTGCTGAAAGATCCCAGGGATGAAGAAGGTGAACTGCTCACACACAGATACCTGCTGTACTGTCCATGCTTAACTTTCCAGAGTGCAGTCCTTAAATGCAAAACATCTGGTATCATCTGTGCTGAAGGCCAGCTGAGTTCCAGGCAGATAAAATGAACATCTGCTCAAAAAAGATTTCTGAAAACATGAATACAAAGAAAGGTCATTTTTATGCCTGCCTGACTGAACAGAATACAAAAAAGGGGATGGAATGTTCTATCCACAGCCTCAGCAGTGTGATTAGGTTTTCATTCTTATTCAAGGCTCATCTATTGTGTTTCTCTGCCTCTTTTTCCGTGGGACATTACTCTCCGTTTTTCGGGGGGTTTTTTTGTGCTTCTTTGAATTTGAAGGGTATCTCTCATTCAAAGGGTCTCTGCTCTGCCTCAGCAGTCATTTATCCTCAGAGGTTTGGTTTATTGAGGCTGAGAAGAGGCACGGAACATGCTTTGCATTTCAAATGTCAGTGAGCCTGAGGATTCAGGGGTTATAGCCGTAATCTCTAGTATCACCTGGTGTAGTGTGTAGTACATGTCACAGCATGTGAGGATGGTGCATGCTCAGATTCCTGATCAGTGGGACATGGGGGACACGACACTGCTGAAATCCAAGGCTTTGGAAATACTGAAAATGGTGCATTAATTAAGCAAGTTAAAGAATAAATCTTGACATACCTTTAGGTTCATGTCTTTGAAATGCAAGACTTATTTTCCTGACTTTTTTTATGCAGTTTCACAGGTCCACAGCAATTGGAAGTGCGAAATGCTAGGGATTTGTAGGTTTTAGTGTGGAGCTGTGAAACTGCATTTCCAAAACCCTAAATAAGCTAATGAAAGAGGAGTATAAAATGTAAGTCTGAAAATACCACTGATAACTTGTCTGAAATGTCCCTGACATATCAGGAGGTTCTTAACCCAAAGGCATAACAATCTGCTCTCCTTTCACTGTCACAAATTAATTCTTGGGGCAGACTGAGTTTGTGTAAATTAGTCATTTGGGGAGGAAGGGGGTCATGAGGGCTCACTGACTAAACTAGAAAGGAAGAAAAAGTCCGGACAACTTAGCTTTGCCTTTCAGAACTGTGTCATTTTTTTATCTCCTGAAATCTGTCACATGAATCTTAAAGTATTTTCCCTCCATAGCAAGCTGTAATATGGCTGTGACAGAGAACACTTAGCCTTCTAACAGGCACAAGTTACATACATTCAGTGGCAGCTGATACTTTGACATCTGCACCATGTAGGAGCTCACTCTGGCAAAAGCACTTGCTCTGGTGGCAGCTCTGATGGTGTCTGCTGCTAGGCTGGGAAAAGGTAAACATGTTTGTGTCTGAAGATGGGTTTTGGGAGCAGTGAGAGTTCCTTTTCTTTCTTTTTTTTTCCCCCAGCTTTGTTGCAAATTTTTTTTCACCATGTAGGCTGATACTCTAAATGTTGCAATAGATGAGCACTTTACTTTTAAGACATTTTTAATTAAATATAAAATAATAGGATTAGATTCAAATAATCTGTACACTTTTATACACTTTTCATCAGGAAGGAACTTGGGTCATCTTGGCTTCTAATGAAACCAGAGTTCAGTGGTCCTGCTTCCTTTTAATCTCAGAGCTTTAACACTCAGGATAAGGACTTTGCCACAGCTGGTTTATCAGTCTGGTGTAGTAACCAATGTAATAAATTATTGACCAGTGGGTGAGAGTTTAATACTTTGACATGCAATATGGTAAAGTATTAAAAAAACCTCCTAGGCTGAGAAGGTCTTCCTTCCTCCTTGGAAGAAATAGTGCTTGGGGCTGTTTAACCTTTCTGTCCTTCACAGCATGGAGGCCAGAAAAATTCTCTAAGGATTTTATGTTCTTTGCAGTCATTAGTTCCTTGACCACTCATTGACCACCATTCCGTACCCATGCTTTTAACTGCCTTATGTATTCCTATAAGTATCACATACATCAGCTCTTGTATATGAATTTGGCGCTTCTTGGACATGTAGGTTATCTAATTTACAATAAGGAGAGAAATGCTTTAAAGGAGATTACTACCAATACCTACATGAGTGTAATTTAAATTGGTGGTATGTTTTCAAAGCTTCATAGAAGAAATAATTGGCTACTGGATTATATATGAAATCATCAAGTTTTTTTACTGGACAGGAGGGACAGTTACATAGATTCACATTTCTAATCAAGTGCTAATGGAATGAAACCCTGAAACACTAAGGAATTCCCATAAGGGGAGACATGAAGTTTATGAGGGTATTTGTAATTGTTCTTATAAATATGTGCTTATGTGTCCATCACAGTGATTTAATCTAGAGGTTCATTTATTTAGGACAATGTTTTAATAAGCAGTTTAAGCTGGCTGACAGGTAATTGCAGGAAGCCCTATGGCAAAGCCTCTTCAGTCAATTACAGGAAACTGCAGGGGCAAAATTGCATCTCAGTGAAAATCCTCTTTTTCTTATATATTCACTAATTTTTCTTACAAAAAATTCTCTCTCCAACAACAGCAAATGGAGTCCAAGCAGGCTTAAGAGGCTGAAATTATTTCTCCTCCACCTTGAGGCACTATGGAGATAGCAAACCTAGTGAACTTAAAATGTTACTTGACTTTTTAACTTACCTGTTTCCACAGGTTGATTGATTTACATATGAGCATAAAAAATGTCTGTCCATCCCTGTAATGAACTTTTTGCTAGGTAATTTGGTAATGACCAATCATGGAAGAAGCTATATAAATTTTATAAGATCATACAGGTAGGTCAAACATCTTTTGGTATAATTGGATCTACAGTAATAAAAATCATTTTATAATTTGAAAAAAAAAGCCAACCCAAAATATTTCTTTGGCACTTACACAGCTAATAATGTCACGCTCAACGTTACACACAAGGTTTCCAGGCATTAGGGAAATTAGTGCTTTCTGGGGGCTATCATTAAATCATGCCAAACAAGAAAATTTCCTCCTTTGTAACTTATTGAAGAGACTTTGTAAGCACTGGGAAATGACATAGATTGTACTCTGTTTAGATTGATTTCTTGTTATTTCTGCTTTTTGTAATTTTCTAGACTGATAATACCATAATTTGTTAGCCTTCCAGTAGCCAAAGGGGGCCCACAAGAAAGCTGGACAGGGACTTTTCACAAGGCCATGTAGTGAATGGCCTTAAGCTGAAGGAGGACAAGTTTAGATTAGATATTAGAAAGAAATTCTTTATAAGGAAATAAGGTGGTGAGGCACTGTAACCAATTGCCCAGAGAGGCTGTGGACTCCTCATCCTTGGAAGTGCTCAAGGCCAGGCTGGATAGGGCTCTGAAAA
Source organism: Trochalopteron elliotii (assembly GCA_024734555.1). Lineage (NCBI taxonomy): Eukaryota > Metazoa > Chordata > Aves > Passeriformes > Leiothrichidae > Trochalopteron > Trochalopteron elliotii. Next base: position 1,339,946 of record JANPWX010019802.1, read on the forward strand.
GCCTGATCTAGAGAAAGGCATCCTTGCCTAGGGCAGGAGGTTGGAGCTAGATGATCTTTAAGGTTCCTTCCAACCCAAATCACTCTGTAATTCTATGATTCTATGAATTTCACCTGACAAAACAGTAAGAGAGGCTACCTGCCATGGTGACCAGAGATAAATTACAACAGAGTGAGAATTGTATGTGTAGCTGTACCTCTTCCTTAGGACAACATGTAATGTTAGAAACAGCTGGATATGTTGTAATTAAATACTATATATTGCTGTGTATTGCCATTCATGTGCTTAGTAAGAGTGATCATCTAGATTTTCCTGTAACACTAACAGATTTTATCAAGTGTAAGCAATCGTGTAGGTTGCAGAAAGTCAATTAATTTCATTTAGGGTTATAAAATGGGATAGGAGTAAGTCAGGACATTGAATAATGAGGGACCTCATGTCTCCATGTGCCCCTGCTTAGCACAGAGACAGTCTTGTGAATGTAACATGGCCCACAGTGGTCAGGGCAGAAATCACCTCTCCAGGAACCTGGGCACCTCCACCAGGGAGAAGCTCCGACTCAGTGTCCATAGCTGTCTCCTCTAGAGAGAAGAGGTCCATTTGATGCCAAATTTGGCAAGTGCAGCAATGTTTGTCTCCTATTCCCACTGGAAAGACAAGAAAAGGTTCACCTGAGGAGAAGCAGGATTGAGCCACAAAGAAGTAACGAGGGGTTTCCATAGGATGTAGGTGCTACAAGACAAAAATGTCAGCACATGCATGGAGAAGAAGAACAGAAGACTGCAGGGGGATCACATACAAGGATATGAGATTAGTGTAATCTTCAGAATCAAAATAAAAACATAAATTAAGACTGGACAACATCCCTACTACTGAAAAACAAACCAAAACAAAACCCAAACCAAAACAAAGAACAAAAAAAAAAAAAAAAAACAAAAAAAAAACAACCAAACAAAAAAACCCAGCCAAACAAGCAAGCAAAAAGACAAACAATAAAAGGGCATAAGGATATGCTGAGTAAGACTTTATAGCTAATGAAATGGACTGAAAAAATAATTTTGCTACTAATGCTTCTAGAAAGCAAAAAATATTGTAAACATGAGCCTGGCATAATGCCTTGTGTCCTGGCTTCTCAGAGTGACACAGACACCACTGAGGATGATTGGGTGAGAAAAGAGATGCCTTCTCTACTGAAGGAATAATGTGAGAGCAGTTCACAGTCACCCAATGCGGCACTGGCACCCAGTTTCTCCAGCATCATGAGCCATGCAGGTCACTGCCCTCGTCGGTGTCCTGTGATAACCAAAGCACATAAAAGAGACCAAGATTTAGTTCATTGCTGTTTGATTTACAGCTTTTCCAGAGCCTGGAGATATCAGGAATAGTTCTGTCATCTATGCCTACTCATGCTAAGATCTCCTCTTGGAAGGAAGAGTCAGCAAGGAGATCTGAGTACAGACTTGGTACAGATCTTCAGCATGTAACTGAGAGAAGGTAAAAGAACAAGGTTCCTCTGCCAATTAAAAAATCCTGATTTTTTTTCTGAAGGAAGTGCCTGGAGTCACATTCTATGTGGTATTTCATAACAGAGAAAAGTCCTATTAGCCAGCCATAAAATACACATTTTCTATTCCTAAGGGAGAGTTCTGGGAGTAAAAAGAAAGGTGAACTAACATTTAAAGATACAAAATTACTTGTATACATTTTTATTTCAGGCAAAGGTCTTGCTAGCTATGCTTTATGCAAAAAGGTAATGGTATAATCCTGATGACAGAATTCCTTGACAGACCAGAGGTAGGATGAAAATACTGTCTCAATCTTTGGTCTACAGTAGTAATAAAGTAACAATGTAAACAACTCCAATGATACACAGATTTCTGTCTGAATTTCAAAAATACTTGTCAAAATTCCTTGAGAATGAAAATATTCAGAAAATTAGCAAGCTGAGATGAGTAACAGTGTTTATTTTTTTACCCTGGGTTATTCTCCTGTCATTTGTGGTGTACCTCCTTCAAGCATGCAAGCCTGGTGTTTCCCAGCAGATGTTTATACAAAGTTGGCTATAATTATGAAAACTTGAGATGTTTGACTAAACTCTCCAATTTAGATATCAACTAATTAAGTAATGACTACTTTGTTTGACATGCTTGTGATGCATAAAACCAAGATAAAAGCATTGGGGTGAAATTAAAAGTCTGAGTGTCAGTAAGGAAAAAGGAAACACCCTGACAGACAGAGACAATGCGGGCAGAGCTTTCAGCTGCAGACTGAATGTTCCCAAAAGCTGGATTACTTAGCTGACCTTAGAGTTTGTCTGGACTTAACCCATCCCAGCCCATGCCTTGGAGGAGACATCCGGGCTACTGAAGGAAAAATGTCGTGTGATGTCTGTGGGGGTCAGAAATATTAACAAGCTCCTGTTCCTTCACTCATTGACCAACAGGTCATTAAGAATATCAGAGGCAGCAGAAATACCAGCTACTGTAAACTTCTTTGGGAGTCAGCATTTTTGGCTCTCTTTACTGCTTGCTGGCCTTGAAAGGAGGAGAACTGCAGTTAATGGCAGAAGTCATTAAGCCAATATACTTGGGAATACAGGTGAATGGCAGAATAGGGGAGAGGATCATGGGAAGAGGAACATGGCAACTCCTTTAACCCCCAAATTGTGCTTTGCTGTGCCTGCTCTCAGCACTGCATAGTCCTACTTGCTCCATGCAATTGAGGCATTGCTTTGAGGTCTGCAAAGGCAGGTTTAAACTGGATATTAGCAAAAATTTCTTCACTGAAAGGGTGTTTAGATATTGGAACAGCCTGCTCAAGGAAGTGGTGGAGTCACCATGTTTAGACGTGTTAATGTGGCACTTGGGGACAAGGCTGAGTGGTCAGCAGAGTGGTTCTAGGTTAATGGCTGGAATCTATTATCTTTGGAGTCTTTTCCAACTTTAATGATTCTACAGTTCCATGTTCCTGCAGTTTCCTGCAGGCCCAACATGGTTGTCCAACAATCCATCTCGACATAAGTCATAGAATGTTAAGGGTTGGAATGCACCACAAATATCATCTAATACCTATCCCCACTGCCATGGGCAAGGACACCTCCCACTAGACCAGGCACTGAAGGATTTGTCCAACCTGGCCTTGAACAATTACAGGGCTAGATTATCTGCAACCTCCTTGGGCAACCTGCTCAAGTGTGTCACTACCCTCTTAAGACAGAATTTCTTCCTAATGCTCAAACTAAATTTCCTCTCTTGCAGTTTGTACCCATTATTCTTCTAGTACTGCACTTTCTGATGAACAGTCCCTCTCTGGCTTTCCTATAGGCCACTTTCAGATACTGGAGGGTTACCAACAGGTGCCCACACAACATTCTCTTCCCCAAGCTCAACAACCACAACTTTCTCAGTTTGGCTTTGTAGGGGATGCTCCAGTGCCCTTATTAACCTTGTATCTTTGTCTGGACTTACTCTTGCCCGTTCCTTGTCCTTCTTATACTGGGGACACCGGAGCTGGATGCAACACTCCAGCTGGGGTCTCACCAGAGAAGAGAGGCAGAATTACCTCCCTTGCCTGCTGGCCATGCTACTTTTGATGCAGCCCAGGGTTTCCTTGGCTTTCTGAGCTGCTTAATGTTGAGTTTTTTATCTACCATCACCCCAAATCTTTCACTGCAGGGCTGCTCTCAATCACTTCCCTGCCCAGGCTGTTGGTGTGTCTGGGATTGCCATGACCCAGCTGTAGGGCCTTGCACTTGGCTTTGTTGACCCCATGAGGTTTGCACTGGCCCAGCTCTCCAGCCTGTCCAGGGCCCTCTGGATGCCATCCTTTCCCTCCAGTGAGTCAACTGCCCCACATAACCTGGTGCTGTCAGTGAACCTGCTGAGGGTGCCCTTGATCCCACTGTCCGTGCCCCTGACAAAGGTGTTGAGCAGTATCAGCCCCAGCACTGACCCCTGAGCAGAGTTTCCAAGAGAATCTGCTCCAGGATCTTGCCTGGCACATTGGTGAGACTGACCAGTCTCTGTAGTTCCCTGAGTCTTCCACTTTTCCCTTTTTAAAAACACATGTTACAATTCCCTTTTTCCAGCCATTATGGACTTCTTCTGAGTGCAATGATGAAGAGGAGCTTGGGCAGCCCCAGAGTAGGGAAAAGTTCTTCTATTCCTTCAGACCTCCAGAGAATATGGATGATCCTCCCCAGGCAGAGATTTGTGAATTACCTGGCAGATGACCAGGGAACATCCTGGCTGTACACACACGTGGTGTCCTCTGCTGTGGCTGGTGTGGAAAGAGTGGCCCTTGTGTCCCTGTGGTTGGCCAGCAGCTCTTGGACTTCATGTATCCCTCCTCATTGCTCCAGTGGCAGCTCAGCAAAGTCACAAATGGTGTTAGTGGGCCACTTTTGGTTTTGACATGGAATGAGATGTAACATAGTTAACCCACCTCTATAAAAGCAGTGCTTTATTTCCCTTTCTCCAGTCTCTGGAGCTTCATCTGTCCTTTTTTTTTTTTCTTTTTAAATTGTGGACAGTGGCTTAGCAAATTCATCTGCCAGCTCCCTCAGGACCATCCTTCCTAATAAAGGTCTTGTTTTCAAGTGTCAGCAAGTCTGCTTTTTAAGCTTTCAGGTCTTTATATTACAGAATGCAAAAGATGGAATGCTTTGGTGACTGTTGAGAAATGGATGGACACGAGTTGACAGCATCAAGGAGAAAAGTGACCCTTGTGATTTATTGCAGTAATTTCTAAAACCTTTAAATTATAGTAAAGTGAAGGGTTTTTCTTTGACACCGGAATGATTCTCTGAATTTGTCAGATCTACCTCCTGTAAATAATCTGGCTTAGTTTCTTTTTAATTTTTGGTTTTTTGGGTTTCTTGAGGGTATGATGCAGAACCATTTGCTAGGGTCCCAGTCAGTGGGAGATTTCCTTTTCTTTTCAGAACTGATTTTCTTGACAGAAAGGTCCTTGTTGTCTATGATTATATTATATTCATGATGTAGTGCAGGAAGGTTCACATGGCTCGCAGTTGATTAACTGTTTTAATTTAAACTGTCATTTATTTATGTAGTATAGCAGTAAAAGCTTACTGCTGTTGAGTGTGAATTGTTCTGCTAACTGCAATGGAAATAGTTTTCAATTAGGCTAAAATAGAGCCTTCTTACCTCCTTTTTGTTACTAATTTAAATGACTGTCTATAAAGGTTTTATATGTAACTGAATGAAATGTTCTGGCAAAAACCAGGACTGGTCTGCATATGGTTTTAGCTGCTATAATGTAGCCAAGGAAGAAAATCAACATTTCTTTCAATAAATCATTGAAATGTTCCTTTGAATGTGAAAGAAACCTGTGTATCACCTTTGCTTTCAGGCCACTCCAGGCAATCCTGTTGATACTACTGCCTCAGGCAGATCCCTCTCCTTAGCAGAGCTGAGGGCAGGATGATGAGAGCTGACTTCTCTGAGCTTGAACTGAAAGTTTCGCATGGTGAAAAACGTCCTTCTAATATTTAACATTAAACTAATCCGTTTTACTTAACCAGTCACAATCCTTTACAAGACTTAGCTAATGAAGCCTTACAACACCCTGCAGTGCACTGTAGGGAAGTGCTGTATGGGATTATTAGATTGAAGCCCTGCCAGCTGGCACAGAGCCCTGGAGAGTTGTCATGCTGCTCCACCAGGCATGAGACCGACTTGGCTGGAGACCTCCTCGGCTGCTCTCTATTACCAAAATAGACAGGTAGATCTCTCTGAAGGTGTGCAGGAGATGTATCTGTTGCACCATGTTTGATAATGACATTCAGATTTAATTCCTTTTTTTGTAAAAATTTACTGACTCCTCATTAAGGCAGTTACAAGATGTTATAACTGTGCTCAGTATTGCAGTCCTGCCCTCTCTGTTATGAGCTCCTTTTCTCCCTTCCTCCTCTTTGCAACTTTTGCTTCTTCCTTATTTTTTCTTTTTTCCTTTTTTCTTTTTTCTTTTTTCTTTTCTCTTTTTTCTCTTTTTTCTTTTTTTTTTTTTCCTTTTTTCTTTTTTATTTTTTCTTTTTTCTTTTTTTTTTTTTCTTTTTTCTTTATTTGTTTTTCTTTTTCTTTTATCTTTTTTTTCTTTTCTTTTTTTTTTTTTTAGGTTTCCAGAAGTGAAACAGAAAATCTGAAAAAGATTTAAAAAATCTTTAGTCCTTCGCTTTGTAAATATGCTGGATTATGACAGTATAGTTGACACTGACACTTCACCAGCATAACACAGGACAGACCTGACAACACAGAGCTATGAAATTGCACATGAGTAGTCAGGATCAAAAAGGACCAGGTCACAATGGAGAAGGCAAGGACAACAGCAAAAGGATAATGGTTTAGCTGAAAAATGCACATTAAAAGAGAGCAGTACTTGATGCTAAAAAATTGACTAACCAGGAATTTTTGGTGGCAAAAGAGTTGAATGTTTTAAACCTGTTATGAAAAATCTGCAAGCTGGGGCATAAAAAGGTTTAGGACAGCCTGTTTTTTCCACAGTGCTCACACACTGGATGCACACAGCAGCAGAGGCATGTGTCTGGTCACAGGCAGAACCCAAGGCACTGACCCCACAGCAGCCTGTGGAAAATCTCTGGAGCAGGTTGGCCAGAAGAGCAGCCTTGAGTACAGCAAGCTTGGCCTGGCTGCTGATAGCTGACCAGAAAAGGGCAAAAGAAGAGGGGAAAAATCAACCAGCTAAACTCCATTAAAACTGTACAGCAGCCCTTGGCAATAATAGATTTAAATAGCCTCAGTCAGACGATGCTTCTGTGCTGGTGCAGCCACTTCAGTCCCAGTTTATTTAATCTTCTTATTAGGGACAGTGCAGGGCTTGGCTGTGGCATTGGCAGTACTTTTAGCATTGATGAGACTTCAGAGTGGGTGCTGGTGGTAACAGGGGCAGTGGCAGCTGGTGCTGTGGTACAGCACTAGGCACCCCCAGGGTCCCATGTGGCACAGAACCATTGGTGTCACACTCCTGTGCACAAAGCCACACTGCCATGGCTGTTTTACTGCCATTATTTGGGATACTCTGAGCTGCTCCCAGGTGCTCTCCCCTCAGGTTCTCATGGCAGATTTGAGATATGGATTTGATCTGAGCTCCCCAGCAACAGGGGGAAGCCTCTGCAGCTAAACCCCGAAACCAAACTATGAAATGTCCTCTCTCCCAAAACCCAATTCAGAGCCATGAGTTCTAAGACACATAGATGTGGGAGCCATCCGATTGGTTTGCATCTCAGTGGGATTTTTTTTTGGGACTGAGGGCATCCCAACTTTAACAATAGCAGGCAAGTTCTCTTGTGTTTTTCACAAGTGCCTGGGCTTGCTTTAGATATAATCATGCTGATGATTTTTTTTTTGTAGCAAGCAGTGTGTGTTTGAGTCACACAGAGCACTTTGCCCTCTCTTATTCAAGGTTTCAAATAAACACACTGTTTACAGCTATCATTAGAAGGAGTAATCCTTTGGGCATAATCTAACATGAATTTTCTTTATACTCACTGTATGCCTGGAACATCATGATCAAATTGCAAAAGTGTGATAACCCCTTGCTCACCATATTTATTTAGTAAGAGCAAGACCTCCCAGAGAGCTTATTTTAATAGCTCTTCTTTCTTCATACTTTCAATGAAACACATTTTTGAGAATCAGGCCAATGAATTCAAAGACTTGGGTTTTTTATTATTACAGTTTTGCAGATGACTCTCTAGTGTTTTACTGTAGTTTCTAAATATAACTGTACTGTGTATTTTCTTCTACAGCAGCTCTTAAAAAGGCAGTTTGCTTCAATGCCAAGTGTTTTCTGAATTCTCCCTGTTTCTTACCTAAATATGTTTTTAATCTCCTTACTAATTATTTTACATTCATTCAGTGTATCATTTCTGCTTGTCAACTCTTAAGACATGTGTGTTCTAGACCTAATTTCTGCAGGAGATCTTTCCTACAAGTCTCATAGCGATTGTCTTTGTACTCACCCCTTTTCCAGTGGGTTTGTGCACACAATTGCAGAACACGGTCTTTTGAGATTCACTCATGATCCATAGGTTTTTCAGGGCTGAAACATGATCTCTTGAGACTCAGTCAAGATGCATAGATTTTGCATGGACTAAGTCAGACAGATGTGAACTATGGCTGCATTCAGACCAGCATAACATACAGCTGTCTCTGAAAAAGATTGCCTTTATTGTTTTTTATAACAGTGCCATTACTTACTTTTTTGCTCTGTCTTAAAAGACAAGGTGTGTTTTGGGGTCAGGATGAAGAGTTTTTGATATGTGCATTAGAGGTGACACATGCCAGCTCTCAAGAGGTCACTGGGGCTGCCTCCTACCTTGGGAGTGAAGCTCCCTTGGGAGCTGGCTGTTTTGGCAGCCTGTGTAGGTTTTTGCCTTCTGTGTGGGCCATAGCTGCTAGCTGTACAGCTCAGCCAAAGCCCTCTGCCCCTTTCTGAAAAGTGGTGGCAGAACCTGCTACTTGGCAAAAATAGACTCTTTCTTCTTGTTTTACTCAATAGTCTTCTCATTGAAAGGGCTTGATTCCAGCAGAAACGCACAAGAGAAGCTGTAGGAAGCCACATCACTCTCCTTTGCCCTTTGCATGCAAAATCCATCCATAATTGTGCACTTGGTACTTGTAAAACTTTATAATTCGTATGTGTGCAGAGGCTAAATGACATATTGTTTTTCCATCAAATAAGGACTCGGAAATACAGCTGGCCAAAGAGGATATAGTAACATTTTCATTGCTTTCTATGTTTGTATCCCTTAATATCATAGCAGTACTCGCTGTCCTCTTTTCTGTGCCTAAAACATCTCTGAATGTGCCAAGTGACAGTGGTTAGTTTACAAGCTAAATTGCCAAACAAAGGCATTTTGGGCATCAGGCGGAGCAAAGTTGAATTCTACCATTTGCATCTGCTCGATACAGCTTGGATCTATTATTTCTGTTCACTTTCAACTCTGCTTTGAGCTTGATTATTCCTTTAGAAGCTGCTAACTGCTTCATATTAAATTACAACAAATGTCATATTATATGTCTTTCTTTTGCCATAAGTGAAAGAAGCTGGTGCTGAGGCACCTTGGTAGAGCAGAAGGGCATGCATTAGTTCTGAGCACAGGCTACTATCACCAGTGCTGCCCTCCAAAAGCTCTCTCTCTGGGTTCAGCTCTAAAGCAAACCCTTGCAGGCATAACTCAAAACTCTGTATTTGAGTGGAGGACAGGGAGAGGAAGCAAGAGGAGAAATAACTGCGGAAATAAGTGTTTAATTACTCAGCAGATCACATGCCCTGCTTAGAACCTTCAGAAACTAAGGATTCAGCACTCTCCACAGTGGGAGCTGAAACGCAAGAAGAACCATGCACAACCTTGTTGAAGTGAAGAACACTGCTCCTTTCTGAGCCACTATCTGAAAAGAATATGCTTCTAGTAGTTTCAGAAAACATACCCTCTTAGAGTGGATATATAAAGGTAATTTTAAGAGATGAAGGCAAGAAACTGAAAGGCAAAGGGTATCTGAAATGTTTATGCAAGGAGATAAATGTGAGGGGATTGTGTGGGAAGAAGAGTCACCTCACGACCAGAGAGATATTTAAACTAAAATATGCCCCAAGAAATATCTAGACGAGAGAAGTGTAAATTGCATAATGGCAGGACTGTACACAAGTGTCTGTTTATTATCATTTTAATTAGCAGCAACAGAAGAAGATCTTCTCAGCCATACAGTAAAACTCAGAGGAGATCCTGTAGAAATAGCTTAGAACACATAACTGAAATAATTCTGAAATTACCTGCTATCAGTGGCATGGACCCAATCCTTTTCCTGCACATCTAAAATTGGTTACTAATTGCTCCTCTGACTGCTTCTACTGCCTGACAAAACTCAGAGGAGGGCTTCTCTTTCCCAAGCTGGAAAGGAGAAAGACAGACATCTGTGACCAGAGAGAAGCTGCAGGTGGAGAATGGCTTTAGAGCCACAATGAACACACATCTTTACAGGACCACTTGGTGATATACACACAACGGCCTGTGATCCAGAGCATGTGGTTGTTACTGTCATGAAAATACCAAGGGAAGCAAACTGGGAATGCATGGAAAGTCTCCTGATTCTTAGGAAAATGGGGATTCCAAACCATGGTTCCCATGTGTCCTTGACTTTCTGCTTGAAGTGGATGTGTCTTCTGAGTGGCTGACTGTGGGTGAAGTGAGCCTGCAGTGCTGAGCTTTAGTAAGGCTGATGCACTCAGGTATTCCACTGGACACATACAGAGCTATGTCCTTCCAGTTACCAGAAGCTCCTGAATTCCATGATCTGGTCACATTGGTTCCTGACTCCAAGAGCTGTGATCGTGGCTTCTCATGGATATAGAGAGGGCAGTGAACCAAGGAGGGACAGAGTACAAGCTGTTTTTGTTTTTTCTTCAAAACCCGGGTCTTCAAACTTCTGCAAATCTTAAAAACAGCTGTAAAGCTGGAAGTCCCCTGTCCACTGGGCCGGACATCCAGCCCCTTCCACCCCTGCCATTCCTGCATTGAATGTATTTTTTTTTGCCTGCCTAGGATGGTTGTAAAAACATGTCCCTCATCTTGTTGTTCAGGTCTTGTTAGAAATGACAGCAGAGGATGGGAGAGTCCTCTCTGAACCTGTAAGAGGGCAGTGAAACTGTGATACCTTCCATGAGGAGCTGCTGGAAGCCTGGGCGGTGTGCCCTGGGTGCACTAATGTCAGGGTGGGCACTTCCCCTGCACACATCTACGCTTCACCCCTGCACCTGACACTGCAGGCTCCACCATATGGGCTTGTATGGATTCACCAGATTGTAGGGCAATTGGAAATCCCATGCATAAATCAAGTTGTTGAAGACCAGAGGCCTTTGACCCATCTACAGTGGAAAAGCTTTGACCACACATCATGTTTACTGGCCAGGGGATCCAGAAACAGCTAAAAAACCATAACTGGAGCCTGGAATCAGACAGTAGTTGTCATGACTGGAGAATGATAATTGTGTGCTTATTAAATTGACAGAATTAAATCATTTTTGCCATTGTTAAGGTGAGTGATATAACATGACTGGTACAGTTTTGCTAGAAATGTACTATTAACATGGGATAATAGATACTTGTTTGTTTTGAAAATGCTGCACTATCCCACTGCAAACACCTTGTTGTTGCCTATTGCCCTGAAAGGCTACGCCTCAAATAGCAGCTCAGCTTCCTCAGAAAATGCTGGAGGAACCACTGGAGAAAATGCAGCTTGATCTCATAGACAGAGCAGTGGCCAAGGATCTTAGCTGAGGGATTGTTCTTGCAGAGGAATTGTTTAAAGGTCAGGAACAAGTTCTCCCATCTGAACTGTGGCAGCTGAGTTAGTAACTGGGACTGGTTCCCTCTGCAACCACACTCATTCCCATAAAGTGACCACAGCACAAAAAAGAGCAAGATTAGTCAAAGGATTCAGTAAGACATAAACCTACATATTTTACTTGGAAATTTCAAGGAGGGTAATAGACATGGAAAAATGTCAGTGTTGACCATCTTCCTAAGTGGTGGATAGCAGTGTCGTGTGAGTAGAGGTTGTGGGCTGCCTCTGGCAGAAACACTTCCCTGCAGTGGGCAAAAACCTGAAACCCAACCCTGACAGCAGCTTGGGGAAGGTCTTCCTCACCCTTATCATCCATGGTGAGCAGAGCTGATACCATCCTAACCATGTTTCCCTGCTTGACAGCTGTAAGTGCAGAAATTGTAGCTAACCAAGGGGTTTCAGGCAAGAGGAGAGAAGCTGAGACTGAACTTGGGAGAAGAAGAATGTAAAGCTGGGAGAAAATGATACACACACTTTATGTCCCATTGTTCTCTCCCTTTCTCAGCTATTCTTCATTCTAGACCTGTTTACCAGCAAGGTCATATCAGACTGCTTTACATGAAAATTCTGATGCTGATTGACTTAGTGTCTTCGAAAGGAATATCTAAAACATCATCAATGTACATGTGGATTTTTTTAAATAGGCTTATGTTTAAAGATTGAAATAAATTTGAAACTTGTAGAAAGAACAACAAGAGGGAAAATATTCAGTCTCAGTGGTGGAATTGCCCCTCTGAGAAAGCAGCAGTCAGAAGTTGGTTCTCATAACTGAGAAGGTGCAGTCATGTCTTTCTACAATTAGGGCCCCAAAGAATGAAATTGAAAGGTTAAAAATATCTCCAAAACAACAAAGCCAATAGTTGGATAAATAGAGAGGGGAAAATTTCAGGGAAATCTGTCTCAAATGGAGATTCTGTAAGGAGAAGTCATTTGACTGTTTCCCAGGATCAAATCCCAGGCTGGAGATAGAGCCAAGCTAGGCCACTGCTGACAAAGGCATGCAATGTTGTATCTTTCCAGGAGAAGGCAAAAAATGGGCAAAGGGCTGTGACTTGCTCCCTTGTGGTCTGGCCTGGATCCACAAAAGGTTAGTCTTGTATAAACAGCTGCAGGGAAAGCTGGCCTTTGGGTCCCTTGGGGCGAATGCTTTCGTGGAGCCCCATGGAGGAGGTCCAAATTCTAATGGATGAAGAAGGAATGGGGTGACTGTTCAAGTTATTCACCCCAGTCCCAAGCAGTTCATGAATACAGGAAAAAAATTAAATTTCATAAATCTGTTTCCTCTGATCTATATTATATTTTATAAGGACTGGAGTATTATCTAGGGTCTAGTTTCTGTTTTAAAATGTTTTAATGATATTTCTATCAGACAAAACATGCATTCTCCTCATTGCAAATAAACAAACATAGTTAGATCCTGTAAAGAAAATATTCCTCCTATCCCTTGGGGAGCTTTGACTTGTGGAGTCACGTCCTAGATAGCAGTGTGTCAGATCTAGATGCCAATGCGTCAGATCCATCTGGCATCCATGGGTAGGTAACAGTACCTCTTCAGAGAGAGATGAGAAGAAGGACCTGTATTTGATTTGGCTTAGTGAGAGGTTTGGTCAAACAGACCAGGACTGGATGGGTGGCCTGGTAACACCCACTCTTGCATTTTTGCTTTCTGGATCCAAAGTCACTGGCTCAGGTACAGTCCAGGGCCGTCATCTTACAGTTGTAGTGATGGAACTGGTTTGCAAGGCTGTGGTCCTTAAAAAGCTGAGTTAATCGAGTCTTAGAGGATCAGGAGACATACATGGTTCCCAAAAGTAATGTTTGGTCTAATATATGTTTTTCAGGACAGTTTTTCAGAACTTAAAACAATTCAGCTCAACCACAAAATATGCAATCCTGTGAAATGCAGAAAGAGCTTGGAACAAAGCTGAGCCTGTTTGAAAAGAAAAGCTTTCAAAGCATATTTAGTTTTGTTCTGCCCCAAAAAGGGCTGTCAAAGGCCTATGGGGAGGGGTTGCACCTGTGCCACATCCAATAGGCAGCTGGGAGAAGATGGAGGGAAGTCTTGTCCCTGGGGAGACCTTGCCTGGCCTCCATTCCACGTGTCTCAGGATGGGCAGTCAGCAGGGGAACACCGAGGACACTGTAGCCCAGAGACACCGCAGCCCACACACACTGTACCCCAAAGACACTATACCCCAAAGACACTGCACCCCAGAGACAGACACTGTACCCCAGAGACAGACACTGAACCCCAGACACACTGTACCCCAGACACACTGTGCCCCAGACACACTGTACCACAAAGACAACACTGTACCCCAGACACTGCACCCCAGAGACACACACTGTACCCCAGAGACACACACTGTACCCCAGAGACACTCTGCAGTCAGGTGGCCAAAGCTCTCCAGCACTGGGACACTGGACTGGGCCGGTGGTGTCCTGTCAGCAGTGCCTTGGGGAGGAGCTGGGGGCATACAAAGTAACTGCCTCACAAACCTTGGGGGCTGTTCTGTCTCTTTCCTTTTGACTCTTTTGGGGCTTTTTGAGCTTGCTTTTGGAGTCCTGCCTTTTGGCTCTCCTGCCCTCACTGGCTCTTGCTCTCCCTCACATCCATCCTGTCTCCCAGTGCCCCTGACCAGTGCCCCGCCTGCTTCGTCCCTGCCTGAGCCATTTGTGATCCTGCTGCCCCCCTGCCCCGAGCCAGCCGCTGCTGTGATCCTCACCGTGACCCTGTCCAGGCTCCTGGTGCTCCCACCCGACCCCCCTCACCCCATGTCACCCATGGCCGCAGGAGCCGTGCACAGGCCGGCAGCGGGCACAGGCCCCGCCGCACGGACATCGACAGCACTCCCTGGCCTCCGATGGTAAGGCTCTCTTTTCCCTCTGTCTCCTCTCTCTCCCTCCCTCTCATTTCTCTTCCCCTTGATCTGTCTTTCCTAGCCCTTTTTAGTGGCGTAACCCTTTTTTGATTTGTCTTTTCTTTACGAATAAACGGTTGTCAGATACAATGTTTGCTTTGTTCGGCTTAATTTCGTTCCCGACCATCTATTTTTAAAAGAACTCCTTGCAGTTCCCCACACTGGAATGCGACACATAGCCACGAGTTTTGTAGAATTGAACAGTAGTGCTTTGGAAGGCATAGATATAATTGTGCTGACAGATATTACTTGACATGATTACTGCTAGGTTCTTTCTCCAGGGAGAGCAGTGGCAGGGTATCTGCTGCCTGGCAGGTCAGGTCTCCTTTGGGAGGTCCTCAGAGAACAATTCCTTCTTCATTCCCTTCTCTACAGCTTTTGGGGAAAAGCGGGGTCGTGCTCTTTGGGGACTTCAGCACAGCTTTCAGGCAACAGAGAAATTTGGTGTGAGGATTGAAATGGAGTTGAGGGCTTAAACCACAGCCCTCACAGATCTGGAACAAATGAGTAGTTCTAACAGGGTAGTACCCACAGCACAGGGCTCTCTCTTATGCTGGCATGTCATAAGAGTGATACAGGACCTGGGATTGCTGAAAGCCAGATAGGAGTGAACATGCAAGGTAAGCAGGTTTGGGTGGGATCATGTTGCCTAAATGGAACTTTTGACACATCACCAGCCTCTGTAAGGTGGTCTGGGAAGATCCTTCCACCTGGTTTGTATGCAGCTGGAGTGTGTTACCTTGCTGGAACACACTGACCTCTGTGAAATGGTCATTGCAGAGCTCTGTAGAGACATTTTCATGAACATGCTTCTGGGCTTTGTTTAGAGGAAAAAGAAACAGTTCTTGGAGGGTCTGTAAAAAACAATGTGTATAGAGTGTGTGTATAAACTTATGTATGTATATATGCATAGTTTCTCAATTTAGCATATGGAGTTAAGATGGAAAAAAATAATCTTGAATCTACCAACCTTGAAAAGACATACTAATGCTGAGCCAAAACACAAGAATCTGACCTCGGTCGGTTTATACATATGAGCAAAAATATTTACTCAGCTAGTAAGTATTTGATTAACCTTTGTTTATTGCTTCAAGATGAGAGACAGTTAAAATACAGGAACTCATGGATTATATTTTTGCTTTTTGGCTAGTGTTCACTTCCTCCACGGAGAAAAATATGCTGTAGATAGAAAATGAAACTTTACTTTCTCATCTCAAAACCTGTATTTCAAACTCTAGAGCTCAACTCAGAGAAATGTACCTATTCTTTCTTGTAATTCTCATGATGTGGCTTCATGTAACTCTCATGATGTGGCTCACATGAAGATACAGGCCAAAGCATGTGCAAAGTTTCAGCTTTCTGGGTTGGAGAGAGACGGGGACTATTTTATTTGTAATCTAAAGTCAAGCAGTGTCAAACACAGCCTTTTAAGGCATTTTCTGCTTCTAAGGCTTTACCTTACAATGTCTTACACTTCAAACTTGCTTGTTTCAAAGGGAGGACACAAACCCTTTTTTAGCTGCGCATTGCTGCTAACAAGACCCATCTGCCCCAGCCAGATACCTTCGTAGCTTGGGTCAACAAAGTGGCTCAGCTGCTCTGTCCAGGGTCATGACATATGGCAGTTTAAATGCTGCCATGAAACTTCCCATTTTTTTCCTGCTGTGTCCTCCAGATTAGGGATAGTTTTGTTCTGAATAACCTGATGGGAGCATGTTGCAATACAGAGAGGGATGTCTGTTGCTGGCTTCTGAATCACACAGACTGAGAAGAGAGTGGTCATGAAAAGGACCAACCTGAGAGCTATAGCGCATGTTGTGGGGTAGGATTAAGACAAGTGGTAAATGCTTCGTGCTCTTTCAGGACTGTAACAAAGTAGAGCAAAATGTTTGGATGTGTAACCCACGAAAGAAATCTCAGCTATTAAAACAATTTTAAAGGGTTTTTAAAATTTTGTTGTCGTCAGGGTTTTTTGGTTTCTTTTTACTTTAAAGAATAATTGTGCTCAATAGGTATAGAGTGAACTAAGGCTTTGCATGCCTTAATAATTTGGTACTTGAGAATCATTTTTGAATCTGAGTTGACAAAGAAAGAGCCCTCTGACACTGTCCATTATACCTTGTCCAAAACCAGGTTTTGATGGTGTAAATAATTTGGCAGTTGGAGTAGGAAAAGGCTCCATCTGAGGTACTGCTGGAGACTTAATCTAGTGTAATACTGCAATGTGGAAATGACAGTAGATCTTCTTTTCTGCTTTTGCAGTGCAGCATTTTTAAAACAGCATCTAGTAGAACATGCTTTAGACAAAAATGTGAACTCAGCTGTGAATAACACAAGGGCATCATCACTAACAGCTGTGATGGCTTTTCAGGAGGAATCTCCAAAGCCACGTGTCTGTCCTTGATAAACTCCAAAGCAACCAGTGATCACAGAGGCAGTCCCAGGCAGTGTTTTGCAGCTTAGCTGATGCTGATATTTCCTCTGTGTATGTACCTGTCCACCCAGGAGAGCAGCTGTGGACAGCTTTTCTCCTGAGAACCAGGGTGGGTAGAAAGTCATACGATGCACAGTGCTGTTATTTAGCAAACATCAGTCCTTTTGTTTTGTGGTAAAGTCCTATCTTGCGTTTCCTGTTTCAAATAAACTCTCTAGCAAAACTGGATCTGTAGGTTTGGTTTCTAAGCTGGCTTAGTTCCCCAGATGGCATTGGAGCCCAGTCCCACACACAGCTGAGTTGTCAGAGGTAGAGGCCAGGAAGGACTGCCCCAGAGTCATGTTCCACTGCTCTGTGTGAAGGACAGTAACTCTTTCTTGTGCCCATGGACAGTCACATTTCATTAACGTTCACTTTTCTTGCTGGACACTACATAATAAAGTAATTAATTAGACAGTCAAAAAACCCCAAACCACATTGACTACAGTCTCAATTTTGAGGACATGCTTCAAAGCCTGTGAATTTTCAGGATTACACCTAATACCATCCTCATTTCTGGAAAAACCCACTTTTTTGGCAAAGACAGACATTTTTCAATAGCTCTGGTTTGTAGGAGAGGGAACTGAAGCACAGAGAAATATTATGAATTATACAAGACTGTGAAGTTGTTTAATGCAAAGCCTTGTATTTTGTTTTGACTTTTTTGATTCTCAGTCTGATTTCACGTTCACTGCAAAGGCAACAAAAGATTTTAAGACATTTACATTTTAAGACAAAAATGCATTTCTTAGGGCTGAGTATTTTACTGTTAAATTTATTATTTTTAATAATAATGACAATAAGAAAAACAATTAAAAAACTTACTTTACTACCCCTGAATTTACTGACTTATAAGTTCTTACTGATTGCAAAAGCAATTCAGTCAGGCCTCTGATGGGCTCAATCATGGCTCTGAGGAGCAAGGAAACAGTCAGATGCATGTCAGAGCCGAGCAGTGATGAGCAGCTTAGAGAGGTGCCACTTCTAAGAAGGAGGCATTCAGCTAATGCCAAGGCTGCCAAGAGGAAGGAAAATATGTATTTCTCCAACATTTTCTGGGACTTTGACTGACCCCAGACTCTGCATGTTTGGGGAGCAGTGGCTCTTCTTGCTGTGACCAGCTTGGAATAGCCCTGGTTTAGGTAGTACAGAAGCTTTCCTATGCATTAGTGTGTCTCTGTAAGAATGCTGGGTGTGGAGACAGAGTTACAAAAAGGGCTTTTGTGGGGGTACTGTTCCCCTACTCTTGTGCACTTAAAATGCAGTTTCAGTACAGATTGGAGTTTTACTGAACCCACCAAATACAGTGTGTGCTGGATGAATGGTAAAAAAACCTGCTTGTAACCTAGCTGGGAAGAAGACTTGGTGGGTTTGTTGGCTGGGGAGTTGGCAGGGAGGAGCAGGGTTGATGGATGGGAAGCATCCAAACAAGACAGTAGAAATTTGCAAACCAGGTGGAACCTGAGTTCAAACCCAGGGCTATGCTCCACTTGCTGGGAGACCTCTGGCAGGTCACTTGACCTCCCTTGTGCTCTAATGAACCACACTGTAAGTTTGCTGGCAAGCTGGAAACCAGATGCTGCATCTGGGAAGCACTGGTTCAGGCAAAATTCCTTGAGACCCATTTACAAGACTTGTGTGTATTCTGAGCAGTGCTGGCCTGACTATCAGTCACAGCAGATGAAATTAAAGTGATCTTTGGAAATAGATTTCAGTCAGATTTCTGCTTTATTATTTCCTTATTAAGTATTATTCTGATCAGTTTTGAAAGAGAGAAGGATGGGCTGAGTTTTTATCTTAATATAGACCAAAACTCCAAGGAGCAAAGAAATTGTTTTTCTTCCAGAGGAAACTGTTAACACCTTGGTTGTAAGTCAGAGCGGAATAGTCAGACACAGATGTCTCAGAGAGATTTCTGCAGAGACTTTTGACTCTTAATGGCAGTTGCTAGGCCATATTTATCACCAACAGAACCCCACAAGAGGTCAGATCTTGCATTTGTAATAATTTGACCTATCATCTTTTCGCTTTTCTGTCTGGTTTTGGTACTTGGTGAGAAAAGTCAGCTTCTGGCACTTTGCTTCCTTTTCTCCTCACACTGCACATGTCCTCTCTGCTTTTATCCCTCTGGGGTCAAACCACCTTTGGAATGCTGATGGGCTGAAGATGGTGCTGCAAGAAATTGCTAGAACTTCCCATTAGCTGTGTGCTGTGCACAGAAGACCTGACAGGGAATAGGCACAAATGCAGTCCTGTGAGCAACAATATCTAAATCTGTGCTTGCATCATGTGATGAGGTGTGCAAGCTGAGCTGTAGAAGAGGGTGCTGATACAGGACTATTTCTGCACTGGTGTATCTGTGACTGTGTCCTTTTAGTCTTGATGTTTTTGGCAAGTGTTGAGGAGCTTTAGACTGTTCCAGCTGTACGTATAAATCATATGAGCGCAGGGTTTTCAGACAAGATGTTGATACTCTATAGTGCTGAGCATGTGCATGTTTTCTGTTTCACTTTCTGAGCCTTGGGATGAATAAAGTGAAAATATGGTATTAATATGAATACCAAAATAACTTCTCACTCATGCTCGTTTTCCAAACATCAAAGCTATGAAATGAAATGGTCCACTATCTTATTGGCTGGTTGTCATCCTGAGGGGTCATATTTGTGTAAGAAAGGTCTTTTCTCCCTTCTAGTTTTTAAAAGAACAAGACAAATTTCACTTTGTTCTTAAATTTACTCACTTTTTGGTCAATATGTTGGAAAAAAGAATTTGCAAACATTTGTAAAGTTTGATAGAGAAGTATGTCTATATATGGTGAGGAACTGAGCAATACTGCTAAGTTTAGTTAAGTCAGAGATACATGCAGTATGTGAAGGAGTGGATCAATCACTCTGAGTACAGAGTTCTTACAGTTCACTGCTTTATGGCAATTAAATACAAACCAAGTAAAGGAATAAATGTTTTGGGCAGAAAAATTTTGTGGAAGATTATGAGCTAAGCAAACAACACTATAAAGCAGAACCTAAAATGAAATTACTGAAAGTCCTTTATAAAACAGAATGATTTGTATGATTCTAATCCATAAAAAATGGAGCATGTGACATTTTTACAAAGCAGAACAATTGCTACCCCTGATTGAGATGTGCTTATCTGAAAGTAAAATACAATACTGGTAGAAAAAGAGTGTCCAGTTTAAAAAAAAAGACAAGTTAGTTTTTATCAAAATCCAGGAACTATTTAATTGTCATAATTACTAATATACTAAATAATTAAAATAAATTAGTAGGTGTCTTTGAAATTACATGACCTTTTATTTACATTAAACTCAATATTGTGCAGACCATTTCTTTTTCATGCTGGGGAATAGAATATTTTATCAGGTGGCAGACATTCACTCTTAACTAAACCTTGCCAGCTGAAGCCCAGCTGTTCAAGAACTACAGAGAACAGTGATTCCCTGAAAAATGTAGGCTGTATTTGAAAGAAAGATCTTTTATTCAGGAATTACAGGTAATTAATTCTTGTTTCTTCATACATATTTTCTGATTTTAGACCTTGATCTAGAAACTTACTTGTGCATATACTGAAATCCCACACTTGCCTAGGAAAATATTTCAATGTATATGTCAACTTTTCTTAGGAAATATAGGCACTGCATTTAGTTCATTGGATGAACCACTGATTTCTCCAGCAGAGAGTAGGTACAACAGCCAATGCAAGGAGAAATGCTGAAGCACAACTTCCTTTCATGTGACTTAAATATGTGCTTAAATTTAAACACATGCTGAACTAACCTTTCTGTATAGGGATGCTTTCCTGACTCTGAATGCTGATTACAAACATATTTTTGGCAGATGTTTATGTTTCTGATGCAAAATGCCTTTGCTTTGAAGGAGTAATTTCTTCAAAGTACAGCAAAATGGCACAAGGGTATTTTTAAACATCAAATCTTCCAGCAGTGGAGGAGCCTATGCTTTTGAAAGGAAGCATATTTGATAGGAAGAACATGTCCTACTAGCAGGGTTACTAAAGTAATTCACCTCAAAATAATTCACCTCAAAGACTATGAGTAAGATTGACAACTTAGGAAACCGTGTATTTAATGGTGCAAACATGAAATTATCAAACCAATTTTTTTTTACTGGGCTACTTCATTCAGTGGATGTGAGTTTAGGCCAACTAAAACTTGTCCTGAATTAATTAGTTGTTAGAGGTATTCACATGCAAGTTTTTCAACTGTAGATCCAAATAGTATTCAGAAGCTATTGGCCACTGGAAACAGATGGAAAACACTGCTTTTATTCAGATGATTTAAGAAAACCCTTCACAATTAGGGTTAAAAACAGAGGAAAAATTTAACTGTACCACTGAAGGGAACAGCCCATCTCCAATAGACCATTCATATCAATTTGGTTACAGTTAGTTTCTGTACAGGTTTCATAATACTGCCACCATTTTGTCCTGCAAAGCTGAAGTCAGTTATTTATGAATTATCTCCGTGATGCAGTATATAATATAATTTTAAATTAACTGCTCATACATCAGATTTCAAAGCACTGAATATGTAGTTATAATTATCCCAGGGTGCTGAGACCTTATCTAATCCCTTTTTCAAGTTTACTTCAAGATAGTATTAGTTAGAGGGCTCCACAGGTGAGGAATTTCTGTATTTCAGGGTTGTTATGCTGAGCAGTAAAACTCATTTTCCTTCCAGGAAGGTCTGTGAGTTTAGTTGAACTGCCTAGCAGGTGTTACTTTTAAAATAACTTGAGCTTTAATGAACAGACTCATGTTTTCCTCTCCTTCCTACCTCAGGTGGAAGAAATGCCAGTGAGAGCTTAGGAAGTGAAGAATCCTCTTTCCTCCCAGGCAGGGTCTGTCATCTGAGCATGGATGGCTGTGGCTGACCTTTTTACTTGAAGCTCCCTTTGTGGTCTGTGTGCTTTGTGCTTTGTGTGGGCAGACACAGCACATCTTGCTTGTAAAAAGCCATCCCAGCTGCCTAGTGCCCAAAACTGAGTTAACCCAAGGGTAAAATATACTGCAAATAAATACTGTGAGGCCAAAAGCCAAAGATTTATCGACCTGGCAAGGAGTTACTGAATGAGCAGGGAACATCCTCATGTTGTTAACAGTAACCCATTTAACAATTAATGCAGGTTCTCCACCTGAATGAGAAAAATATATATATATAATTGATAAATGACACAGGCATGGCCAAGTCATTGAGGTACCTCTGAGGAAAGCTGATGCATGATTTTGTCCCTCTGCCTGCTTTCAGCTCTGCCACATCAATATCCTCGCCTTAGTATTCTCTTCCTGTGCCTTTCTATCCTTTACACCAAAGCTAGAAATGCTAGTCTAACCTTTTGTTCCTGTTATCAATTGTCCAGCCTGGCACTTGACACTGCTAGGGTTGGGGCACCCACAACGTCCCTGGGAAATTTTTTCCAGCATCTCACCACACTCACAGTAAATTTCAATTTCTACCCATTACTCCTTGTCCTACCACTGCAGTTCCTGATGAACAGTCCATCTCTGGCTTCCCTGTAGGCCACTTTCAGATGCTGGATGGTTGTTATGAGGTCTCCATGGAACCTTCTGTTCTCCAGGCTGAACAGCCAAAATTTTCTCAGTCTGTCTTCATAGGGGAGGTCTTTCATTCCTCTTGTCAGCCTCATGGTCCTCTCTGTTCTCACTCTGACAGTTCCTTGTCCTTCCTTTGCTGCGGACTCCAGGCCTGGGTGTATCACTCCAGCTGGGGTCTCATCAGAGCAGTGTGGGGAGTGGAATCCCCTTCTCCACCCTGCTGGCTGCATTACTTTGGGTGCAGCCCAGGACACAATTGGCTTTCTGGGCTGTGAGCACACACTGCTGGCTCATGTTCAATCTTCCATGAACATTCACCCCAAATCTTTCACTGCAGGGCAGCTCTCAATCACTTCCCTGCCCAGGCTGTTGGTGTGTCTGGGATTGCCATGACCCAGCTGTAGGGCCTTGCACTTGGCTTTGTTGACCCCATGAGGTTTGCACTGGCCCAGCTCTCCAGCCTGTCCAGGGCCCTCTGGATGCCATCCCTTCCCTCCAGTGAGTCAACTGCCCCACATAACCTGGTGCTGTCAGTGAACCTGCTGAGGGTGCCCTTGATCCCACTGTCCATGCCCCTGACAAAGGTGTTGAGCAGTATCAGCCCCAGCACTGACCCCTGAGGGTCACCACTTGTCACTGTCCCCACATGGACCATCAGCCCTTGACCACAACTCTTTGTGGCTGGCCATCCTGCCAGTTCTTCATCTACCCAGTGGTCCATTTCTCAAATCCATGTCTCTGCAATTCAGAGACAAGGATGTTGTTTGGGACAGTGTCAAACACTTTGCATAAATCCAGCAGGGGATGTCAGTGGCTCTGGCCCGTCCACCAATGGTGTCACCCCTGATAGAAGGTCACCAGGTTTGTCAGGCATGACTTGCCATTAGCAAAGCCATGTTGGCTGTTACCAATCACCCCTTTGTTTCCATGTGCTTAGCAGAGTTTCCAAGAGAATCTGCTCCAGGATCTTGCCTGGCACATTGATGAGACTGACCAGTCTCTGTAGTTCCCTGGGTCTTCCACTTTTCCCTTTTTAAAAACACATGTTACAATTCCCTTTTTCCAGCCATTATGGACTTCTGAGTGCCATGATGAAGAGGAGCTTGGGCAGCCCCAGAGTAGGGAAAAGTTCTTCTATTCCTTCAGACCTCCAGAGAACATGGATGATCCTCCCCAGGCAGAGATTTGTGAATTACCTGGCAGATGACCAGGGAGCATCCTGGCTGTACACACACGTGGTGCCCTCTGCTGTGGCTGGTGTGGAAAGAGTGGCCCTTGTGTCCCTGTGGTTGGCCAGCAGCTCTTGGACTTCATGTATCCCTCCTCATTGCTCCAGTGGCAGCTCAGCAAAGTCACAAATGGTGTTCAGTGAGTTACTTGTTTCAGTTCTCAGTGGGCCACTTTTGGTTTTGACATGGAATGAGATGTAACACTGTTAAATCTAAAGTGTTACTATTTCTGAGGGAGTGGCTCTATTACTGTCAACAAATGCTTTCACACAGGTTATGTTATCACACAGGTGAGAGCAGCTCCAGGATTCAGCACCAGTGTTTTGCAGCAGCTCTTTCTCATTTCAGGGGTCAGCCGAAACACCTGCAATTGTGCTCAACTTCTTATCTTGTTGTGACATAAGTCCTGGACTTCCCTGTTACAGGTTCTGTGATTGTGCTTACAGTAATTAACAAGTTAATAGGTAAGTTATGGTCTTCTGGTTAAACCCTGGACTGGAAGGCCTGGGAGTTGGTGGGTGGGTTAATGTCTCCACCACGTTCAAATCCTGTGACCTTAGGAGAGCCATTTACCACCTCTGTTTCCATTTTCCAGCTGAGAGTATTACTTTTATTTTACCTCACTGGGTTCCTGGGTATATTCATTAAGCAGATGGCATTACGGCAATGCAAACGTTGTTGGAGGATCCTTATGAATATGAATCTCATCACAGCTGTTTTTCCTTCGTCTCTGTGGTGGGCTGACTCCAAAATAAAGTGTACTTGTTGTCCTTTTTAAGCAGCTCACCCTGTCTGCTTTTTGTCTGGCACTGAATTAAAAGGCTGAGCAAGATGTAAACCTCAGCAGGATTTGTTTTCTAAAAAGTTACATTCAAACAAAACAAAGATGCACTGTAATTTTAAGAAGAGCATGTTTATGTTCCAGCTTAGGTGATAGCAAGGGGAATGGCTTTGATTAAACCAAACAACCTCAAAAAAACCCAAACCAAAACAAAAACAAAACAACAAAAACCCCTGAAACCTCTTAAATTTAATGAGTCATCGCAGATGATGTCTCTTGGTACTTCTGACAGGACTGCAGTGACCAGAGGTTTGGCGCAGATCTGCCAAGCCTTTCCCCTACAATGAGTTTCTGCAGAAAAATGGCTGGACTTTTAAACTGAAAATTTAATTTGAGAAAATTTTGTATTTTAGGTCATAAAGAACAGGAGAAGGAGAAAAAAGTCAAGATGAAAAGGTTTGTATGCAGTTCTGTTCCCTGCCCATGCTGGCTCTTCAGCAGTCTCTGCTACTGTGGATTCAGTGGTGCTGCTGGTAGGAATTTGAGTTTCTCTCTCCATCACCTGGGGTCTAGCTGGAGTTCTTCATCCCTTGCTGACACCCAGCACTCACCTATTTCTTCTCTCATCTCTGCTCTGCAGAGCCCCATGAGCTGGAGGAGACGCCACTTCATTCTCCCTTGCAGCTCTCACATATCCCTCTGTGGAGAGTGACAGCTCATACACTCCCAGGAGCAAGCAGAGCAAGCTCATCCTCTGTGCAGTGCTCTGGCTGCCACCATGCCTAAATGTTTTTCATGGTCTTTAGCTCTGTTCATGTGCAGTCCTTTCCCAAAGGCACACGACTCTCCTCCAGAATCTCCTTGAATAAAGAAGTTTGGTTGGTTTGTTGGCCCTTTCTGGTTTTGTTTTTTAAATTCCTGCATGCTGTCATTTCAACAGTGATAGAGTATAAATAAGTCTTGGCAGATTTTCAGCTAACCTAAGCAGACAGAGCTCTAGTGACATTGGTGGGCATGGATAAGTCCCCACATCTGAACACAAGTACCAGAGGCTCCGTCCTGCTGACACAGAAGACAATGGCAAACCTCCCACTGACTTCATATGAAGCAGGATCTGACATTTAGGGAAATATCTGGTGAGGCTTGCTTATGGGAACTCCAGAGAACTTACAATAACATACATTTCATTCTTTCCTATGTGTGTCCAAATGTGAGGTCACTTGTTCAATTACACCCCTATTCTTATTCTGTTGGGTAATGAGGGGAAAACAAAAGAGCATTTGCATTTGCTTATAGCACTGTATTTTTCCCCAAAGCTAACACAATGGCACTAGGCAGTTTTGCTCTCATGAAATATACCGAGCCAACAAGAAAAAAAACCAAAACCCCATAACTGAATAGTTGTAAATGTTATTGAAAGGATTCATAATGGGTTCCGAGGGGCTTTATGAAATGGCTTTAGGAAAGCTTAATTCTTTGAAATGTTTTTGAGGTGAACATGTATTTAATTATATTTCAATAGAGTTTAAAGGCCTCCTGTTACTAGCATTGTTCAGTGAAAAGCTTCTATGTTTTTTCAAATGTACCCCTTAATTCAAATCCTTTCCTGCAATTTCATTTTGAGAGAGAAACCATTTTTGTATGTTGATTACTATTTCTGTGAATCTCAGGCAGGTAAAAGAATGAGTTATTGGAATAATTTTATTTTGATGACCTATCAGCTAAAAAGCCTTAAATGACAGTGATTGCAAAGCGGTGCAATTAGGCTGAATATGGATTGTCCTTCCAGGTTCTCTGAAAATGGCAAAGCAAGTCTGATTGAAGCAGGATGTCGTAACAAATTTGTTTGGTGTGGTAGTTGGAGCCTGCTGGAAGGATTTAGTGAAGAGGGATGCAGCAATGGGAGCCATTGTGAACTGTGAAGGAATAGGACACTGGGTTCCCTCATTTCTCTATTTACCAAAATGACCAAATCCAGGCTGGGTTTAGCTCTCACTGTCCTCTGCTTCCAGTGCTGCACTGTCTTGTCTCCATTCCACAATCCGTCCTGACCCACAATATTTGCTGTGTTTCATAGCATGATATTTAAAAATTGGCTCTGGGCTTATTAAATTCAAATGAGCAATATAGTATGGGAGAAAAAAAAATGGGGAACCATCTTTAAAAACCCAATGAATTTGTTACTTCCTGCCTAAGGGCAGGCTTGCTTACCTGTAAGCTAGATACCTTTGTTTTTCTCATCTTACACACTTACCAAAGCTGCCATCATATCCAGTGGAAACAAAAGTTGCATACCTATATTCTCACTGTATGAATCTAAAGGTTGACTTCTAATTTACTGGTGAGGTTCCCTCCAGGCCAGGACACAGCTGGGTTGTCTCAGTTATGCCATAAGAAGGTTGCTGAAGCAACCCCCCTAGGCTAAATCTATGAATGCTCAGCATACTTGTCTGGCTTTTGTAAGGAGGATTAGCATGTCCAGTTGAGAAACATTACCCATTGCTCAGTCTTTGGCAGCAGTCACAGAGTCAGTCCAGCATATGCTCGACTGTCCTTCTGATATTCATCTATAAAGAAAATTGGTCATTGTAAAATCCTATTGTGGGAGGTTCCCTTCTGCAAAAACAGATAGTTGTGCAGAGATGGTATCCCTCCCTCAAGTATGTTGCTGCTTTGGCTCAGCTGCTCTGCCCACTTTAGCAGAGACTCTGATCCCAGAGATTTTCCGATGCAATTGCCAAAGCAATTTGAGAATGGAATATTTTGAAAATGTTTGGTGACAATTTGAGTGTTTTTTGTAAGAACAGCAACTAGCACTTTTAATTAATGGCTACTGTGCTTGTTGTTTCTTTACTGGTAACTTAACTAGCTCCTTTAGAGTATTTTGTATTTGTAGAATGTGCATATAATTTATTATTGCCTCTGGCCAGAGGCAATCACAGTGTATATCAGACACTGTACATCAGGTCACTGTATATCAGATAATGTACAACACAATGAGGACACGGTGGACAATGATAAGTTAAAATTATGCAGCTAACCATTGTGACTTTTGCATTAGTCATAAGGCTTTTGTCAGTTTATACAGTTTGTTGTATTAGCCAAGAAATGGAAATGGAATTGACCAGGCAAGTTGAAAGAAGCGCACCCTGACATGGGAAGCAAAAGCAGTTTTTAAAGTAGCTTTAATCTTTGAGCTATCATTCATTTATGGCTACTTTGCTGCAAGTTGTATGATACTTAGGTCCCACATCCACCTAATTTTATACAGCTTCAGTTGCCTCTTAAGGCCAGAATTTGGTATGGAAAAACAATTCACCTTTATTTCTTGACTGGACTGGTATATTTTATTTTTGATCACTTTTTTCTAGCCAAACTAATTCAACCATAAAAAAGACTAACATATCCTAACCAGGTCTTGGGAAAATGAAAGAGAAATCTGAGGCTCACATTATTCTCTGAAATGTTTTTTCCCCAGGCTGC
Organism: Trochalopteron elliotii; assembly: GCA_024734555.1. Classification (NCBI taxonomy): domain Eukaryota; kingdom Metazoa; phylum Chordata; class Aves; order Passeriformes; family Leiothrichidae; genus Trochalopteron; species Trochalopteron elliotii. The sequence goes on from JANPWX010019802.1 coordinate 1,367,806, forward strand.
TAATGACCTTCCTTTGCATCTTACAGATATATATTACATTTCCCTGATTTCAGGAAATATGTCTGAATCTCCTATTAGGGCAGTTTGGGACAGGACAAGTTAGCATGTTATTACCATAAATAGAAGCCAAGAAGATGAGGGGCTAATGGGTATGTCCGAAACATCAATTTCTGGATAGCCATGGAGCCAACCAAGGGTTTATTGGCACTTACACACCATGAACAGGAGCAAGATAGGACTGTGGAAAGGGCCATGAAGACACAGGGCAGAACTTTTCTGGTGCAAACATCTTTGTTCTGGTCCCTGAAGCACAAAACCATACAGGAAAGTACAGGAATCTTTTTCTTTCTTTCTTTCTTTCTTTCTTTCTTTCTTTCTTTCTTTCTTTCTTTCTTTCTTTCTTTCTTTCTTTCTTTCTTTCTTTCTTTCTTTCTTTCTTTCTTTCTTCCTTCCTTCCTTCCTTCCTTCCTTCCTTCCTTCCTTCCTTCCTTCCTTCCTTCCTTCCTTCCTTCCTTCCTTCCTTCCTACCCTTGACAGTAAAC
>JANPWX010019802.1:1368670-1409989 GCA_024734555.1 Trochalopteron elliotii
TGCGGGTAGTAAGTACATTCTCTCTTTCTTTCTTTCTTTCTTTCTTTCTTTCTTTTTCTCTCTCTCTTTCTTTCTTTCTTTCTCTCTCTCTCTTTCCCTCTCTCTCTCTTTTTCTCTGTCTTTATTTCTTTCTCACATTCTCTTTCTTTCTTGCTTTCTCTCTCTCTCTCTTTCTTTCTTTCTTTCTCTCTCTCTTTCTCTCTCTTTTTCTCTGTCTTTATTTCTTTCTCACATTCTCTTTCTTTCTTGCTTTCTCTCTTTTTTGCTTTCTCTCCCTCTTTCTCTCTCTCTGTCTCATTCTTTCATTCTTTCTCTCACAGTAAGTGAGTAGATGAGTTTGTGACTAATGTACAAATTCTCATGCTGAGTGTGTATTTCACGAATAAAATTTTTGTGGATCCTCAGACTTCTCTAATTTCTTTCAGCCACAAGTGTTTACAAATCTTGAGTGCTTCCTTCCCCTTCATAGTAGGACATCACACCATATAATTAACAAGTCATGTTGACTTTGGTAATGATATTTAATTGGAGTGCCAGATTAAGAAATTTATTAGTTTATGTCCTTGTTCCCAGTGCAAAAACCAGTTGTCAGCCATATGTGATGAGAGTCCCACCTCCCCTTAAAAGTTTGTATTTACCAATGTTTCCCTCTCAAATCCTCCTAGCATTTGAAAAGTTCTTTTGATTCACTATTGCATACAATGGCCTCTTATCTGCCTACACCTTGATTATAATAGAGTTTGCTGGTGTGATTAAAGGATCTCTTCCCAGGACATTTGTCATTCTTGTGCTACAAACAACATTTTTGTAAGTTCCCTTTCATCCTCTTTCCCATTATTTCTGGTTTCTGCAACACTGAGATATCTTGCACAAAATCACCTCTGGTAAAAAGGCACTATGTATCATTTGGAAGACATTCCCTGTCATCTCATAATTCTGTATTAATACTTTGGAAATCTTTGTTCCTGGAAGCCCATATCCTCCTGCAGGACAGATACCATCCCTGGCATCAGTATGATGTCAAAGTCCATGGTGCTTTGGCAGTGACTGTTTGCACAGGCACTCGCACACCTGCTCTGTGCTAGCAAGCTTAATAGCACAGATGAAATATTTCAAGGAGCACACTCCTTTTACACTGCTCAATGCTGGGCTCATCATGTTGAAACAGTTACTAGGGTCAGGGTGCCAAGCTCTCAAAGCCTGAAGATCTGCCTGGGACGAGCTTTGATCCCCAGCGCTCAGTAAGGAGAGATCTTCCTTACTGAGCTGATGCAAAATTATATTCCCAATTTAACATTCCCATAATCTTCTCTGTTGTTATGTCACCATTATTTTTCAATTAAATTCAATGGAAGCGTGCACTCCTCTTCCTTCTGATCTCAAGGAGGCTGTTGGAATCTGTTCTGCCTCCTCCCTAGAAGGAAGAGGCTGTATTGGAGGGCTGGGATCCTCCTCCATGCAGCAGGGCTGCAACCTCTGCAGGAGCTTAGCAGTGTAGCAAGGCTTTGGTAACAGCAAAGTGTCCTGCTGTTCAGAAGGGCCAGTTATTTCTGATTACATTTTAAGGGAGAAAACTGAATGCCCCAGAAACAAAAGCATCTCCCAGAGCTGACTCTCCATGTTACTAAACCTCAGGGCATTGTGTAAAATACTCTGGTTCTCTAAAGAGCTGGACTAGCTTTGAGCTGCTTCTTTGTCCCCTGGGGACAGCAGTTTGAGGAAGAGGAGAACGTAGTCTCTTAATAGCTGCATATCATTCATGCAGAGTATGAAAAGAGTTCTCCCAATGAACAGATTACAAGGCTACTAGACACTTTGTTCAGGTTTTTTTAACATCTCTTACAACCTGGATCTACCTGTCTCCTCTCCCCTGAAGCATCTTTTCTCACTGCTGTAAAGAAATGAATATTTGCAGTCTGTTTTAGGTTCTTGATTTCTGTTAGCTTGTCTGTGTGAGCAAAAATTGTCATTTCAAGGTGGATCTACTGTGGTGGTTTGCCATGCTTATTTTGCATGTCAGTCAAAGGCTGTTTCCAAGAGATGCTAAGGAGTGCTTAGTGGTCAAGGAGATCTTTAGGGCTAAACTCTGTTAGTAGGATGCTTTAGACCCTTGATTCTATTTATTTTGAAATCGCAGAGTAATGGTAATGTTTGCACAAAGAGTGAAGCTGTTTGGTTTAAAAAGAGAAGAAAAAAGAAAGGGCCCTCACATTTGCATGTGTGACTTGGCCTTGCATGCTCTGCTGTGCTCTTCAGTCCCAGGCTGCTATTGCCAGTGCTGTGAAATTTCCCATGGTGTGAGGCTGCTCCATGGCTGTTACTCCACCAGACAGGGGAACCATGGACCCACACCTGCCAGCCCCACCTCCCTCCCCCAGCAAAGCCCCAGCAGGGCTCACTGCACTCGGGCCTGGAACAGCCCAGGATTGTTCCTTGGTGTCTCAGTTTTATGGCCTACAGGCTGTAAATTTGCATTGTTTTATATGTCTCTGACCCTTGCCAGGTTTTCAGCTGTGCTGTTTGATCATAGGTTACAGGGACCAGTCTGTTTGCACAAGTGCCTGTATATGGAGTCGTGGGAGGATTTCCTCTGGGTAACACAGATCACACGGGGAGGGGCAGCAGGTGCAGCTCACCTGCAGTGTCTCAAAAGCAACAGGTAACTTCAGCTGCAGCACTCTGGCAGATTTCCTTTCCAGAGGATAAGTTATGACTTCAAAGCAACACAGAAGCTTTCAAAAGTTAAAGATTTATCCACTACTGTGTGAAAGCCTCTGTAAGGTGGTACCATCTCACTGTTGCCCAGAATACTCTGGCACGGCACAGCACTGCAATGGGAATAAAGGCTCTGCAGCCCTAGGCTGCCTCCTGTAATACAGCAGCACTGCCAGTGCAACGCAGTGACTACTAGGGATAACTGGAGATAGGGGCTCCCAAGGGACTCACTCAGAGTGGGATCACAGCATTAGCCTCATCCATCCCAGCCCCAGTGGGTGAGCATTGAAACAAAGCCAGCCAAGTGGTTTAAAATCAAGTCCTGGGATGTTTTCCTCTTGAAAATTACACCTGGCCAAATTGGCAGTGGAGTTGTACTGCCATGTTTCATGTTAGCTTCAGGTTTATTTTATAGTGATAAACAGAGTTAAGTAAGAGAATACATCAGAAGTGATGGAAGTTCTGGGAATATCAGGTCAGAACTCATACACAGCCTAGTAAAATAGATAGATGTAGACTGAACATAATGTTTTATAGCTAGCAGGATATTAATTAAAATGTATACAAGGAGAGTTTTAATCTTGTAATAGTGAAACACCTTCACAAACTTAGCAGCTCTCCAAGTATATATTATGGTTAATATGAGTTACATGCTTTCATATATCTTTCCTTTAAATGACAGGTATTTCCTTCAGGTGTTCTCTTCATGTATTTGTTCAGGCTTCAACAGCAGTGATTTTGTTATAAAATACTCTAAAACCTGGGCTGATTTTGTTGTTGGTGGTGGTGTTTTTTCTTTTGTTGTTGTTGTTGTTGTTGTTGTTGTTGTTGTTTTCTCTGTAAAGAGATGACAGCCCAATAGAACTAAATACTAGCAAGAACTAAGGATTCTGTGGTCTGGATAGATGTAAGGACTGAACTTTACCACAGTCTGAGGTTATCAGATGTGTGCTCTTGGTTTTGGACTTTAAAGAAATGCAGGGAAAACCACAAAGTTTAAATCTTTCTTTTTATATTTATAGGCTCAAAGTAACAAATCTTCATACAATTACATTTTAGGCCAGACACTGAACACATAAGAAATAAAAATTTTAATCAAAACTTGCCACTGTGTAAAGAAAAACAACTGGTCTTTAATTTTATATATTTGCCTTTTTGACTAAATCTTCAGAAAAGACTGGTGATTTTCAGTTTCAAACATTCTTCAGTAGTAACTTGAGATATGCTTAAAGAAATACTAATTTTTTAAGAGGCTTTTGGACAATTGCCGTCTGAAAGTAAATGTTTTCTGTAGTGGTGAACACAGTTAATCTCTAGTTCCCCTTTAAAATATCTGCCAATAAAAAAAAATCTTTGGCTTGGTTCTGTTTTTCTTATATTATCCATGGACCAGATCCTGCTCCTTCTAGCTTCTGTGTCAAAATGTCTATGGACTTTTTTGTATCAAACTCAGGCCATAATTTTGCAAGTTATCTGCAAGGGATCAGCATAATATATATAAAAATACAGTGATTATTTGCTGTGGTTTTCTTTCTATCCCTGGCTAAATATGCAACAATTTTGTTCTTTTGCCATTTTTCCTTCCCCAGCTGGAGTTCTGGAAGTTTAGCTATGCAGCTTGTAATCATTTTCTCATTTATCATTTATTATTTTCAGTAATTTATTCCCTTGCTTTCCTCTCTCCTGACCCCAATGGGTTACTTACTTCACACTTTGGTTTAGAAATGCTGATTTCTGACAGTAAGACCAACCTACCCTGATCTGTATTTCTGTAGAGACCATATCAGCATGGATTGAAGAAACCAAGTACATTACAATAAAAGCTCAGGTTTATCTTTTCCAGTTCAGCTGCTAACAAAAGACTAGTGAATGTTTTTCTGGCCTTTGAAGACACCAGTTCAAATTCTTCTTCCAAGGTCAAAGCGTTACCTCAAAATCTGTATTTCATGGCAGTGCTATTATTTTGGTGAAAATTTAGTCTGTCTTCCTGGTGAGCATATTATAACTCTTTGTGGTGTTTTAAGGCAGACAGAAATGCTTGGAATTAATTATCTTAGGAAACAAAAGTGGCAAACAGGAGTCTAAGTTACATTTACAAAACATCTATGGCCCTTATTCTTTGCATTCTCCCAGGACCTGAGTGTGATAGTAAGCAATGTCACTCTCTTTTCATGCAAAAGTGATTTGCATGAAATCTGGGAAATGTGGTAGATCAGGGAACTAAGTTTTAAAAAGGAAAAAAAAACCAAAAGCACAACAACTGAACATCTCACCCTCACCACCTCAAGAGAGCGATACAGGAGCAGGCAGAACTACAACATGGTTATAGGGTTCTGTTGATGAAGAGCCCGGAGTATTGGAGGGAGTCAGGAGGAGTAGGGTGTCTCATGGGGCTGTGGGGTTTTTGTTCTCATCCAGCCATCTCAGCTCCTGAGAGCTTGTGGGAGCTTCAGGTTTATTTAGGAGATGAGCAAGGTTTGGTACCTTGGAAAGACATGGTTCTCCCTCAGCCATCAGAAAGGAGAAGTATGGAAATTACTAGCTGCCAGTGTCTCACGGCAGGGATTTAGGGAGCAATTAGCTTTTGCTCTGACTGGCTGGTTATTTTTCCAAAGGCACCTGAGAGACCCAGATGACACTTCAAGCACAGGGAAAATATTTGGAGCTAGTTGTTCCCTCTGAACATGTTTTGTATACTTCCTTTTCACACGCTTGCTTTGTTTTCATGAAGTTTTGTTTTAGCAAAGGCAATAACCAGCAGATGTGCTTGAGCCGGGGCTCTACATCCAGGCTTTGCTGTTTGACCATGTTATCACTGTTAGCTTAGACTAAGGATTAAGGCTATTAGTAAGGTATCTATATTTAAATGCTGCTTCTAACAGTTCCAGTTCCTGCCTGCTAGCTAGAGGTCTTGTTCAGGCCTTGTTCCTCTGGTTTTTTGCCTCACACCCCATGCAAATGGGCACAATATAAGCTTTTCAATGCCCATCTATTCCTGTTTGCTGAAGGAGAAGAAAATTCTGGTCTGGGGCATGAATTTACATGTCTGTTCCACTACAAGTTATGCCTGTGTCCACACTAGTGCTGGAACATTTTGCCTGACTTAACCTGCACTTTTGGCACACACAGCAATTTTTGAGTTTCCTTTTCCTCTGGAGACAGCATAAGGAACCTCTAGCGTTCTTTCTTTTTTTATTATTGTTGTTTTTAGCTTTGCCTATCCTTAAAAGACCTCATCCCCCTTTCTAAAGATTCCAGGAAGAAGCAAAATGTACTTCTGCTTTATAGTCAGGAGGTTAAGCACAGGCAAAGTAGAGAAGTGGAGGAGTACAAATTCCATAACTCTTCTAAGTATCTATCATAAAAAAAAATCTTACTAGCTAATACTGAGAGTCCTGTCTATCCTTTTTTCTCCCAATAGAAGCTGAAAGAACTGCTGTTTGTTTGGACTCCTTTTCTGCAGGAGACCTTCACAAGCCCTGGCAAATATAGTCTAAGTCTTCCTGGGGTTATGCAGGATTCTTTTCTGAATCAGATTGAAATTATATTTCTGGACATTGCTCTTCTGACTGTTCTGTTCAGAAAAGAAGTATCACCACCCTTAATTGTATATGCTTGGCAGATTGGATGCTTGAAATGGGAGATAGTATCTGTGCATTTTGTAGGCCAAGAAAATGTTTGTGAGGTCCCTTTTGGAAAATGTAACCCTTACTTTAAGGTCAATTGCAGTTAATAATGGCTTTCCTTAAAAAAGCTAAACTGATTTAATACAAAAGCATTTTCGTGTCTTTTAATCATCTTAGTAGAATATTCTACTTGCAAGAATTTCCTGAGAAAGAAACATCTTCAGTTTCAGCTTTTAAGGCAGAGAAATAATTTTTCAGTCATCACTGGGATGGTTGGGTTCTCTTGACTGTAGTGTGTGTTTATTATCAGGTTCTTGCCTTCCCAGTGCCCTCAAACTCTTCTCCAACTGCATGGATTACCTGTTCTTCCTAGGGGTGTCAGCTTGATGAGATCCACATGGGATCTATTTTTGAAACAGTGAGCATTTTAATACCTCTTCTCCAATCCTTGGCTGCTCATTTCTGTAAATATTTGTAGTAACTTTAGGTCTTACATTCCTTTAGTAAGGAGCAAGTGATCAAAGCAAGTCCTCTCTTTCATTTCTTTATTATATTTTGTGATGTGCCTTTTTTTTTTCTCCAAGAGCAAGAGTCCCTCTAAAGTTTGCATCCAGTTAAAAATAAGGACAGAATTTTGCTGACTAGTTGTCTAAAGCTCCAAGTGTGGCTCTCAACAGCCTCTGCACTGTTCCCTCCTCACCCAGATATTACATCTCCTGCTAACATGATCCAGCTTTTCAGCAAATTCAGCATTTGTGACCTTGCATTGCCCTGGCTTCTTTCTTCCCAGGCTGGCAAACTTTCACATGGGATCCCCATGCCTTCTTAAGTCTGTTTTCTTGGCCTTGCCAAGTCACTCTAATGATGCAGAGTAACCTTACTGATCAAAAACCTTGGAATAGATCACTTTCTTGGCCTCTGAAACATGTAACAGCAGTGTGAAGGTTACGTGATGCAAATATGTTTTCTTAATGTGTTTTAATGTTCTTAAACAAACAAAAAAAGCATATTGGCAGTAGGTGAAGCAACAACTTCAGAATGAATGCATTAAACATAAAAGTCACTGCGGGTTTTCTCTGTCAAAAGTAAAACAAAAAATTTACATGGCTGTGTAAATATACAAAGCAAGATCACCGCAGGCAAATGTTTACAAGACACATGTTTAGCCTATACCATTGTTTTCCAGCAGAAAGCAGAAATGCAGAATGAGAAGTCCTGGGCAGCTGTTTATTTTGTCAGATGCTGTGGGTCTGTGAAACAACATTAAGTGAGCAGTGTTTGTGATGTTTAAAGATAGGTGGTGCACCCATTAAATATTTCAGATAGGAGATTTATGGTTTACTTGTTAGCTTTTGGTCCTATTGTTACCCTTACCTGAGATCTCAATAACCACATCTCATTTCTCTTAGATGTCTCCTAGCACAGATCAGCTCTTTCACCAACTGTTATTTCAGAGATGACTTTTTTGTGCGTGACAACCAAAATCACTGCCATCATCAATTAGAAGTGAAACCTTCTCATCTCTGTTTGTAGTGTCTTCACCTTATCACTGTCGTCACTCCCATCAGCACACCCCACTTTCAAGATAAGCATCAGGATGAAGACTTAGTCCAGTCACCCATAAGAAATTAATGTCTGATGCTATTTTATGCTTTGTGTGCCATGCAGATCCAATCTTGACAAGCTTGACAATCTTGACAATCTTGACAATCCAATCCAAGACTTGACAAGCTTTAACAGTTTCTTTTCTGAACAAAGATGTGCCAGTAAAGCTTAACATTTTTAACACCTTTGGTGTATTCCTAAGTTCCTCTGACCTCGTGGGAACCATGCAGTGTTTGCTACTGGAACCTTCTCCAGCTGTGTGTGTGCTTGAGTTATACCACAGTGTGACAAGGGCTTCCAAGAGAAATCTTCCAGACAATGTAGGGATGTTACCAGTGAACTCTTCTCCACTGTTGCATTGTAGGTCTGGCAGCAAAAGAGCTGAAGAGGGAGGATGTGAAGTCTGGCCTTCCTGGGGGACAGGGCAGTCTAGGAGCACGAAGACTTGGAACTATGGCAATTAGGGGCTCTGACAGTTGAAAATGTTTCTAACAGTAGTGCCTGCAGGATCAATGCATGTAGCACTCCCTGGGGAAGGGGACAGCAGGCTGTGGCACAACTGGAAGTGTGTCACCCCTAGTCTAGGGAGATGTTTGATGGCAATGTTGTCAGATTGTAGTGGCAGCTTGAAGCAAACCTAAGGGACCTCTATGCGTGCCCTCTGGGCTGCAGTGACCTGAGGGAGAGGCTGGGCTGTAGGAGACAAGAAAGCTTAAAAATGGGAAAAAAATACTGGCAAAACCCAGGCAGTCACTGGATTAGTTAAACATTTGAGGATTTTGTTTTGGACCCAGTTCTGCCTCATTTTGATTCTGGATGCTCATGTCCATATGTGGGCTGACTTTGGAGTGCTTGTGTTTCAGGGATGGATATGTCAGAAAAGAAATTAAGTATTAAAGCCAAATGGGGAAGCTGACTGCTCCAGGTGGGGTAATGTTGCACAGCCCTGTGTAGCTTTCCTCCCCTGCTCTCCCTTGCTTTCCACATTTCTTATTTCACTTTTTTATTTCCCACAGCTATAACTGACAGAGACAAGTACTGAAGAAGAAATAACCTTTTTTCCTTTTTTTCCACAGCCATAAAAATAGTTTCCTTGAGTTTATTAACAGCACATGCAATGAATGTTCACCATCCTGTCCAAAATAGACAATGACCAGGAAGTACTCATTTTGGCAACACATTTGGGGTTAGAAATGTTACTGTTTTCAAAGTATTTCACCAGAGTCATTAATTAAGTGCTAGAACGGGGAACTTCGACCAAACAAAACTAGGGGAAATTACATTTCTCTTTCCTGACCTATATAAAAAGCATTTGTGCTTAAATCATATTGAAAGTTTTAAAGCAACTTCTCCCCAGTGGAATATGCAGAAAAGATAAATGTTCTGCAATATGATTGCTGTTCATTATAACTTAGTAGGATTTGGCTGTGTTTTCTCTTCTTTGCAAATATTTAGTGAAAGTGTTTATGGGTTCAGGGTATACGCAAGGATAGTGCAGATAGGGAGTTTCATTTTATGCCAAGAGCATAAACCAGAAAACTTTCTCCTAATGGGTGGGCTTATCCCCACTGAGAACAAAGGCAAATCTATCCCATTCCTATTCAGTCACAATGATTAGCATCATGATTCACTCAAAAGCATTGTTTGGATATGCAATCAAATTATTGACTTTAAAATAAGTATAAAAATTACCAGGGTAGTACTTTAATATCTAGCAGAACCTGAAAGAATTGAGTGAACAACATATGAAAGGGCTGAAGTGTGAGAGCATGCCCTGTCTCTAGAACTGACTGCCATTCAGTAATCACAGACAGAGGAAAGATGATCTGGCTTCATTTAGTGTGTAAATGGACTATAACTGCCCAAATAAGGGAAAAATCACAGTACCTTGTATCTCAGGGAGAGGTACAACTGCTGTGGCCCTGCTTGATCTGTGAGCCTGTGCTGACTGTCCCAGCTCTGTGAGAGATCCCTTTACTGGGGAGACCAGCTTCATCTTGCCCCTGCTGCTGACTGTGCAGCTGTGGGAATACACAGCAGTGATGGTCCCTGGAGCAGTGCTAGGGGAAACAAACACATGTCTGCTTTACTGGGGTCTGGGAAGAAGCCCCTTTAGCAAGACTGAGTTCTACTGTCCTCTGTAGTGACTGTTGACCACACAGATGTTTATGTTTTAACATCCAAATGCAATGACAATGTATTTGCCTTAAAATACTGCATGTTCCACTTCACTTCCAAATCTGCACTGTCTCAGTGACAAAAATGATGAACCTCTTGGTACCATCTCCAATCAGCTCTCAGCCTCCACTCCCTCCACATGCTGCTGTGGATATGCAAGATGTGTCAGAGTACATTACTTAAAGAATTGTCTAACTCCTCTGCTCATGGTCAGGAAAAGCTGCAGCTGCTGGGAGTGATGGTGGTTCTTGAACAAATTGGGACCAGGAGCTGCTACTCTATCTATTACTTTCTTCCGTTACCCTTCTTTATTCTACTCCAACAAATTTTTTGTTACTGCTTCCATGTCGTAGTGGCTGATCTCTGTCAACAGCTGCTTTTCTCATATGAGACAGTTTGTTCTTTCACTCTGTTTTTGCTGATTACTCATCCCTTTATATAGCCTGCTTCATGAGTCACTTTGCCTACCTACCTGCACCAGCGTGATGTGCTATCCATCCGTCCCTTGTTCAGCAGCAATTACCAATCTTTTATTACCCTTTTTTTCTCTCCCAAGGACTCCTCCTAATGCCAGCATACTTCATTAGTTTCTAATTTTGCAAAGCACGAATTGTGGCATAGCTTCAGGAGCTGGAAATAGAATAACTACGTACCCTCTCCTAGAAGTACGCATATGGATTTGGAAGGGAACTAAAACTGAAGTTGCCAACAAATGCCTTGTAATTCTTTTCCATGAACACTTAATCAGACAGATTCTATTGTCATGTATATTTGTTAATCTCAAAATTGTCCAAGTAGATGGCAGTTTGTAGTATCAATGGAACAGGATAGTGCTCAAGACAAGAAAAGCCTACATTCTTCCAATCTTCTCACTGCTGCCCTGGCACAGTGGCAGGAGGACCCAGACATGAAGTCAATTGAGCTTTTACAGATGTCTCCACACTTTCGTCTGGCCAACCTAATTATGACTTATTTTTTCACATGGCTGTCTGTCAGTGGTACCATGAGAAGGGAAAGTTAAAATGCTGAAAGCTACTGCTGGCATGTGACAGCAGTTTTATAAATATCTATATAAAAGGTTAGATTTGGTAGTAACCCTGGGACAATGTTAATTTGAAATGAAATTACTAATGGTTGAGATTTGCATGTTTTGAACTGAAGATACCTAATATTACCATTATTATTTGCAAGTGGAATGGATATCAAGCAGGTCTGAGACATAGGAATAGGCATGCAGGATTAATGATATGAGTAGCATATCTTGCAGCCCTGAAATGAGGCCCAGTATAATCTCAATTGACCTTTCTGTCCTGTCATGTGAAGGAAATTAAGGAGGTTTATTTGCTTCTGTCCTTCCTCAAGGTGCTTTTTTTTTTAACAATATTAGATAAAAAAGTCCAAAATTCTCCTCCACTGCCACTGTGATCCCAGCAGGGAAGGGTACACTCTGTGAAAAGATGATAAAGCCAGTCTTTAACTACTCAATTAATCCCTCTACTCTATCCTCCTACATAAACAGAAGTATGTTTTTAGATCCAGACAGCACAACTGTATTTGCAAATTAAATCAGGCCATCAAATTTTGCCACACACAAGTCACGACTGTTGCAAATTGGAGCTGACTGAAATCTGCCCATCTCAGACGAGGCAAGTGGACACCCCATACCTGGGGCCCTGAGCAACCTGGTCTCTTTGAGTATCTGTGTGAGTGATCATGGCTCTGGGCTGGGGGCTCCTGAACGTCTGACTTGTCTCACCAGCTGTTGGCAGATGAGTTATTTACCTGATCTTTTTAGTCTTGCAAAGCCACAGATAGCACTCCAGGATATATTATTTTTCTGGGATGTTCTATTATGTTGGAAATGTTGGTTATTAAGGATAAAAACAGCTGGGCTTTTTTAAACATAAAAATTATAAAAAATCAGGTCTTTTTTTGATCCCCTGCCATTCAGATTGCATGCAGCTTTTTATTCTCATCTAGATATATTAGTTATTGCCATTGTTTTAGTATTTTTCTTGGTACTATCATTTTTCAGAGATTGCAGCCTTGTGAAATGCTTTCTAAAAAAACAACTGAAGAAAGGTCATCCAAAATATCCTGTACATTCAATTAAATGGCTTTTTATGTCTTCTCTATTAATATGTACTTTCCATCCTGAAAAACCATCATATAAATCAGTGCTTCATCCAGCTGAAATAAGCGTGTGCCTTGGGACACAGTTTCCAAGTAGTCCTTCTCTGTACATTCCAGTCTTGATTTAATCCAGGTTTACCTCAGCTTTGCTTTAGCTGATTGGGAACAGGTTTAAGTTAAAGTGGACAAAGGCACTCTTAAGCAAGAACATTGCAAAGTATCCCATTATCAAGCCAGAGTGGATGCACAGCCTGAGTCCAGAAGTTTTCTTTGTCAATGTTCATCTTTGACATGTCTTTCACTTTTACTCAGCTTTTCTCCCTGCTGCTATGTTTGCTTTATGTCAGCTGTCCCATGTCTGTGGTGGAATTAATGTGACTAGGTCCCCAAATTTCAGAGGAAGCTACAACATAGTAAAAATTTTAGATCTTTTAGTGGCAATGAAACTTGCCAGAGGAGAGTTCTCCATGTCAAGGGTATGCAGGGTGGCATCTTTATCCCTCAGCATCAGCTGAAGTGGCCAGTGGGGCTTGGGCATTGGGGCTCATCCAGCACTGATCAGAGGACAAAGTCCTGCTGAGATGGGGCTTCCAGCTGTGTTGGCACTCACTTCTCTCACACCTCAGTGGTGTTTTCTGCACTATGGGACAGTGGCAATGCAGTGAGCCCAGAGCATGTTGGCTGCTTTCCTACCTTTACCTGCTTCAGGCAGTCCCTTTCCCTGGTGGCAGAGAGGCCCTTCCCACTGGGAAGGAAGTGTGATGTGTCATCTGCTGTTTGCTGAAGGGGGCTGCTTCTCCATTCTGGGCCATCCCATCTGTAAACAGAAACATCAGATGTAATATTGATCACACAGAAAATGATGCCTTAGTTTCTTAACAGTGAAAAAGCAAAAATGGGGCTTTTTTAAATTTACGGAGTTAAATTTCATAGCAGTATGGTAAAACATGAATCTCAGCATCACCATGCCCATGAGAAAATCAGGCTTTAGTGATGGAGATATCAGAAGGCCCTGGTGGCCTGTGCAGTGGATTTGCTGGATGGGAGACTCTTTGGTACCCTATTGCTTTAGGTACAGGACTAAGTTCTGGCTTTCTTCCTTGTGGGAAATCCAATACTGGTAAGAAGAACTGCCCACAAAGTTCACTCAAAATTTTTTTGAGGAAAAAAAAAACTTGCTGGGAATTCTAGGGTTTTTTTGAAAAATAAAGTTGCTTCTCACTTCTCAACTGCTCATTTTTCTCCATTTTGCTTATGGAAAGATAAAGAACCCTCCAAAGCTGGTGGAAAACTGGCAGTAGTTGGACAATGTCAAACAAAATTTGCAAAACTAGCAGTAACATAAAACGAGTGCTTTCTGAACTCCATCCCCATTCCCAGTAGATGCTGAATAATCACGTCTTTAACATTATTATTATTTTTTTTTTAAGAAGAATTTTCCATTTATTTTGATGGTGCTGCAAAGCTGACAGGGCAGCCTGCTAACCCAGCCCCAGTGCAGGGATGTGTGGCTTGCAGCTCCCTGCTCCTTTGGGTTAAAAAGGCTGTGAAAACAACTATCAGAAAATTAGCTTAGCTTCCTGCCAGGGTTGGATTTTTGAACTAGCTACACAGGATCTCCAATTTATTATCAGTCTTCTGTGTTCTTTTGGATATTTCCCAGAGATTATATGTTACAATTAGGTCGAAAATATGCATGGGTAATTTAATAGTCACTTGGAAATTGCCAAGTGTCTCAACTGGTCTGTCCAGCACAGCAGTCTGGAGTTAGAGGCCAGTACCTCACCCTTGGAAGGAAGAGGGAGAAATAAATCGCTAATGGATGGTCAGAAAACAGCCAGCCATCTGGCAAATTTCTGATTAACCCCTGTTACAAAATGCATGGAGGATGCTACAATAAAGTCTTTTTTCTTTTCCTTTTTTCCCTTTGATTCATATGAAAGAGCTTATTGCACAATATTATTGTGAACATTCTCCTTATTCATGTGTATTTGAATCATATTACATTGTTGACATCAATGGTATGTTCTGGTCATATTTTCTGTAGGCTGATTAATGCTGGGAAATGATTAGGTAGATACTAGTTACATTTAATAGCAAACATTTTTCTCAGAATCCAATTGTGTATGTATGGTGCTAAATGCATGTTGGGTCACAGTTTTCAGCAGTCCTCTCTGCATTACATTAGAGTCCACAAAAACAGTCCCTGCTTGGAAAATTTGCCCACTTAGCTGTACCAGGGAAATGGATCTCTGATGATTTTAGGCATGCCTTTTTGAAGGTCAGAGGACTGTTACTTGCAGAAGCAACAGTTACGAAATCTCTCCCTTATTGGCAAAAGTAAAACTGTTTTGCTTTAGGTTACTGTGTTCAGCCTTCTTAGGACAGCTGGTTTTGAGTTTTAAATGGATCTCTCAGAAAGCTTCCCCCCCACACACCCTGAAGACAGAAGAGCTATAAGGAGGGGCAGTGGCTTTCTTGGATTTAATTCACGTTTTCATGGTTCATTGCTATCATAAATGTTGTTTTCCTTTCTGTAGACTTACAAACTCAGTGCAGTAGGGCTAGGCTTGCAGAGAGAGCTGCATTCAGAGATCTTGAGAACAAGAGCAGGGCATGCCTGTAAAATGTTGTCTTGAAATGGATAGTGAACCCTGAGATGCTCCAGCAGTCAATGAAAAGTCTGTTGACTGATTTGAAAGCAATCTGACTGAACTTTGAAAAGCATGACTCACAGATCATGATGGCCAGTGCATAACAGCCTTTTAATTATTTGAACATTACCCACCAGTTTCAACAAAGCTGGAGAATCTGGATCACCCTGTTTACTTGGATAATGAAATCCTTCTGCTACCCCTTTCCCTTAGCACCACCAGTGCTTGGGTGAAAATCTACCAACAGAGTGCCTGGCTGGAAACAAACCTGCACACCTCAGCATTTACTGAGATTTTTGAGTTCTCAGATCCTCCTCCTGCTTTTTCAAAGCTCTTTTTTGACTTGTCCTTACATCAGAGACATGACAAACCCAGCATCTTGGTGCTCCAGTTAAAACAAGCTCCTAATGAGTCTTATTTTAAAAATGGAGGCAAACCTAGTGGCTTTCCTTACTGGGTGAAGAGGGTCTCTCTATGGTGTGGAGAGCCACTGGTGTGTGCTACCAGCTGCTCTTCAGCAAAGGTTTCAAATGGAAAAGGCAGCTGCTTTCTACTTCATGTCCATGCCAATGACCAGACCATGGCAGTGGGTTTTTTTGCAGGGAAAGGGCCAAGCTGCTGAATACGCCGTCTGCTCAAGCTGAGAACTGGCTTCAGGCATGGGGATATGACTGAGAAGCAGGAAGAGAGAGCTTCAGGTCTCCCAGTCTAACCAGCTAACATAAATCTGAGCTGACTGGAAAATCAAGTTTATCAGATTTTTCAGGCCAAGTTGCCTTCCTGCAGGACAGCTGGCCCTGACCTGAAAAGAACATGTTGCCAATCCTGTCTTAAATGTATCAACTCAAAATTTGGTCTGGAGCACTCTATATGCATGTCTGCAGTAGTTGCCCACTCTAAAACTGAATCCCTCAATCCTTACCACACAGTCACAGAGTCATGGAATTACACATAGTTTGGGTTGAAAGGCACCATCAAAGGACAGCTAGTCCAATCCACCTGCAATGGGCAGGGACCTCTTCAATTAGATCATGCTGTCCAGAGACCCATCCAACCTGACCTTGAACGTTTCCAGAGATGGGGCATCTACCACCTCTCTGGGCAACCTACTTCAATGTTTCACCACTGTCACTGTAAGAACTTCTTCCTTATATCTAGTCTTAAACTATTTTCCATTAGTTTAAAACCATTATACCTTTTTCTATTACTACAATCCCTGATAAAATGTTTGTCTCTCTCTTTCTTATAAGTTCCTGTTAAGTACTGAAAAACCTACGTAAGGTCTCCCTGGAGCCTTCTCTTCTCCAGGCTTAACAACCCCAACTCTCTCAGCTTTTCCTCACAGCAGAAATGTCATAGAAGTATTTTTCATTCCTTTCACTGAACAATTCAGACAGAGAACTTCAGACAGGACAACTCCTCTGCATTTTTACAGGCATTTTCAGCGGAGTCTTCACCACCAAATAGATTGGATTGTCCTCTTAAAGGAGAAGAAAATCCCCCAAAATAACATCATTACAAAAGAAATTTTTCAATGAAACTTTTAATTTCCTTTCTGTGTAGCCATAGGCCAGAATGAGCTGACATGCATACATATCTACTGTGCTTAAAGACAGATAGCAAAGGCCTTGGAGGTTTTGAAACAGTCATAACCCTGCATGAAAAGAAAAACAAAAAACAAAAATCCAAGGAGTGTAAAACTTCTATAACTTCAGTATCAGGGGTTATTATTTTTCCTATCTTCCCATATCTTTCAAACACAGAGTTCAGGATTAAAAACATCTTTCACAGATGCAGTTTTCTAATAAATTTTGCATGAAAATGTTTTGACAATATTTGTAGTTTCTAGATAAGCAGATACAAAATATATTTTTCCCACTTTTAAGGAAAGCTTGTTAAGTATTTAAATTGCAAGTGGAAAGAGCAATGCACAGAAAACCATTTTAAAATGTAAACTTTAGATAAACACCTAAACAAAGCATTTCTATGAAGTCAAAGGAATTCAATTACAGGATGTTGAAATTAAACATATACTGCTTAAGACAGAGTTTTCTGAGCCAAAACAATTAATCCTATCTATAGTTTCCTGAGTGCTTTGCAGTGTATGATTATGTATTTTTACCCTTCCATCAAAATCCCTCCTCCTCTCCTTCTGTTTAATGCAAAGAAAATGAAAATTCTTTTTACATTTGAAAAAGTAGTGCAGAGAGAGGGTGGGCAAGAAGTCCCAAATCCCAGGGGGCTGGCAGAAGCCAGAACCATCTCCCTGCTAGACCTTTCACTGTGTAAGCCACTGAAGAAGTTTGGCTCTTCACCAGGCTTGTTCCAATCTCCATGAAACCTTTGGGAACACAGTATGGATGGTATGCTCTGCATGGTCAGGGCATTCCTAGTTGCAAGCTCGCCCTGCATTTCTGCCTTGTTTCACAGGGGAGACAATAACTGATGCACATGGCTCCTGGTTCCCTCACCTCCAGCCCCAAAGTTTAGAGGTTAGTAAAGCACAAGGAAACAATTTGTAATTGGTTCTGCCCTTTCCCATTGCTCACAGCAACGGGATCAAAGCCTGTGCCCTTGCTGCAGTGAGATCCCCTATGGAAACCTGTGGACTGTTCGTGTAGGGATTTCAGGTAGCTAAGAGCAACCTTCTGCCTTCAAAGTAAAGAATGTAAATTCCAGGTGACAGTTCAGGAGAGAAAGCTGAGGTTGAAATTCAGGTCTGGA
The DNA here is from genome assembly GCA_024734555.1 of Trochalopteron elliotii. Lineage (NCBI taxonomy): Eukaryota > Metazoa > Chordata > Aves > Passeriformes > Leiothrichidae > Trochalopteron > Trochalopteron elliotii. The sequence goes on from JANPWX010019802.1 coordinate 1,386,306, forward strand.
AGCACAGATCATGATTCTAGGGGCTGCAAACAATATCATAAAGTGCCACCACACTGTTCAGTCAACACTGACTCATTAAGTATGCCAGAAAAGTCCTGCCCAAAACTCCTGCTTGATTTGGTCCATGTCTTTGAATAAAACCTTTAAAGACAATGTATAGCTTTTAAACATGTATGAGATCCCATACAAGAGAAATGTTGTATGCGTGTTGTTTGGAATCCAGTGGTTTAAGTTGCCAAAAAGGTAAGCCTATGAACTTCTCTTTGCATGTATGTGCTAAAACCAGAAAAATTTCTGAATGCTTATCTTTATCAGTTGTATCTACATATGAATTTATATCTGTAATTATATATTTTAAGAACTGTGCTCTATGTTTGAACTAAATGTGACTGTCTTGCACCAAAATAGTCAGACTTTTGGATGTTTGATACAGGCATCATTCACTGGGAATGGGATGTGAGCTAGCCTAGTGGAAACCACCTTCATGTAGAGGTATGTTCATGCTCTGAGTAAAACTCCTTGTAGGATCTGAAGCGGTAACATATTACTTTTAGTCCCCAGAAAAAATGCTATCTAACATAAGTAGAAAAGTTCCAGCAGAAAAGAAATTACATTAGAAGCATCTCTAAATTGTGTTTCTGACTTCTCTCTGTTCTTAAGAAAGGACTGGGTATAAAAATTAGGCAAGCATAAAGAACAGGGATCTTGTGGAAAATGTGATGCCCTCATCCAAGGAATTGGGATGACTGCTGAGCTTTGGCCACAGCATGGGGTGAGTTCTGAGTCATGGTTCTGTGTCCAGGCATTGCACGCTGTCCTGATGCTGCATCTTACCATCTCTGCGCCTGACAAGCTCTGTGAAAGATGCTGCTGCCAGGGTGCCTGGCTAGGCAAAGAGAGAAAGGGGAAAGGAACAGCAGGTTTTTTTTGCCTGTACTGGAATCCCATTTACCAACCCTGCTTCTGACCGAAGGAGGGTTTACCTCACCTTCCCTCTTCTGTATTTTGGGGAGCAGAAGTGGCTGTGGTATCTGCAAAAATGTGTGCTGGTCAGTGCCAAGAAATTAGCAGGTTTCAGAGCAGCGTCCTGCTTTTAGGCAGGATTCAAATATGAGAAGACTGTGCCGTGAGTATTTACTTAAGGATGTTGTTTGGCAGAAAGGAAAATATGGATGGAAAAGAAAAATTTTGGTTCAAAAATCGCTTCCTGGCGGTAGAAGAGAAGTCAGCAAGCGAGACGTGGGTGACACATGGAGCAGGGCACAAGGGGCTTTAAAGCTGAGATGAGACATTTACCCTGGATTTGATGGATAAGGACTAGCTCATGGCTTTACAAAAGTAAGCAGCTTCCCAGGATCTTCACCTGACTGTCACGAGTGCTGAAAGTGGGATGTGTCTTTGTTTGGCAGTGCTGGAGAAAAAGGTGTTGCTGTCCTCAAAGTGAGGACAGGCAAATGGTGTAGCTCAGTCACACTATGGGTGGCATGGGTAGTTTCTTAGGCTGGTGCAGTGGCTGTTAAGATGTTGAAGTGCTCCATACACATGGGCTGAGCAGTGTCTCCAGGCTGAAGGTGGTCTCAGTTACATGAGACATCAAACAGTACTGGGATCTGCCCTGCATGGTGACCCAAGACACATCAGCAAGAGAGAGGACTTGAGAGGATGAATAAGTGCTCAAATGCCCAGATTAAGCTTTAGATAACTGTTGTTTACCACAGCAGGTACCACAGAGAGGCTGGCTACGAGTTGTGTTGCAAGGAACTTAATATTGGCAGGGCTCCTAAACCAGGTTTGAGCAAAAGGACAGAGATATAAACTGTCATAAGAGTATTCCCAAGCCTCAAATAAATTAATTTAGTTGTTTCCTACACCTTTCCACTTCCTTGCTTTTTTTGAGACTCCAAACAGAATTGTCAAAGGATGTTTTTTGTCAAAGCATTTTCATGAGAGATAAAATCAGAAAAACTACCAAAATTAACTTTGTTAATGTTCTTGGCATGCTATTCCAGGTTGACTTCAAGACCAGAAAGTGATCTTGATCTTGACACTTTTATACCTTCCTTCCAAACATCTGGACTTTCTGAACTCAGCTCAACTTGATTTTGTCTCCTTTAGTTATATTTCCTGTTATACCATTAAAAAAATCCACAGAAATATTTAAAATTCCAGAGCAACAAGCTTATGGAGAAATTTGCCGTGAACAAAATGCATTTGATTAGATGTCATTAAAGAGGAGGTGTGATGGGGATTGTCTTCTAGTCATGCTGTACCCTCGGAAGGAAAGGGAAATATCTGTGTTGCAAACCCAGTATGTAATTGGAAGTAATGAGATCCTGCTAAGGCTCAGGCTGTGGCTCCTGGTTCCACTCTGGTTCAAGAAATGTTTACTTGCGGTTTGCAAAGAATTGGCAGAATATGCCTGTGACTCCTTTCTTTCCATGCCTTCTATTTCTTGCCTGGGGAGAGCAGCTGGAAATCTCTTTATATGTTCATAATAAACTGCAGCTACAGAGGAAGTCCAGCTAGATCAGCAGCCACCTCTAGTTATACTCATCAGCACTTCCTATGTCCCTAATGCTGGGCAATTTTATAAGGAAGAGGAGACAGAGGAGTGAAATAGTATGTTGGAATGAGCAGAGAGAACAAGAAGGATGATCAACAAAGCTGACAATATTATGAACTAGAGAAAAGTAGTGAGTGTGCAGAGAAAGGGGCACAAGAGGGGCTGGGGGCTGCAATATCGGAAGGTGTTGGAGATGCTGAGTTGCTCTCCCAGGTGGATTTATTGGCAGGCCAAAGCACATGGCTTTTTCTGTGCTATTTCCAGTGCATCCTGTATAAGAAGGAGGTCCACAACAACTCAAATGTTTCAACAGTGCAGCTATGCAATTTAATAAGTTGTAGTAAAGTGGATGCAGGTGCTTTTTGCACTGCTTTAGGCTTGTGTGATAGTTCGAGTGGTCACTAGAATTATTACTCTTTTTCTGCTGTGACATAGGATTAGGAGAAAAGCAAAGCAGGCTCAAACTTAAAAGGGTATAAAGATAGGTTTAATAGCAAAATTACGAGAGAGAAAAAATTAATAAGAATCAGAATAAAGCTTTTAAAACACTTCCCCTCCCCCACAAATTTCCTTTCCCTTCTTGTGGACAACGTATAGAGACAAACCTTGGAACTCTAGGTCAGTTTACCACCTATGAAATAGTCTTTCATCAGTTCTTTTAGAGAGAGAAGTCTCTTTTGGTCTGCCATGGAAACTTCCCCACAAGACAAACAGTCCTCTTATGGGTTTTAATTCTTACAAAAGCAGCCACCCAGAGCAGGGCCAACCTCACTGGCACCCCATTACCTCTTCCCATGCTGGAAGAAAAGAGAACTTTTCCCAGGCTTCTTCTGATTTTAACCGGTGTGGCCACAGAGGCATATCTAGCTCTTTAATTGGTTCCACAAGTTGTCAATATTCAAAGCTAATCACTGATTGGTTTTTCCACAGCCTTTCTTCAATCAATGCAAAACCAGCACAGCTTGTGTCAAAGTATTTTATATGGTCAAAGGAGACAGTCCTATCCACAACGTCAACAGAACACGGCAGGAAAACAACTTCACCCTTTTCTCTATAAAGCAAGGAAAGAAAAGACAGAAATTTAGCAGTGATAGGGCAGAGGCCTTGAGCACTTTCCCCAGAAAGCATTACAGTCTTTCTCAAATTTTCAGGGAAATTTTGTGTAAGAACACGGAGTAATTTAAAATGCCTTTGGGAATCAGAGGGCAGGTTGTATTGATGTTGTAGACTTAGCCATATTCAGAATATTAACATGCAGAAGAGTATATTGAAACAGGTATGATTTCACCTTTGGGATTTTAAATGGTACCCAATTGTAAATACAGATAGCCAGAGTAGGAATTACTGGAAGACCAAAACTGTCAGGCAGAGTGGTGGAGACACAGAGTATGCAAGTTTAGTGAAGAACAGAAAAATAAAAGAACGTAAATAAGATGCTGCTTGCACCCTGTTAATTACTCATGGTGAGGAATACATTTGAAATTACACATTGGAAAATTGTAATGAAGTAGGGAAAAAAAAGATACTTAAATTTTTCCCTGAAATTATCCCTCATTTTAAATACATCGACCCCACCTCCATCTAGTGGCTTTTACGTCTTATATTAATTGAGCTCGGACTTGTTAATATAACTTGATTATTTCCTCGTTCTAGAGCTTCCTTTTTTCCTAGTTGTTGGTGAGATGCAGGCTGGAAAATATGGAGTGGTAATATTTTAAATTCCTCTAATCTGCAAATGCTCATGTCTCTCCCTGTGTGCCTACATGTGTGGGTGTTTACATCTCCATACATGTATATAAATGTACACGACTACTATTATGGAGCAATTGACCACAGTAAAACGGTGGTATCACTGTCTTGAAAAACAGAGCTGCAGAATGTTTTTAATGTGAGGTGTGTAATAGATGAGCCATATGGATTTTGAACTGCAGACAGGGAGATGTTTAGATCTACAAAAAGCCTCATTTGTCAGATTTTATCTATCTCCTTGGACAGAAAGTTCTTCCGAAAATTCTCTCTAAGATCATCAGGTTACTGTCTAATCCTGAGTTGCCCCATATCCATAAGCATCAAGGCTGATAGCCATAAATTTCCCCATTGTCCTAACAGCTACATCCAGGCATAAGCTCATGAATTTCATCTCAGTCTTAATTTAGATGTATAGAATCCCAAAATATTTTGAAATACCCTGCTTTCCTAAACTCCGCTGGCACCTAATTTTTCAGTGGAAGCTTTTCTATATGCCTCATGTTTTGCTGTCTTTGATTCTCATGTACCCCAAATTTGGCAAAGCAAAGAAATTTAAATCTGAGCTGATAGCCCAGTCTACTTTAACAAAGAAACAGGTACCTTTGCAAACAGGAGAGCTCAGTCCAGAAGGTGATCCCAGAGCACACATCAAAAGGATTATAATGCTCATGAAAAAGACAGAACTACTTACTCAAGGGAAAAACAGGCAAGTGATAGAGGGAGGTGTGCAAAGGCAGGAGGGTATGTGGCTGGCTGCATTCTTTAGTCACAGAATAACAGGATATTCTGAATTGGAAACAACCCACAAAGATCATCAAAACCTCACTCCTGGTCCTCCACAGGACACCCCAAGGGTCACACCAAGTGCCTGAGAGCATTGTCCAAACACTTCTTAAACTCTAATGGGGCTGGTGCTGTGACACTTCCCTGGAGAACCTGCTCCAGTGCCCAACCACTTTCTGGACGATTTTCTAATGTGCAGCACCAGTCTCCCCCGACAGAACTTCAGGCCAGTCCCTTGGATCCTGTCGCTGGTCACCACAGAGAAAACATCAGTCTCTGCACCTTTGCCACCCCATGTGAGGAAGCTGTAACTGCAATGGGGTCTCCCCTCAGCCTCCTCCAGGCTGAACAGACCAAGTGACCTCACCCACTCCTCACACAGCTTCCCCTCAAGGCCCTTCACCATCTCCATGCCCTCCCCTGGACACTCTCTGGTTCTGTCCTTTCTTACACTGTGGCACCCAGAACTGTCCCCAGCCCTGGAGGAGAGGCCACCACAGCCCAGAGCAGAGGGGACAATCCCCTCCCTTGCCTGGCTGCAGATGCTGTCTGTGATGCCCCTGATATCCCTGATGCCCGCTGATGCCCCTGAGGGACATGGGTGGCCCTCCTGGCTGCCATGGCACTGCTGACTCGTGTTCAAATTTCTGGTGACTGGGATATCCAGCTGCCTTTCCATGGCACTACTTTCCAGCCTCTCATTCCCCAGTCTGCCTGTACACCCAGGACTGCTCCCTCCCAGGTGCAGAATCTGGCTCTTTCCCCTGTAGAATTTCATTTGAGTGGTGATTGTCCAGTCCTCTAATTTGTCAAAGGCCTCTCTGCCTTTGAGGGAGTCAACAGCTCCTCCTCATCTAGTATCACTGACAAACTTGCTTAGTATCCCTTCAAATCCTGCATTGAAGTAATTTATAAAGATGTTGAAGAGCACAGAGCCAGGGATGGAGCCTTGAGGAACACCCCCAGTGACAGGTCACCACCCTGATATCACCCCACTCACTGTAACCCTTTGTGCCTGACCCATGAGCCAGCTGCTCTCCCATCACATGATGTGTTTATCCAGCTTTGGGTTGAATGGTGCTGTGAGAAACAGTATCAGAAGTTTTACTGAAATCCAAAAAGATCACATCAACTGGCTTCCCCTGATCAGCTAGGTCGGCTATCTTGTCATAAAAGGAAATCACATTTTACAAGCAGGAAACACTGCTAAGCATAGTAACTAGAGGTAACCAGATTTTCAATGAGGATAACTGCAGATTTATGCCTTCTGTTGATGTATTATCTCCTCTACTACTAATGAGGCAGTGATACTTTTTAAAGATAAGTCAGTATGAATTGGAATGGGTGCACTAGGACACAGCTGGCAAAAGATAAATGTGGAGGGCTTCCAGGTTTCTATTTTCAGTGATGGTGTGGGGGTTTTGGGAGGTTTTTATTGATGTGGGGTTTTTTTTGTTTTGTTTTGTTTTGTTTTGGTTTGGTTTGGTTTTGGTTTTGGTTTTGGTTTTTTTGGTTTTTTTGGGTTTTTTTTTTTGTTTTTTTTGGGGGGGGATCGGTTTTTGTTCATTTTCTTTTCTTAGTACAATGATGTTGATGTTTAAATGCTGATCACTCCTGGCCTATTGTCAATAGCAATAAATATGTACAGGCACTTCTGCATGGTGCATTGGCAGGCTAAGCTGTAGGAAATTAGTAAGAAACTTCTCTCCTTGCTAGCACCATGTAAAAATTAAGCCTTTGTGGCTAAAGGGATGTGTAGAAAGTGTGGGTGCATACAATGATCTGGATAAATGATAGTAACCAACAGCACTCTGGATGCTTTTTAGAACTCTGTAAGAGAGGCACAAGTGTCTTTTCCTCAAATTTGAAGCATTATTAAAATGTGCCTAGAAACAACTCACCCCCTCCCCCCCAAAAAAAACAAAACCAACTAAGGACACACACTTCAACAGCACTTGAATCTCTTTGATGACCTCCCTGATGACTATTAAACAATCTGCAGCAGTCTTATCACCTAAACCCAAACAGAACTGGCTTGCCAGGAATACCAAACCTTTTGGTCAAATGACACTTATATGGCTGTTATATGGCTGTTGGGAAAATCCAGTGAAAGAAATAGGTCATATTGAAAAACACAGGCTAATCCACTTAGGAAGATTTTTCCACACATTTTGCCATACAAGTCCATGTTTTCAAATTTACCTGCTTGCCTTAAAATACTGAAAATATCTTCACTGAATTTTAAAAGCACTCTTGCAGATGATTTTCATTAATCCTAAACTGCAGACTAAATTAGGGAGTGCCACACTTTTAAGCCCTGCTAGGATAGTTTCTGCACCTTCAGACGCCAAAATGCCTTTGTAAACTTGCCTTAGATTCTGCACAGCGGCTCCCAATAGTGAAGGCTGACAGATTGCTTAGAACACTGCAGGCATTTTGAGTGTTCGGTGAGTTTTATTAAAAAAAATTAACATCGAGACTAATTTTTAAGACTATTCTTCTTGTTCATGTTTTGCTATAGAAAATTGTCAGTTTCAGCTCTAAAAGTTTGAATAACAGGTGCTAAACTTTGGCTAATTACTTACATCACTCATCCAGACTGTGAATGAGCCCTGCAACCTGAACTTGGTCTTTGAATTCTCCCCCAGTCTTACCTTTAAAATTAGCAATTGCAAATACATTGATGCTGATTTGTGGCTGGCAGGTCAAGAGAAGTGATTCTATCCCTCTGCTCTGCTCTGCTCTGCTCTGCTCTGCTCTGCTCTGCTGAGACCTCACCTGCAGGGCTGCATCAGCTCTGAGGTTGCAGCACAGGAAGGACATGGACCTGCTGGAGCGAGTCCAGAGGAAGGTCACAAAAATAATCAGAGGGATGGAACATCTTTATGAAAAGGCTGAGGGAACAGGTTTGTTCAGCCTGGAGAAGAGGAGGCTATGGAGAGACCTTATTACAGCCTTTCAGTACTTAACAGGCCCCTTCCTAGAAAGATGGAGAACATTTAGCAGGGTCTGTTGTGATAGGAAAAGGGATGATGGTTTTAAACTAATAGAGGGTTGACTCAGACTAAATATGAGACAGAAACCTTTCTGTGGAGGTGATGAAATACTGGGATAGGTTTGCCTGGAGAGGGGATGGAGATACCCTCCCTGGCAACATTCAAGGCCGGGCTGGATGGGATTCAAAGCAACCTGCCCTACTTGAAAATGCCTCTGCTCACTGCAGGGAGTATTCAACTAGATTACCTTTAAAGGTCCTTTCTAACCCAAACTGTTCTGTGACTCTAATGAATGTTTAATAATTGTACCTGTTATTTAATACTACTGTTATGTAATAATAGCTAAATCACTGTACTACAGGGGGACTCCAGAACACAACTGACTAGCTGACAAAGTTATTTTCAACAAATACACCTATTAGTTTCACCAGATACTTCAATTTTACAGCCCAATATCCACCAGAGCAGCTCTCTTGCCTTTCTGTGTAAGCCAGGATCCTCTCCATCTTTGAATGGTCAAATTTCAGCACTAGGGAGATATCCTCTACTTGCACTGCCTGTCTTGTCCTTCTGACATTTTCATTTCATTTTTCTGAAGAGACTCAGAAGAAAGGCACAGGTTAAGTTCTCCCTGACTGGGCTGGAGCAAACCATGCCATCATCTGTCCTGGACTACCTGTGCTAGGTAGTTCCCCTAAAAGCCAGCCATGAATGCTGAATCCACTTCTGGGCACCACTGAGGCTGTGAGTCTGCAACTGAGGTGTCACACAGGGTCACTAGGAGACACAGTGGGGGGTGTGGCAGGTGGTGCCACTGTCTCTTTCCTCGGCTGAGAGGCTCAAAGATGAGCAAGGCAGTACCAATTACATCTGCAGAACTAGAAAATAATTGTGTGTGAAGGATGCATATGACAAGAAAAGGATGAGACAGTGACTTTATGTTCTGGAAATCTTTCAACTTTCCACACTTCAGCCAACACCCGGCAGTTTTGTTCTTCGTGCAACTGAAAATGTGAGGTCTGAGGAGCTCAGAGACCATTGCAGAGCTTTAAAAGAGCATAGCCAAACTGATGTGCAGATTTGAATTATTTTTACCTTAATATTCTTTCTTAATATTGTCAGAAATGCCAACGTTTTTCTGATGAGAAATTCTGAATAATTTTCTTTACTGAAATTTCTATAGAGCACCTGCTGACAGAAAGGTTCATAAAGGAAATAAGCTATCCAAGGTGCTCTGACAATGTTTATTATGGGTTTTTTATCAACAACACAGACTTGTATTTTAACCTTTGGGGTTTCAGGATATATTGATGCACCATGGATGTGATGGATGTGAAACTCGCTGTAAGTTGCTGATGTCAGTCTGGAAATGGGTGAGAGTTATGCAAATGTGGCTTTAAACAGAAGTGTGATTTTCAGATTATGATTTGTGTGGAGAAAGGGAACATTTAGGGCACTCCTTCCTTCTTAATCTCTTTTTCTGCTTTTGTTCATTTGCATCTTTATTTGAAGCTCTTTATTTCTTTCCGTGTTGTTGGAAAATACTGTGATTGCCCAAAGATAATTTCATGTTTAAAATAACAGTTAGAAAAAAGGTTTCCCAGTGAAAGGCTCAAGTCCAGGCCCTGAGAATTACTTGTAGAGCTTAACTGAAGTATTTTAGAGATAATAAAGATGAGAATTTTAAACAAGATTTCATGGATTGGAATTTTATTCGTTCATTGGTTCATCTAAAATTAAATGGAGCATTTCAAAGAAGAACTGCTACAGCAGCAAAATCCAATAGGAAGAGAGAAAATATGCAGCTAGAACAGAACAGTTCTGACAAATATTTCTAGTTTTAATTCTGCAGAATGCTGCAACTATTTAATGTTATTTAAATGTGTTTGAGTAGCCCTGAGCTCCCAAGTCTCATCAAGTGTGGAACAGCATGCTTCAATCTCCAGTGTAGTTGGTTTAGCTCACAAGTTACAATCCCAGACTGGACTGGAGACTGAATCTCTTCATTTTGTTTTGACTTTTAATTCTGAAATAGCCCATTTTAGAAATGGTGTTTTTCCCAAAATCAGGGTTTCTTTTCCAGTGCAGGATATCTTAGATTTTGGTTTGGTTTTGAACATATTCTGTTTTGAATCCTTGATTTGAATCTAGGAGTCAGATTGCTATCTGCTGCTAATTTCCAAATGACTTTTTGTTGCCAGAATGAAAGAAGTAGGATCTTTCTGCTTTTATGAGTGTGGAGCAGAAATCAAGTCCCTCAAGAAAGTGATCTTACCTGTATGAACTCAGGCAAGAAGCTCAAGAATTTGACTGAGTGTTTTCCAGAGCATTGCTATCCTCTTAACACTTGCTTTCTCAACTCTGTTGTCCCTAACTCTTCCTCAGGATTCCTCCTGCTTTTCCTCTTACATTTGTCTTCCATAACATTTTGGTCAGGGAGTATATCTTATCTATGCTTGGAAAGTGCTCTGGAAATTTACAGCGCTCTATAAACCCTTTTATGAGAATCAGAATGTAAACCTTTACCAGCTACAATAACATGAGTGGAAAATTCTATGTTCATTTCTCAATGGCTGACTAAATATTGTCTTTAGAGTTATATTTATAGGGAGATTCTTTGTATGTGCCTTACTGTAAATGTTATTCTTAGATGTGGAGTTAGGCAAACCAGCTATTCAATACAGATTTTTTACTTTTCTTGAGTGTCAAGAAAACTTTAAGTACAGTTACACTGCATTCTTCAGGGAGGCAGGAAGTAAGATGAGCTCTTAAAGTTATGTGGAATTGGAACAGTAAGAACTATTTTTATTGTTCTAGGGTTTATAAAACCTACCTGGAACTGTTTTGGTTTGGGGGCTTCTTTTTCAAATTATCTTCCAAATAAATACGCTTTTCAAACTCCCTTCTTTTGTGGATTTTTTTTTTCTTTCTCAGCATCTAGTCACCAATAATAGTTTCAAATGCAAACAAGGGGAAGTTCATAGTTCATAGAGCAGTCTGGTATGATTTGTCTGTGCTTTTTTTGAGAGATCAGAAAGGAGAAATGTCTTTGGCTCCTGGCTTTGTATGCCAGCCCATCCTTGCAGACAGAGCAGCCCTGCAAATCAGCCTGTACAGGGTGGGCAAGGGAAGGTGTGGTGCTGTGGGCGAGACAATGCCTTACCATGACCAGTGTGGATGGATCCTCTGGGCAGTCCTGCTTGGTTCCCAATGGGAAGGGACGTACCCTTTCTTTGACCCCACTTTGCACTTGTTTGTGCAATGTTATGAGGTAGTACCTTAAAAAGATGTGGTGGAAATCACAGTAAATAAATAAAGTTAAATTCCTTCACAAAACCGACATGCGGACGTGCATCTCTTCCTGCTTTATTGCTGAGGTTTCTATTGAGGTTTCCTGATTGTAATTTATTTCATGTAATCTGATTTAAAAGTCATCAGAAAACAATCAAATTTTCCATGGATAGGACAGGATTACAAAGATGGTACAATTATTCGTTTGCCTTCTTTCTGTGTTAAGAGAACAGCTGCTGCCACCCCTTCTTTAACATGGCTGAGCATTCCTGTCCAAGTTCATCTCCACTGAAAAATAAATGTGGGTTTTCTTACATCAAGGTAACTCACAGAGACTTCTGGAGACAATTTACATGCAGTTTCTACTTTTCTGCACACATAAATTCATAGGAATTAGAATTACTCCTTGGAAGGGATCTCTGGAAATCACCCAGTTAAAACTCTTGCTAAAAATAGAGAGTATTGTTTAACTCAGCCAGGTCACTCATGGCTTTGTCTACCTGAGTCTTGAAAACCTACATGGATAGACATTCAAGAATGTCTCTGGGCAATCATTTCCAGTATGTACCATGTTCTTACTGTGAAAGTTTGTGGTAAATTCATGAATGATCTTCACTTCTGTCAGACCAGCTAGTATAGGAAACAGGTTAATGGATCATGTTTTATTATGAAGTAGATGCCCTTATATAAAAATCAGTCTGTTTTGCACTGAAGATAGAAGTTGCTGAAGGATGGTTGTTAAGCACTGGAATTCAGAGGGCTGAAGATAATTTCATCAAAACACTGACCTGCTAAGTTGTGGATCATTTCCCTGTTTAGATGAAGTGCAAAAGTGTGGGATGAAGGGTGTGCTCAGAGCAGATGAGAAAAAGTCAAGTCAGAATATCAGCTAGAGTGTCACAGCAGGGGTCCAGAAAAGGTTGATATGACAATGTGACTGTGTATTTAACAAATACATTTATTTGGAGGGAGAGGAATGGAGGAATGGAGGAAGCAAACACCTGTGTGTAGGAGAGAAGCTCTGGTCGTTTGGGCATGACTGCATTACCCACAGCAAAGAAAATCCTTAGACACCTATGGAAGTCCAAGGAAAGTGTGAAACAAGCCCATCTTCCCCCAGTCACAGAAGTGTTAAACATTGTCAGAGAAGTGTTACTGACATATTTTCTATTCAATCTCTGGAGTTAGAATTGCTTAATTTCTTGAGTCCAACCCACAAGCCTCTAGCAAGAGAGTTATAAATATCTTCCAAATGATCAGTTACACCCACATGCTCTCTTCTCTTTTAATGATAAGTTTTCTGGGGAAGAATTCCTTCCAGAAAATCACTTGAGAGTGTGTTGTTGGGTAAGCTGGGCTGGTAAGGAATCAGGGAGGCTGCTTGCTTGCTCACTGGAACTGAAGCAGCATGTTCTGCAACACTACTAAGGGTCCTTGGTTTGTTTAATTGGTAGGAAAGAAATTAAATCTTGTTGCTCATGTCTGTCCTTCACTGTACCCAGCATGGTGTTCAGAGGGGAGAGGGATGATCAGAATGACTACATGTCCCTCCTGTTCTTTTCAACCAGTAAACAAAGATTACCATGTCTGGATTTGGGGCTTTCTGTGTGCTAGTGATTATGTCGGCCAAATGACCAAGTCTTTTCTGGGCAGCTGTTTGCAGATATCAAATACCTGAGCAGGAGTCTTGGTGACCTGCTTACTTTTAATTTCTTTAAATACCTTCTAATAGTTATGTCTAACATCCTCTGAAGCCTCTGTAAACGCCTGTTGTGGGGGTGATGCTGAAGAGCAGGGTCCCTTAGCTTGCTGATTTCTTCCTCTGCACAAAGGGCTCAGCTCTGCCTGCAGTACTGTGGGCAGAAGTCAGACTGGTGTGGCATTGTTCCTGGGCTTGGCACTGACATGCTGCATAATGTGATAATCCCTGTGGGTCAAATCTGTGCTGTCTTTGGCCAAAAAACTGCACTCAGAGGTAAACTTCTGACCTTGTGGCTCTTTTTCCCCAAAAATTGTTTTGAAAAGAAGTAATTGCTATCCTTTCATAAGCCATTCCTTGCTTGGATGGTTTGATTCTCCTGTGTGCTACTGTGGCTTTTAAAAGAAACAGTAAACTCTTCATACAGCCAAGACACTCCAGCACAAACAATCGAGGAGGCACAGCACCAAGGCAACCGTGTTCTTCCAAAATAGATCATTCTGTAAGGCTTAACTGTAAAGTCTCACCCATAACTTCGTCTCAAGCAGGGAAAATGGTGGTTTCTGTGTCACACATTCACTATTAGAGTAATCTACTGAGAAAAAGGTATCTATTATAGAAACATTCTTTTTTTATTTTGAGAAAAATAATTGCACTTGAGACATTGTGGATCTAACCACGAAGAAAAACTGACATTTCTTGAGAGAATTTTTTTGGGCTTTTTGGTTCAGTGTTAGTTTATGTACATTTGGAGTTGAAACTCTGAAACATGCAGTGTTTCATCCTTAATTGTGTGAGTACTTGAGGATACAACGTGCTGAAGGAGCATGGGCAAAGAAGAGCTTTAGTTGCGAGATAGTCATACTGTAATAAATATCACTCTCTTTAGAGACAACCACTCTTTCAGTAAAAGCAGGGAAAAAAATGACATGGGATTTTATATAACAACCCAATTGTTATATAAAATGTAATAGTTTGCACATTACAAAAAATTTTGCAAAGGCAGAAACCTCTTGGTACTAACCAGTATCTAAATGAGCTCTAGTAATAGCTTCTACATGAAGGGATAAAGACCATAGTAGAGTTAGTTTGCTGTCCACCAAATTCTGTCTCTAATTTTTTAAACAACCTTTACTTTTCTTCCTTTTTTGCATTTTATAATATTAATATGTCTAATGATTGGACCTGCAAGTCCTTGAGGATTCAAGTGAGACTACACAGACATCTACCATGGTGATTTACTGCAATCAAGTAATTCATCATTTGCAGACTATGTCCTCATTTGCACCCAGTAATGGTGTTAAAAGTTATTTGCAAGTGCAGAAGTCTACAATTTAAGAGTCATGCACTAAATGTGCCTAAGAAAATCAAATAACTTGCTCTAACAGCCATATGATTTGCACCTCAGATATGGGTATCTATGTTGATATTAGAGAACCACAGCACTGGGGCAGCACGGGGTAACCTTGGGCTTAGCTCCTACTGAGGGTGAAGATCTAACTGATGAGGGGTGAGGTGGGAGATGGAAGCCATTTAGCCACATCCACAGGTCTCCCTTTCTTTTAACCTCATCTAGACAGGCTTGACCTCTCTCTTGCTGTGGTTGGTGGAAGTGACATTTACTGTTCTCCCCCTACCCTGTGCCAAAGCCCACAAACAAGAATGTGCCATGAGCTGTGTTTCCTACATGAACAGCTGTGTTCAGTATCGTTCTCCATCCATCTAGTCAAAGTGAAGGGGCCACTTGCAAACAAAGCCTGTTCCTCATTCTCTTTCAAGCAACCAGGTGTCCATGCTGTGCTGGCACCAGGTGAACACACTGACTGAGCGCTGACTGAGTAGGGCCATAAGGCACTACTGGGAACTGCAAAACTTGCTAGGCATCCCTAAGGCAGACCAGGCTCTGGTAGTTTGGTGGGAAATTTGCCTAATTTACCCTGTATCTCAGGATCCATCAGAGCAGAGGTATCCAGACACCCCCTCTAATAGTCCAAGCTCCCCTAGAAACACCCTGATGCAGAGGACCTGACAGAGGAATACATGAACCATCATTTTTTTTATTTCCTAGCACTTGCCAAGTGGGAAATTGCTGCCTATGAAATTTGCCCCTCCACACATGAACTGATGGCCAGAATGAAGACTCTGCTCCTGGCCGGCCCCAACACTGCCAGGAGGAGCAGCCTTGGCAGCCTACAGCCTTTGCTCCTGCAAGTTCTGCCTTTCTTCACCAATCTGCCCATTTTGGCCAGCAGCCTCTGGACTGCTGCCCCTGCTGTGATTAGTCCTCCTCCCTTTCCACATCCGTGAGTCGGTCCACCAGTACTCCTCAATCCCTCTCTTCTCTCTGTGGTGAATCAACCATGTCATGGGAGTGGATATTGGGGTGGAGGAGTTCCTCTTTAAAACTATAATCCTGCTTCTTGATGTCTACTAACACTGCTCCTCACCCAGACTGGTGTACTGCCTTTCCTACTTGGTTCTGCTAGCAGTGCTTTTTGATCCACACAGCATTTACCCATCAGAATCAGACATGCTTCAACATGTTCCATCTTTGACATGAAAATACAAGCATTTCCTTGTTTATCACAAGCTGCTTTTGTGCAAATAAAAGCAAAGCCCCAAATCCCCACAGGTATGAAACAGATGATCAGCAAACATGATCCTCCCCAAAGATATGTTGTAAATTTTAAATGAATGAAGTGCTAACACCGAAATTGGTAGCATTGTCTTCTTCTGGCAAACTCATGACAGCAAGCCATGCAGTCTGTGAACTCCAAACTCATGTCAGGCCTTCCATCAGGGTGTTGTGGGACACCAAGATGGTGTGAGACTACTGAACTGAACTGGAAACCTGCACTTCTTTCCAATGATATTCCACAAGAGGTTTCCAAGACATGGACTAAGTAATCAGCCGAGTGGCATGGATGTTTACCAGCGTGCAAACATCAGTACCACATGAGGCAACCAGAGGTTGCATCTGCGTGTGAATGTGCCTCTTGCTGTGAGACTTGCATGATACATTTAAGTGCAGTGATGCCCCCAGTCAGCTTAGCTTGCCCAGCCCATGCAGAATCCAGACAGAACAGGACCCAGCTCTGTCACACAGCAAGGAGAGGCCATGGGGCAAGCTGGTTTCTCTGCACTGCCAGCGTCATTCTGGGTCTGTGAGAAAGACAGATGTGATTATTTTGCATCAAAGCAGGATCAGAAAATCCTTGGACAAATGTGCTGATCTAACCTCATTCTGCACTCAATGAAAAGAAGACATGGACTAGAGCATGCAGTATGCAGCTCCTCATAGTGCTTGTTCTTTCCCACCAGCCAGCTCAGAGTTAGCAAATCAACATCAGAGTCTGTTGCCCAGGAAGCATCCACAGCTGTGAATTGGATTTTTGGCTAATCTGCATGGTTTTCAGAAAATCAGCAAGCTGCAGATGTGCTTAAGTAGCTGACCCTCCCACAGATATACTAGGGCATTAAGTGGCAAGATTATCCCAGTGCTTCATGCTCCTGTTCAATGGGAACATATATAATTTCTCAGGTTTTGAACTAAAAATGTGTAGTAAGTAATGAAAGGAAAATATTTTACTGTTGGTTAGAGGACTAAATAAATGTAGTAAAATTGAACAGAAGGAAAGTCAAACCCCTCTACAGTCATGGCCTTTGAAATCCTTAGCAGCCAGAGCTTTGCAGAGGTGCCAGCACTCTGGATTGCCCTGAGACAAGCACAAGCTCTGGGTCTAGATTATCCTGTCTTCATGCCCCAAGTGCCTGTGAGAGGGTGAAATTGTTTGGCTGCCAGAAGGGTGAGCTGAAGAGCAAGACAGAAGTGCACACAAGCTTTGTGCAGCTGCAGTGCTGAGCACTGCCTGCCATGCCTGAGGAGAAGCCTTCTCACTGGGCTGGGTATGTTTGGGATTGCAACTCTGCAGTGCACTGACAGTGTTATCTCTTAGGGTCCTGCACACATGAAGGAAGAGATGGAAGGTGAATAATGTGACACACACTGGAGACTATTAGGGAAGACCAGCTATTTTTGCAAAATCTGGATCAGGAGCACTATGCTGGGTCCTTCACATCCTGCACTGGTGTTCATGACTCTTCCTGATCCAGGGTGTCCTTTCTTCTTACCTGTCAGGGGTCCTGTAAAGTCTCCCAGAGCATTGCACACCTTCCACTTCACCCTGTTTTGTTTTTTTTTCTCCAGTGCTGGAAGCAGTGCCTTAGCCACACAGCGGAACTGCAGTTTCTGGGAAGCTAACCATACTGTGTCTTGCACATAGGAAATTTAGCATGGGATTAATGTGGGATTTCTTTTTGTAGCTTAAGAGTTAAACCACAGGTGTTTCTGAACTGGCATCAGCAGAGCTACATGAAGCAGATACCCAGAACTGTCTCCTACAAAGTGTAGTCATGACTCTGAAAAGAAAGGATCCCACAGGGAAAGGCAGCATGGACTGATGCTGGAAGGGAGATGCAGAATTGGGAGTATCCTATTGTCTGCTGCTGTGATATCCCACACCTCTAACTCTAGGGAACCTAACAAAGAGGCAGCTGAGCTATGTGCACATGGTCCTGAGGATGAAACCTTCTAGACACACACTAATCCTGTTGGCTGCTACTGAGGAATGATCTGACCATGTACCAACATGGGGATGCAGGAGCCTGCCATTTGTAGCACCAAATGAATGTTTTTTTGAAGCATTGTCTCTTCTTAAAGATCCAGCACTTTTATCAGGGGAAGGCAAGCCACATGTGCAGTGTGATCAGGTACTATTCTTGCTCATCTGTGGGAGTCTGAGTGGGTATGAGCAAGCACAGGCAACTGGCACACTCTGGTCTGCTCTGCACATGCACCTTCCTGCCTGATTTCTGCTCTCTTCCCTGCTAGAAACAAAAGCTGTGTTAGAACTTGGATTTTGCCACCAAGACATGCCCGGGTAGGTAGAAAGGAAGCTGCTTTTCCACTGACCAGTATATGGCATAGCAGGCTGGAAGCAGGCTTTAGGCATTCCTGGTGCTTGATCTTTGCTCATATCCTGGTGCCACTGGATCAGGTGATGGGCAGCCCTGGGCTGTGATGGAACCTGGAGGTGCAGACATTCTGCTGACAGGGGCTGCACTAGCCTGGAACACTCTGTCACAGGGCAATCACCACTCCTGTAGGCAGTCCTCTCCAGGCCACCCTGTGCTTGTGTCCTCTCCCAGTTTGATGCTACAATTAGCATCCATGGGCACACATGAACCACAAAGGGTCTTGGTCCCTCATGCCAGTAGGGTAATTTTCAGTCTTCCTGTCTTCTGGAAAGCTGTTTTCACCTGGGCAGCACTGCAAAGCTGAAATTCAGAGTTCATGGAGTACCTCTGCTTATGCCAAGTACAGGAGACTTGTCTTGGCCCTGCAGTTGAAGCTGTTGGAGACAGCATTTCCTGCCTCTGAAGATATCTGGGCAGATATCTGACCCAGCTGTGGGAACGTCCTGGTAGCACCTGCCTAACATCTTGGTGTGCCTGGTGGAGGGAGAAAGGCTCCTGCAACTAGCATTTTGGCACACCCCAAGAAGGCAACTCGCTCTCTTGACACCAAAGAGAGTGTGGGTATGTCACTTGGGCAAAGCCAGGATGTAGCGTGCCAAGTTAGGAGCTGGTCAGAGCTGCTGGGAAAGGGGCTGTGCCTGTCCTTGTCCCTGCACAGCAGATGCTGGGTTGATGCCTCTGTCAGGCAGGGGTCTGCATCTTCGCAGGACTGTGAAAATCTGGGTGTTCAATCTGGGAACTGTGATCCTGAAGGAGGTGGGGTCAGGGAAGGGCTTCCTCCAGAGGATGGAGCAGAAATCAGTAGGCAAACAAGAGCAGACTGAACCACAGAGCAGTGGGAACCATTTTAGGACTAGTCCCATTCCAGTTTAGATTGAAGTCTAATGGACAGGCCTGTGGCTTGATTTCTGGGTTGCTATATGGCTGTGGCATTTTGAGCTGATTTTAGTCTACCTTCTGTTAACTTTTAATTACTTGATTTGAAGACAGAGAACGTAAGGCTAACCTAATTCTTTTCACGTGCTCAGTCTAGAACAATGATTCACCTGCACAGAAAAATCGTTCTTATCATGATAGAATGATTTCATCTCTTGATCATATTCTTCATGTCGTAGAGACTTGTTTATGTTTCACAATGAATTTTCATTTGCAGGAAGTTAAAGCTTGGCTTCAGAATTGTGCTCAGGGCTGGAACCCTATTTATCAAACCTCACTTTGGAAACAAATAATCACTCAAAGATTTCAAAGAAATACAGATGGTTGGAGGTTAGTAGTTATCACAAAATGTGTTGTGTTTCTGGTCTTCAAAAATATAATCTATAGTGTCCATCATCTCTCCACAATTTGAGGGAAACAATTCATCCGTCAATGAAAAGCACCTGCTCTTGTGCTGCTTCACAACTGTTGCTATTGTACAATAGCAACAGTTCATATCATATAGTGGAACAGACTATGTTATGCTAATGAAATTAATTTAGGCATATTTAAATAACAGCCCCCTGCACCCCCAAAGCATCCTGAATGTAAAGTCACTCTGAATTGCAGGCATGTGCTGCAAAATACATGGTGTAGTTGAACTACATAGACACAAATGTTATTGTAACATTATCTAGATATGTAGAGTGAAATTTTAATTAATGCTTTCCACAACTATATCAACTAATTATCTCCTAAATGAAATAAAACTCAAAGTTGCTTCTCTTATTACTGGTTCCAGAAACACATTTGCGTAGTTAGTGGCAAAGTACTTTGCGGGACTAGGCTTTAAATGCCTCAGACTTAAACTCCTCACATGCGTGGAGAGGAGGGAATGAAATTGTTCAACACCAAGGACAAGAATGCTCCAGGAGTTCTTCTGTGGCTCTTAATGTAATGAAGAAATCACTGTAGATCCACAGAATACAGTTGTGGCTGCTTTAGTAACATCTTGGGTATAGAATAATTAAAAGTTGAAGATAAGAAGGATCAAGTGGACTGTTACAATCATTGTCTCAGAAGCATAGAAATGTTTCTTATTATATGAGTCTTTGGCCCTTTGTTACCTGCAACAACCCTCTTCTCAGACCTCATGCTGCTCAGGCTGGCAGCTGTGGTACTCAATACAGCTGGTGCCCATGAAAAAACTTGCAAGAAACATCCCATCTCCAACAAGTCTGCAGTGAGCGTTCACCTGATCTGAAGTAGGTCTTGACTGCCACAGACCACTCTCAGGTCTAACGTTTCAATATGCAAATCCTCCTCTGAGCTGAGAGATTTCCTGGAGCCCAAGGGTTTCTAGCATTTCTCACTTCTTTTCTTGGCACTGGGTTGTCCATGTCCATGGAGGGTCTGCCCCAGCCCAGTCAGCATGGAACCCATTTCACTCCATGCATTCCACAGGGCTTGGTGTAACAAACACCCATGGCATGTTTTCCTCTAGCAAATATCAGTGGAAACATGTTCACCCCTGTCACACCAAAACAAGGGAGGGCTTGGGGCACTCCTGGGGGGAACTGCCTGGAAGAACAGGGACCTGGCACAAGGCATCAGAGTGATTTATGATGTGGTATTAGCAGGTGTGTGTAGGTATTTGTCTTGATCTGCTTCATTTCTGCTTTTGATGGTCTTTTGAGATAGCACTGATGGTCTCTCTCCCTCTAATCTGGCAAATACATGTTGACCCAAAGAAGAATGTCTGTGAGGGGAAGAAACCACAGCTTTCCTGAACACACCAGTGTAGGAGGATGCTTTGCAGGCACATTTTGGGGTAAAACCTGTCAAGCTGAGGAGGGACCTGGATACAGTTTCTCTGGCTCTAAACAAGTACTCTGTTTTGCTGAAAGTACTCTGACAGCTGCTCTGAAAGTACTCTACAAGTACTCTGCTGAAAAACAGAGAAGCACATTTTCCTCCAGTTGTTTGGTTTGAAAGGGTGTTTTTTATTCCTGTTTTCTTCCACATGTGATAACCACATCACCTCAAGGGAAAGTCTGGACACAGCCCTGCATGAAGGGAGATGACTAGCAGTCAAAAGAGAGACTGTTAGGATGTTTGGCTCTGGGGTATTTTATACTCTGTCATTCTCCAGGTGTAGAACTTGGCAAAAGATACATTCCTCCTATTTTTTAGCACAGTCCATTCTGTTCTGCTCTCTCTCAGTGTCCCCAGTCAGATAATCTTTGCCTGAGGGGTGTGAAGTGGTTGCAGGGGCATTGCTTTGAGCTTGAAGAGCAGAAAGGGAAAGGGAAGTACTGGGAAGCAGTGGGCACTTCCAGGGAAACCCACTGGTCCAAAATCACCCCAAGAATGGGTCAGGGAAGCTGATGGCTGATGGGTGCCTGCTGCCCCCTTCACCGTGGGCTTTGTGGCAAAGGGTGTTTCAGCAGCAGGGCTATTGTGAACTCCATCAACTCTGTCCAGTGCAGGGACCTTTCTAGGTTGGTTGTGGCTGGTTGTCTCCACAGTAGAACTGCAAGGTGGCATCATCCAGCCCCAGGCTGACAAATTTGGTAGAGGAGGTGGAGAAGTTTGTGTCAATCTGTATTTCTTGGTGCTTACAGGCAAGGAATTCTGTGCTGGGCCTTTTGCAGCTCTATGCTCAGGCATTGTCTTTCATTCCCTCTGAGTGTTAGGTTGTCTGTTGCAAGAAACAAATAATAAAACTGGCGGTTCAGGGTTCCTGGTTTTTATCAGCTTGTCCCCCTCCAGAGTGCTCATGGCTGAGAATATTCCATGGGAAGGTAAAAGAATATAACTTTATTTACAGAATAAGCCCTGTTTCTGCTCCTAGATTTAAGACAGGTGTCATAAATGTCAACCCTTATCTGCAGTCAGGAGAAGCCCCATACCTGAAGAAGAGTCAGGCAAGTTCTGTCTTAGCTCATACAGGTTTTCAAGAAGCTTCTTCTTCCCAGAAAGGCATTTAACAATGAGGAGGGGCAGAGCAAAGGCTGCCCAAAGGCTGTGTGGATCTACTTCTTTAGTACAATTCAAGTTACTCTGAGCCGTGCTAAGGGGATTTCACATGCCTGCCAAGAGCTCATTCTCACTGCCCTATTGTTGCACTCAAAATGAATGCAGCAGCAAAATTTCTCATCAAACCTATTTTTCCTTGCAGTGAAACTTGTGCGTGTATCATTCAGCAAAAGTTGGAGGAGGTGGCAGTCAGTGGGAGGTGTTCTTGATGGGTCCTCTGGGGCTATCAAATCATATAGGATTGAGAGTTTTGGGGATTTTTATATTGAACTTCCTCAAGACCTTTTCCATCTGCAAATGTGCAGTATTTCCCTGTATCTTTGGATAATACTTTGTGTAATAGAATATTCTGGATAGCAACAAATGAACCTTCAGGCAGCTCTAGAGAATGCAATGCAAAAAACAATGGGCTGAAACAAAGTTGCTTTCTCCTCCAAACCCTCTCATGGCTTTTGATTGTCATTGCCTATTTGCTTGCTGTTTCTTTTTTCTTTTGGAAGAAATTTGGTTTGTTAACCAGATTATCTTCATTGTGAAATGATAAATGACTGCACCTCAACTGCCAATAGTCCATGCTGCCTGAAAAATAAACCTGTGAGTTCAAGCTGTTCTAACAATTTGCTGATTTCTTTGGGGAAATACGAACAAAATTAATACGATTCTTATGTAATCACTTACTAAAGCTATGACTAATTTGCATCCTGGTGGTGAAGGGGGGAGATAAGAAGATGTGCCATAGACTACAGTACTGTTTTTCTCTATATGCCTTTCTGGAGCCTGAGGGTGCCTGTTGGCAGCTGCAGAGGTGTGCCTCTGCACTGAACTGCAGTCCCACTGCTGGAGAGGTGATAGAGCTGAGCTCATGAGTCTCAACAGACACGTGCTGGCTTGTGCCAGCCCTCCTTCCCCATTCCCCTGGTCTCTGCCTTGCTAGAAGGTTGCTAGAAACGGCCTGTAGGAATTTCTGTGGACTTTTTCTGAGGCAGCTGTCAGAGACAATTGAGCCTTTCCTGCTCTGGTGCAGAAATCCTGTCCCAGCCTGGCAGGAAAGTCCCCGATATGTGTAAGTCATCAAGACTGAGCTCTGTTTTCTATACCAAGGCATGTATTCCTTCTTCCTCAGTTCCTGAACTCTCAATTTCATTTGTTTTGTTTAAAGTTTGTGCACAAATGAAGGTACCAATGTCAATAGTGGTGAGGCAACACTTCAACCCCTGTGTCCAGTTGTGAGCTCCTCACTGCAAGAAAAATATTGAAGTGCTGGAGCATGTCCAGAGAAGAGCAGTGGAATGGTGAAGGGTTTTTAGCACAAGTCATATGAAGAGCAGCTGAGGGAACTGCAGTTGTTAAGCCTGGGGAAAAGGAGACTTGGGGGGAACCACCTGAAAGGGTGCGGTAGCCAGTCTCTTCCCCCAGGCAACAAATGACAGGACAAGAGGAAACGGCCTCAAGCTGTGTCAGGGAGGTTCAAGCTGGGTGTCAGAAAGAACACCTTTATGGAAAGGGTTGTTAAACTGTCTTGGGTTATGTAACCAAAAAAAATGCTTGCTCTATTCCAACTGTTGAATTTGGCTGGGGAGATGTTTTCTTTATCTCTTGTAACTCCAGGGCG
>JANPWX010019802.1:1410355-1430444 GCA_024734555.1 Trochalopteron elliotii
GTGGGGCAGTGTTCTTATCTCTTTCCAGCCTCCAGGGGGATATCTTCTGGTAATGGGCCATTAAGGCTCACCAATGACATGACACATTACATCATCCCATTGTGAGCTGCTCCACCCGGTGGGGGGAGCCAGATCATTCCTACCTGGATGAAAAATGAGACATAGGAGGGCCAGGCATCCTGTGTTCCCCCTGGAAGGAAGATCCCCCCAGAAGGAAGTTCCCCCCAGAGGAAGACTGGACTCATCTTGCCATTACTGGACCCTTCTCTACAGGACCATCTCTACTCCAACAGAAGCACATCTGCCACTCCAGGAGGGCTTGCTTTGGACTGCTTCCAACACCCTGACCAACAGGGTGTCAGATTGTATTTCTGACTCTGTCAGAGTTTCTAGGATTTTCTGTTTGGTTTGTTTGTATTTTGTACTACTACATTTGTATTAATATTTCTAGTAAAAAACCTGTTATTCCTATTCCCAAATCTTTGCCTGAAAAGCCTTTAATTGCAAAATTATAATGATTTGCAAGGGGTGGGGGGGAAGGTTTACATTCTCCATTCCAAGGGAAACCCCAGCTTTCCCTGGCAGATACCTGTGTTGCCAAACCAAGACATAAACATTGGTCAGGGAGGTGATGGAATCATCATTCCTGAAGGTGTGCAAGAAAAAACTGGATGTGGCATTAGTTACATGGCTGTGATCAGCCAAAGGTTGGACTTCGTGATCTCAGAAGTATATTCCAACACAGGATTTTGTGATTCTGTGGTTCCCGGCCTCTGGCTGCCTGCAGCAATGGGATCAGAAACACCAAGAATCTTACAACAGCAGCCAGGGAACAAGACTCTTCCAAATTTCCTGTGTGGCATGAAAGCAATGTGAAAAGTACAATTGGTTTTCAAGCTAAATAATAAAAGCCTCTGCCTTTTAGTGTTGGTATCTTAAGTGGTGCTACTGGATGCTGAAAAGTTAAAATTTGTGGGAGGAATGTTTGGTCCACACTTCTCTTCAGGACTGCTCTTTGGATTTTCCATCCCCAGTCACCATGGAGCACTGTCAGGCTGCTTTCCTGGGTCCCTCTCCCATTCATTCTCCCAGCCCTCCAAAACTGGAGGTGAACTCCCACTGCAGCCCTTCCCTCACTGGGAATATTCATTTGGATTTTCTTCCTTATATGTAGTCACCTAATGCGCTTGCACCTGAAGTCTCCATCTCTGTTAAATTTAACTGGCAAGGACAGCAACAGTATCAAAAACTTCTGAGAGGCATAGGGGATTGACAGATATAAAGTGTTGTTACCAAAGTCTATTTTTCTTAGGAGGTCAGGGTAAAAACAAGATTAATGTTATTTCACAGTGTTGTCTGTATTCTGAAGGCATGTCTGTACAGAGTAGTGTGGTGCCTCACTGGCACTTAAGCAAGCTTCAGCTGACCCTTCATACCAGTGACACAGCATGTATGGAGATAAGTCTGAATATAGGTGGTATGTCTTCTGTTTTGGGCAGCTGTGATGTTTCTGGTTTGGGAGCCAGCCTATCTGGTGTTAGACTGAGTGACCTCTCCAGTCCACAGAGTTGTGCAATGCAGACACACCTAAATAGCTAATATGAACTGCAGAACTCTCTTGAAAGATACTCTCCAAGTGTGGATTAGAGGCCAGATCTGGGGTAATTTGAGCAAGAAACTCCTGAGATGCAGCCCTTTTTTAAAAAACTCATGCCATCCAAATGTTACTGCTGTTACAGTACTCCATTTACTGGTTGCTTACATCTGGACTTCACACTGTGCCTCTGATCCTCTCTGGGCTTCTGTCAGGTCATCTACTTTAAGTACAGTGATTGACACCCAAGAAAATTTAGGGTGAGAATACTAGAAAAAAGTTAATGGGGGTACAGGCTGATTCTCTCTGGATTAAGGTGAGAAAGTAAAGGAAACTGGGGTTGCATGCACAGCAGCACATGGTTTATGGGCTGCTGGGGGCATTTCTGACAGCTCTGGGAATGTGAATTGTAGCATTGCTGTTTCCACCTGCCTTTTTTTGTCAAAATTCAGTCCTAAGAGCAAAACTGTCGTTCTCAGAGTCAATGTTTCAATGGGCTCTGAAACTCCCACACATGCTCCATCTGTTCTGAAAGTTGCTATGCCTTAGAAGGGGGAGAGGATAAATTTATTCTGGGGTCACTTGACACAGGGTGTTCTGTAGATACGCCCTGCCCCACACACATATGCTTTTCATAGACAGATTGCTTTAAAACTCCACATGGTCCAGCCCTATTAAGCCCAAATACTGATTTGCTGCAGCAAGTGTGCTCTGTTGAGAGGCATTGTCCTTCTGTCAAAGGGTCCCCAGGGTATGGACCACAGAAAGAGGGATGTGTACAGCATTTGCTGGACTGTCACAACTTCTTCCGTGCACAGCAGGAGGAAAAAATAACCACCAAACCCTCCACAAATAGGCTTTCTGACTTTGCACCCGTCTTCATGCATGTCACATTATCACAGTCCAAATCCTCCACTGTCACTGTTCAAGGGGGCTTGATGTCTATCTGGCATTTCTTCAGTCTCCTTGCTGAGGGACACTGATCCAACACTGAACTCCCTGTGGAGTCTACTGGGCCAAGGTGGGCACAGTGCTGCCAGAGGCAAATGTCCCTCTCTCAGTGAAAATTCACTCTGTGTTGCTCTTGGCTTGCCACCCACTCTCCTTCCCCAAAGCAGTGGCTTTGCTGCAGTGGCTTGCAGGAGTGAGGGTTGCCCTCTGGATGCTCTGATCCTCCCCCATGCAGAAGATTTCTGTTGGCATGAGCAGCACCAAGGAGAAGTGTGAATACAGGAAGAGTGCTCATGTATGCAAGTTTTGGGCGGTTGTCCTGCATGCCAATGATGGCTTTTCCCCAGCCCTTTTTCTGCCATTGTTCGTGTAGGTGATGCTGGGATATGCTGGCTTGCTGAATGGGAACCATCATACTACATAGGAAAAGCAACATGGATGGTACATTTTTGAAGCATCTGAAAAGTGAATGCTATCAATTACCAGGGTTGGCCTGAGATAAAAAGGAAGTCGGAGTATAGAGAGAACGCAGATCAAGCCAATATGGTTAACAACTATGTCTGCTTTATTTTAGCTAAGATGGCTACTTTTATACATTTCCATACAGTTTACATCCACAGCAGCTCTTCATTGGCATACAGCAGAGAGAAGTATGAAAACACACTTTATTTTACTAACTCTTAAGGTGGCTATCACGTGCTCACTAACAAGTCTATTCAGTGACCTTCACAACCCTATTATCTTTCCCTGACACCTTAACTACTAATTTCTAACTGCGCCACACTTGGCTAAGAATTTCTAGCTGTGTCACAGGCTTCAAGGCCTCACTCAGGCCCCGTTAAGGCCTCAACTCGGGTAGTTCAAGGCCTAGGTAGACATCATGTCCACCTTCCCTGAGGAATTCTGCAACAGCTATCAGGTAGGGAGGTTGATGGTTCCTGGTATTTTCCAAAGCATGAATTCAGTGCTTAAAGACTGCAAGCACAATTGACTTAAACCTCTCAATATTGGGAAATTTGAGACTTGCTTTCTGCACTATCACTTCCACAACAACCTTAACTCTTCCCCTATAAGAAATGCTCCTCTAGCCTTTGTGAGAGTTTGTCAGAAGTCCCATTCCCAAACCCATGGACAATAAATTGGGATGCAGGAGTCCTGTGAAGGTGCAGGGAGACCTGCCTTGCTTGGAAAATGGCTGAGCTGAAGTCAGTTGTGAGGAAGGAGAAGCTGAGTCCTACATGTCCTTGCTTACTTGTCCCACCCCAATGGAGAATGAAGTCCATAGATGCCCAGAAAGAGGGCAGAATATGAGGGCATAAATGAATCCTTACACCTCTGAACTCTCCATTCCTCACCAGGCAAAGAGATGGATCTCTTCCAACTCACTTCCATTTGTTCCTGGGGCATCTCAAATGCAGAGCAGCAGTGTTTAATGATATTCATATATCATTAAATAAGCAAGCGAGCTATAAAAAATATGTGCAAACAAACTTTGTGCTATGATCTCTATATATAGTTTGAGGTTATAAAGCTAACACCAATGAGTTAGCTACAAAAATATACCCAGCACTGCACTGGGGATCAAGATAATCTGTGTTGGGAAATACTACTCTTTATTTCATGAGCTATTGTTATTGGCCTAAGAAATGCTCATTACCATAGTTACATGGAAGATTTCAACCAGAGCTAAAGTTCAGGCAGCCAAGACTTAGAAATACTGGCACAGTTTGTGGAGCAGGAATGCCGATTTCATCCCAGTTTATTCCAGTGGTTTTGTATTATATCCTAGTAGTCTTTATAATTTGAGAGTTTTGCCAGTTCCCTTCATTTTTCCTTGTGTTTACTGGAATGTGTATCTTCTTGGGTCTTTGGCAGAGTGTGTGAGAGCAGCCTGGTTGGGTGGAGTGGTGGGACAGGAGTCAGCACTGAGGGCTGTGGCACTGGGCACCTACCTGGGGTCTTCCAGAGCATCTCTTCCAGCAGTTTGTGTTTCCAACTTGTTTTACTGTTTGCAGCACTTTACCCCTGTTGCTCCTCAGCTGCTTTGTGCTCTCTAAGCTGTATTAAACAAATTATGTCACCAGGTGAAATCATGCGTCAAATACTTTTTCCCTGCCCAAGCAGCACCTACAAAGAGGTATCTGGGTGTCTCCAACAAGGCACACTCCTGTGGAGCAAGATCCTCCACATTAGTGCTGGATCCTGAGTAAGCAGGCTTCCCACTTTGCCTTCAGACACTGACTTTTAGAAAACATATATTTTGATTGACTCTGAGATAAAATAACTGTTACAAGTTTATAGGGTTACAAATTTATAGCACTTAGAGGGCCTTCCCAATAGGGGTATTTGATTTCCTTCTTTGATTACTCTTGTACAATACTGTATTACCTCCTGTGGGGAGTGTGCATGTGGCCAGTCTTTGGGAGCCTGGTGAACCAGCTGCAATGTGATTTTCCAGAGCCTTTGGCAGGGAGACAGATGCAGCCTTGGGGCTGCTCCCACTGCCTTCCCCTTTTCACCTCCTGCCTTGCAGGTCACAGTTGAAGGATGTTCCTAGTTTGGGTTTGCTGTTATTTTTCCTGCACTGTAGTATCACAGAAGAACCCAGGGCAGACGGTGCTCTTTGATCTGATTTGAGAACTAGGGATGACTATAAACAGGCTAGCAGAAACTGTTATACAACAACACAAGTGTTTAAAAAACATGCAAAACCCAGGAAGGTGGGATTAAGATATACTCCAAATTAAATGGTTGTGTTAGACTGGATGGATTTGGTTTGTGCCAAAGTTTTTTCTGCCTCCAGCCCACAAATAATATTGCCAGGGAGTAAGAGACTGAACATTTCTGATTATGTTTGTAAAAGCTATCACTTCAATGCATTGATCTGGCCCAAGGAGCAAAGGTATATTGGCATTAGTGAATAGAGTCTTCTGCTAGTTACTAAACAATTTGGGCCTCGTTCCTCATGTTGTGATACATTGAAATATTTGGTAATGTCTGATGTCTGACTCATGGCCATTCTATGGATTTACCTTAAAACAGAAGATGCAAGACTGAAAGGGAATTTTCTGTATTGAATCAACGGGATGGCTCAATGGTATCCTGCAAGGATTCAGTGCAGGAAAATGGGTGGGCTTGGGGTTTCACAATCTCAGAAGCAGGGCTGTTTTTTCAGATCTGATTTCCATGGATGTAACCCAGGAGTGTCACTCTCAAAGATTTGCGTAGCAGCTTGAATGGGGATGCATTTTTAGCTTTGGCTGTCTGTAGATTAAAAGGTCAGCTTTTGCATCACTGGGTACACAAGTCATTTGGTACCGTGAAACGTTCCACCAGCTTATGGTTTAAACATCAGCTTCCAGCTCTGAACCAGGGGTTCAGCAATATTGCCTTTGATTAAATGGTGCTAGCAAGATTCAATTTGACCTCATGCATGTAAAATGTTAATAAATTAAAGTTTGATATCCACAGCCATTCAAGGTAGGATGAAAATAGGTAACCTGGTTTTAGGGAGAATGATTATTGCCTTCTCCTTTCATGACTTAGAGTTTGGAGTAGATTATGTGCTTCAGTGGGAAAAGGAGAAGGAACCCAGCCCACCCTGTGATAAAGGCAGGTTTGCTGAGGGCCAAGAGAGGCCCCTCTTCACTGGAGAGTTGCACTTTCCTGGGGGGTGATCATGTCAAAGACTCATCCCAGCCCACATCTCATTGAGGAAAGCACTGGTGCATTTTACTTCACCCAGCAATACTCCCACTAATTAAAATTTCTACAGAGTAACACAAGAAAGAGATTGTATTAAATATTTCAGAAGCTGTAAAAAATGCATTAGAGGAGAAGCTTTTGCAGGCTGCAAGTCTTGTTTCAGCCATGCTGCACACCCAGGTCCTGCTTGAAGTCCCTGATGCCAGGAGGCAAGTATGTGACCAGTTCCTAGACAGACCTGCCACAGGAAAAGCAGGCTTAGCTAGGAGAAATTAATTCAGTTTACTACCAATCAAATCAGAGTAAGATAATAATAAATAAAAATTAAATCTAAAACCACCTTTTTCCCACTCCTGTTTTCTTCCCAGGCTCAACTTCACTCCCATTTTCTACAAGCAACATCAGGGGACTGAGAATTGGGGTTGCAGCCAGTACATCACATGTTGTCACTGCCATTCCTCCCTCCTCAGGGTGAGGCCTTCTTATGCTCATTCCCTGCTCCAGTGTGGGGTTATCCATGGGATCCAGGTGGATATCTTGGAAAAGCAAAAATGCTATAGAAAACTGAAGACCCTAGGGGGATGAAGTCTAAGTCAGAAGGCACTCCAAATGAAATACATTCAAAAAATTAGATTATCTGATGATCTGTGAGAAATGAGATTTGAAATATACCATGCTTGAAGTCACATTCATGTTGGGAAAAGTATGTGTGCATGCAATTAATACACTATTTTCAATCGACTTTTCCAGAAATATGCACTTGAACAAAAGTATTTGCTGGAAGAAAGGCCAGAAAAAAAGGCTATTTACATCTGCTGATGCAGACAGAATGATTCAGGGTAATGTTCCCATCAGAATAATCTCTCAGAGACATACTACTTCAATAACTGCAAGAATACAAGGAAAAAATGGCTTAATTTTTCTGCTTGGAAGAGAAAGCAGTAGTCTGTGGTGAGGTTGCTAAACTAGAAATATCTTCTTGATAACAATCGTATCTCCTCAGGTTTCTCCTGCACCTTGCAGCTGTCTTGGCTCAGCTAAGAGATCTCCTGATGTAGTGAGTACATGGCAGGATTACACCTTTGCAAGCAGTGGCAGATTCAGACATGCTAATTGCACTGAGGGGCTCAGGGTGATAGGGGAGCCTGAGGCTGGGAGCCCGAGGGGAGTCTGGTCTCCCTGAATGCAGAGCTTCTGCTTACATGGAAGTGAAGTAGGTGCAGACTTGAATAACAGATGTCTGCAGTTATGTTTGATTATGGCTTCATATCTGCAAGGGATGTTGCAGAGAAGCTGGATCATCACCTTTAGAGTCATGTATATAAAAAGACTCTATCAACACCAGCTCTTGTGGTAAAGCAAAGAGAAATTCACATAGGATTTCCTG
Source organism: Trochalopteron elliotii (assembly GCA_024734555.1). Lineage (NCBI taxonomy): Eukaryota > Metazoa > Chordata > Aves > Passeriformes > Leiothrichidae > Trochalopteron > Trochalopteron elliotii. The sequence goes on from JANPWX010019802.1 coordinate 1,417,993, forward strand.
TCAAAAACTAAATCCTGACAGAGTTCCATCCTGTATTTTCTTTCAAATCCTTTGTATTTTTCATATTCCCTTACTAGTATTAGGTGAAGAATGACATTTACATGTAATGGAGATGTGGATCCTTGTTTTTTTTGTTTTTTTTTTCAATTAGTTTAGTTCCTTCTTGCTGTTTCAGTTACTAATTTTAAAGTTTGGTTTTCTGCTAGAAAATGTGTTCACTTCTGTGTTTGATCCTGGATTCTTTGGGAGAACTCACCACAGTTGTGCAACATGAAAAGAGCCTACAGGTCAGAAAATCATGTCATTCTCATGGACAGGGATGTGGACAAGCTCTCTGCACATGAGTACATTTTGGAGAAAGCAGTGGCCTTTGCCTCCATAATAATTTCAGCAGAAGTGAACCATTCTAAACCAGAGTAATATTCTATGTTATATTTGATGTACTTGCTGTTAATGAGAGGTTTCCACACACTGCCTGTTTTCCTGTTCTGTAACTCTCATGTCCCTCTTTATAGAAGGCAACCTAACCACAAAATATGTGTGCTCTCATGGAAAGTAATGATGGTAATTCCTAAAAAACAGTTCTATTTGGAGGAAAATGCTGAGAAGTATCTCTTTCATTTGCACAGTATCAAATAGATCCAACTGTTATTTGTCTTTACAAGCAGTTCTGGAACAATGTCCCTCCCTTTCAGCATTCATCAGTTACCTCAGTGTCACTTATAGTACATTAATAACACAGAAGTGGAGGAGCAACCCTTTTATAAACTGTTCTGGAGGCAACATATTTCTGGAATTGAATCCTCTTTAGCTCTCAACAGAACAGACTAGCTGCAAACTTACTTTTTGAAAACCAGAGTACGAAAATGGAAGTTTCCTTGCTCTTTAGCTCTTCCATGTTCCAGTCCTTTTCCTGCTCTGAGTTGTAAAGGTACTACAGACCCTTCAAAAGCACTCAGTGACAAACATGTTTCCTGAAAACCTGTAACAGGGTTACAGGGTTTATTTATTCTTAGTAAACACTAAATGTATATGATGGCAGATTTTACATCCAGATATCTCTGGAATAAAGTGTTTTCCTCACTTTACAGTGAAAGGATACTTAGAATGGTGCCAGTTCTAAGTTTAATAATAAAGACCATGGGTCAACATAAGTGAAGAGAAATAACAAGAGAAAACAAGGAAAGGAGCTGGGGACTTCAGGTGGTATTTCTAACACTTGACACACAAGGTAGTTTAACCAATAGTTTAAAAGATTGTGTGAGAGAAACTGCCTTTATTAATACAACATGGATCCTTATCCTTCCTGAGAAGCTAGACAAGGTGGAAAGCAAGATCATCTGGATTGTGTAGAAATAGGAAGTTGATAATTTGTGTAAATCCAAAGTTCCACACTTCTCATTAAAATATATATACATATATATATATACATATATATATATGTATATATATATATTTACTTTAATATATTTACTAGCACCTAGGATACCCTAGGAACATTCTTCTCTAAGCTATTCATTTCTGCACTTAGTAATAATGTCCCTGAACTTGTGATAAATGTAACTTCACTCCCATCTTGACAATTTTTTGATCAAAGTAAGCATGCTCACACTGCATTGGTTTGGTGCAAAATCTTAATCATTCGATAGTATGATGGAGTCGATAATGCCAACATGAAATGTCTGTGTTTAATCTTCTGTACAAAATCTGACCTTCCCACTAATCAGTTCTTAAGAGAAAATCCTGAGCCCCATTAATGTCAGTGGCAAAACTCACAGTGACCTTAACATTTATGTATGATGGAAATAATTTAATCAGAGCAAGCTGACCAATTTTTCCATGGAAGAATAATTTATTAAATGATTATTTTATTCATTGATTCTATGACACAATTAAATTCAAATATTTTAATTTATTTTGTCCTTGCCATCATGACTATTCAGTGGAAAAACCTGTGAAAGCTAATCCTAGTCGTTAGGTTGGTGATTCTTTTAAAAACTGAACTTTAAACTATCTGTGCAAGCCTAGTGTGTAGATGTACATTTCAAGCTAATTACGATGGAAATGCACATAATACTTTGACTCTCCTTACTGTTGGAAGATTGCTGATAAACATATTGTGAAGTCTTTGAATTTCACTCCTGTTCTAAACTAGTCACGAATTCCAACAAAAATTGTTTTGGGGCTATGAATAAAATACAAATACTCCCAATTCACATGGGGAGGCATGTCACAAGATTTTCTTTCACCTAAGTGAAGGATTTGGATTTTTCCAACTTGATACCCAACTTAGTTTATGTTATGTGCCACATGGTATTGTGCAGCAGCAGGTACACAATGCAGCTGCTGCTGCACAATGTGGACTTCTGACTAACAGAATCTAAACCCAGTGGGTGGATGATGATGAATTCAAAAGATTGTAACCAAGTCAACAATTCACTGAGGTGATTTTAGAAATCTCTTTAAAAATCTTTTTGCAAAAGCCTTTGTAGAGAATGGCAAGGAAATGTCTAGGGAGAAATACTGATTTGCTCCACCAGGTTATTTTGCTGAAATACATATCTTCACATGGGAGTGCCTATTATATGAAGGGAAATAAAGCTACATATAAATAGGAAGGAGAAATAATAGTCACAGAAAATAAAGAATGTGCCTTAGGGTAGCACTACTGTCTATAAATAAAATGAAGTTTACTAATTTTCTTATACATGTTTTCATTTATAAAAGGGTGTAGGGGAGCTATCCAAACATTCTGAAGCTGTGGAAAAAAAATATTTGCCTGACATTCCTTTCAGTCTTTTTTCAGTGCTGAAATGTTAGTTCAGTGATGTGTCCTGGCCCCTGCAGCAGCACTGCTCTGGTTTGGTCTGGTCTGTTCCCACAACTCAAACTCTCTGGTCATCTCTCCACATGCTTGTTACTGTATTTGTCATTGTTTACATCTATTTCATGTAGCTGTAAATGAGCCTCTACTTCATTTAGTGTCATTTAGGTATGGTGAAATGACAAACAGTGTTCAGGTCTTTCAAACACAGGAAGCCGGGACAAGCAGAGAAGTGTTTAATAGGGTCTAACAGGAAACAGTCTCCTTGGAAATGGAGATTTATTTACAAACACATCAAACAAGAGGGACCCTCAGGCCCTGGGGCAGAGGAAGGGTGCCTTTTTTTCCATAAACATCATCTCAGCATCTCATATCAGACCACTGGCAGGGCTAGGGTTGAACAGAGCTGTCCAGTGGATCCTTTTTGACTGGCTCATAGTGAGTATGGTGGGTATGCTGCTCGTGCCAGGAGGGATGCAGGAGCCTGGCATCCTTGTGCCTTCCTCATGGTGTGGCTACAGGACACTAGTGGAAATCTTTGCTGGCTGGATCCCAGGTATTGTGGAGGATGCTTGTTTCTGTCCTCATGTAAAATATCAGGAGAATATCTGGACTCAGTTTAGGCAGCCACTTGGTGAAGACGGATATTTCAGAAAGAACATATATAATGGTGAGATGTCTCAAAAGCAGAAAGAGAAGAATCTTAGTCCAGACCAGGTGTTCAATAGCTTTGAATTCTGAAGAAGCTCCAGTCATTAGCTGAGCTTTGCTGTACCAGCTCTCTTCTCAGCATAGGGACTTTGCTAAGTGGTTCTCCAGAGCATCTGGAGAAGTGTAGGAACATGGATGGTTTAGAAACAGAGTGACCACTTATCTGGTGACTGGGGATCATAAACTGCAAGATGACTGGACACACTGTCCACACTGTTATAACTGAAAATATCCAGACTCAACATAGGTAATACACAATTGATAAAAGAAAAGTCACAGTATTTAATTCCTTTCTAACTCCCATGGTTACAATGAGAATGCATCTTTTGTCTTATCCTGCTCCAGAGAAGAAGGACATCAGGCTTTAGGTCACCAAACAGCTGTGTGTGGAAGGCTCTCTGTGGCCAGGCCTCCTCTGCCTCTGCTGTGCAGCAAGCCCTGAGGGTGTGAATACTTTCCATGCATCACTAAAACTGTTCACTTTTTTGTTTTGCCTTTTCACTGTGTTTTGCTGTTTTTTTTTCTCCAGGTGTTGACAGTACCCAGGCCCTGATCAGGGGAGGAGGTGACTCAAGAGGATCACTGAGCTGAGTGAGCTCTGGCTACCACTGACTCTCCCTGTCATTAACATTAGCATTCATCTTTGCTGGAAGCAGTGCTAGGGGTCTCCTAACAGATGTCAAAATCCCTTGCCACAATCTTTTCACCTGTGCATCAGCTGGAGTGCCTGTACCCATCTTTGGGGTGATGCCAAATCTGCATATACCAGCTGTTGGAGCTGTAGCTGTTGCTGTAAAGGCGATAGCTCCTGGATCAACATCTTTCCTTGCAAATCTCAGCCTCTTCCCGACCACTGGCTGCATGGAGAGTTTTGCTTTGCTGGGGGTTGAATAAGGACTCCACAGTTTGGACCTGCATGTGAAATTCATCAAGCTGTGACAGCTCAGGTTTTCAAGTGTTTTGACCACCTTCCTTGAGCCTTTCAGTGTAACATAACCTGGTAATGAATTTCACACAGAGGTGCAAAGGATGCAAATAAGCATCTCCCCGCCTACTGCTGCTGTCTATATTCATTAGTGAGACAGATTGCAGAGTGTCCGCACAACCACATGAAAAATGTAAAATGCAAGCAGGCAGGAAAGAAATCAAGCAAGTAAATTTATTCTGTATTTCTGTCTTTTAGAAAACAATCAAAACAGCAGTATTTATCAGTGATCCGACATTTTCCTTCCTCACAAATTACTTTTTATAAATGGAAGAATCACTTAAAATTGTGTTGTGTAGAAAGTAGGGATATTTCAAAGCTGCATTCCAGGTGAAGGGGGACTGAGATGGAGTGTGATTCCCATTCTTACTGCCTGCTGCCTGCAGGACTGATTGCCCAGAGGCAGCCCCGGAAGAAGGACCTGCTGTCCAGGTGCCTGCCCAGCCCTCAGGGATGTACAGCACCCAGCTGGCAAGAGTGTGATGCCTCCAGGGTCAGTCTCTATGGTGGGCTGCATCTTGGCCTCCAGGTGCAAATCAAGATCAGGTATCACATCTATGTCATGACTGTCTCACAGCAGTGGTTTTCATTGAAAATCCATCATGTGTGAGAGTGATTTTTGTATTGCAGGTGAAAAATATTAAGGCTTTTTCACCAGATGGGAGGATCACAGGACAACAGGGTGGGGATTTGCGATGAGACTCAAAATGACTGACATGTGAATGTTGCACATTGAAATTAAAAAGCTTTCAAATGAATCAGTGAAACCCTCCCCCCTTCTCGTACCCCTCCCCCCTCTCAGTACAGATTTGCACAATCTGGTCAACAGGAGTGACCTGATCTGGTGCTTTCAGCCATTATCCTCCATGGAATTAATGGGTGATTGAGCCATCATCATCCTGCCAAGACTTAGTGAAGTATCGTTGTCAGGAGCTAGTGGCCATCTGTTCAGCAGACTTGTAGTAAAAAAGCATAAAGAAATTGAAATAGGGGAAAGCAGAATAAACCCACAACTTTTCATTACTTTATATTTTGATATTTTTTGAACTTAACTACATGCTTATGATTTTATCAGAACATTTTTCCCAAACTATTTTAAAAGATGGTGTCATAAATAACCCTAATGAGATTTTCAGAAAAGGCACTTTCTTTACTTGGTATATAACCTACATAAACAAAGCACAGACAAAATATAGCTGTATAGCTTAGGTATTAGATTTTTTTTTCTAAGAGGAATGTGGAATTGTTTACATTTCTGCCTTTTGAAAAACATTTTTTCTAATAAATGCCCTGCTCAAACTTCACTCTTCAGTGGAGTGGCTTAATTGTTCCTCAAAGAGTAAACTCACTGCAAAACAGCTTTATCCCATCCCAGCCCAACTCAAGAAACTTTCAAAAATTTAGACATATGATTTAAAATATGTCCCTGTAAGGGAAAAAAAATGACACGTTTGTTATAAAGTGAAGATACCAGCTGAGGTAAAACTTGTTTTGTTCCTTCCAGGTAAGCTCACTTGAACTTGTTGAATCAAAACAGAGTCCACAGTACCCTTAAATAAATATTATTTACATCTGAGGAGCAATATTCAGGAATGTCAGCAGTTCTAACTGACAATTAAAAAGGCATTGCCAAATCTGGGTAACGAATCAGTTATTAGTAGAGGAGTCAGACAGTGCTAATCTGTTCACCAGCTAGTCAGCACTTTCAAACAGCCTGTGGAGATGGCAGATGCTGTTTAATTAGCACAAACATCACATCTACTCCTGTAGTGATGCTGAGAACAGTCAGTGGTCAAGAAGCCATGTTTGTCCCTTTGATTAAGAGAAGTGTTTGAGTGTCCCCCTCTTCACAGCATGCTTTTCTGTCTTTGTTTATGTTGTCTTTCTGAAATTGCATTGTTTTGGATGTCAAGCAGATTCCATCTTCTTCACTTACGTGGGAGATTTGGTTTTAAAAATAATACCAAAATACCTGTATCTTTGGCTTCCTGAGTGGAGAAAAGGTTGCAATAATGTGGTTGGGACAGTGCAGTCTCGCTAGGTCTGCACAGCACAGCAAGCCCACGCCCAGAGCACTCTTGGCCCAGACCCCACTGCCTTTAGATGTTGCCGAGGGCAGGGACGGGGGTTGGGGATGCTGCTGTGTGGAGGCACATCCTGGGCTGCACCCAGCCAGTTGATGCAGATACAGCTATTCTTCACCTCTGGAAAGAAATTCAGGTGGCTGATCCTGGAGCTTCTCAGCACAGAGAGGTCAGGGCCCTGGGAGGGAGGAGGGTGAAAGCAAAGCTGTGCAAGCACCCACAGTGACAGCATGGGCTCCTTCCTCAGGGGCAGGGCACACTGATGCCTTGGGAGGGCTGACCTGAAATAGGGACTGGACAGAGCTAGACAACAAAGCAGGTATGTATTGAAAGGCCTCTAGGATGCACCTTGGGCAGGACAAGAGCCTGACCAGGGCTACACCCAGGGTGGACAAAGAATGGTCACAAAATGCCTGACCAGTCATGAGATCATTTTTGTAAGTTTTGGTCCATTTGTGTCATTGTCCAGGGCATTCCTTTGGTTGCCCTGGAAGGTCACAGACCTCGGCAGAGAGGCCTGGGACCTGAGCAGGAGAGCTTGAATCCTGGACAGGGGAGTCTGTCCAAGGGGGTTGCCTGGCACAGAGCCCAGGAAGACACAGGCTTTGGTTTTAGTCCATGGAAAAAGCTTCCAACCTTGAGAGAAGAATTACAAGTCACAAAGGTGTAACAGATAGACAGTAGTTAATCATTGGGTGGAAAATTTTGTAGTTTTGGGTTCTTAGAATTAGGGAACAAGATGGAGGATTTAGGGTGGAACCCTGGGTTCTTCTTGTTCTCCCTTGGCATCCATCTTCTGCAGTGACGTGGGCACAAAGTAGTTTGAGGGGATTGGGTCAAAGTAGAAATGACCCTTCTAGTATAGGTACTAGGCATTGGTATGAAATTGTAAATAATAAGTATGCAACTATCTGTATAAGTGACCTCCCATCACAGGGAAGTCGCCCTGTGTCCGAGCTGCTGTGAACATCTCGGCTGGGCACAGAGAAAATTGTAAGATAAGAAATAATAAACACATGAGAAACCAAGAAACAACAAGACCTTGAAGACTGTTTCATTCTCGCATCTGACCCAGAACCTTCAGAGGGCAAAAAAGACTCACTCGAACCACCACCTGAATCTCGGGCAAAGAAAACCAAACTTGAGGCATTTGCATATTGGGGTTTAATTGTCCAGTTACACCTTCAGGTTGTGAGGTTCCATCCTTCTTGTTCCTCCCTTCAGCCCACTGTCATTTATGCTTTTGGGCCTGAAAGTCATCCTTGGTCTTCAGCAGAAAAAGGGTTTGTTTGTCTACCCACTCTCTGAAGAGAGCTCACTAGCACTTAATATGAGACTCAGAACTACATCTCTAGGCAACACAAAATCTGAAAAACATGAAAGCTAAAACTTAAGGCATCACACTTCCAGTGTGTGCTGGGGCCTGAAGCACCAGCACAACCTGAGTGCCAGCAGGCTGGCACTGTCTGCCGCAGTGGCTCTGTTGTCTCACCATGTTGGCCTCTTAACAGTCAAGGATGATTGGATTTATTCTTGACTGTAACCAATGCTCCCTGCACCAGCAAGGCAGAGTCAGTTTCTGCATACAAGGCTTCTCCTGAAATCAGTGTTGCACCAGCCTCTGGCAGCAGGGAGCATAGGGACATGTGCATGCAAACACACATACAGGTATGCCACACGCAGGAGCCAGGCATGGGTCTTCCAGGAGCAAGGAGCAGCCCCTGTATCTGGGGAACTGAAGAAAAGCATCTTGTTAGGGGAAACAGCAAACTCAGGAATTGTGAAGTCCCAGGGGCTTATCCCCAAGGTAGCAATACCTCAACCCTGGGGGGACCGAGGCAAATGGGGAAAGATACCCTTTTAGGTCACGGTGAGGAAAAACTCCCTCCCATGGGCCTTTGCAGACACATGTTAATATTTCTTAGGTTTTGTTGTTTCATTGGTTTGTTAAATTTATGTTAAGTTACCATGTATGGTAATAGTTTACTCTGTTACCATATATGCACACCTGCCAGAATGTTCTTCCTTCCCTTGAGCCCCACTGGGTTAATTTTGCTGCAGTGTTCCACCCCTGTTAACCCCATTAGTCCTCCCTGGTTCCTAGCCACCCCTCTGCACCACGTTTTCCTATCCCTGTTGGACCCTGACCCTCAGAAACACCCCTTTTATGTGGTATATCACTCTGGATCCTTGGCCCCATTTTGTGTCTTGTCCTTGGAGCACACTGGAGGCTGTATCCAAGATGGATACAATAAACAGTGCTGGGATTTCCAAATGGGACCCTGTCCCCTTGCCTTTATCATCAGCTCTGTATCAGCAGAGTGCTCCAGGCCCCCGAGGCACAGGGGGTCTCAGGGACATGCTGTAGCACGATGCAACAAGGAATTTAATTGCTGTTTTATGTAAATGCCAGTTGACAGGCAAGTAGTGAATGAAAGTTTCTCCCAGACCTCCTTGCACTCCCCAGACAATCCATCCAGGGGTCAAAGGTGTGCAGGGGTGGCTCACCAATTCCCTTGTTAGGGAGCATCCCCAGCCCCCACCCCAATTTATTTCCATGCATACAGCTGTATTGCAGCACTTGGCTGCAGACTGGTGTCTTGCACTGCATGTTTGCTGTACTTTATGGCTTAGAAGAAAAATAGTTTATTCTAATTCTGGATAATCTCTGGCATGAAATTTGCTGCCTGGAGTTTAATTCTCACTTGTATTTGCTGTCCCACTTGCTGAGACTGCTACCTGCTCCATCATATGTACAGCTGGAGTGACATTGAGGTCACCAAGGGTGACAAGTGTGTCACCAAAGCTGTCTCAAGACAACTTGACAACTTCCTGACAGCACATAGCAGGGTTAAATATGCTTCAATTAAGTCCATCAATTTTGAATCCATGATTTCTTTATTCATAGTACAGTTAAAACATTTCTGACAAATCTCTTCAATTTCAATCCCATTTTTTTCATCTCTCAACTCCCTTTGTTTTCCTTAGATACTTGAATCAGGTATCTGGGAGAGCTTAGACAAGTAGAATCATAGAATAGTTTGGGTTGGAAGGGACATTTAAAAGATCATGTATTCTACCACCCCTGCAATGGGCAGTGACATCTTCCATTAGATTAGGTGGGTCAGATGGTGGGTTAAGCATGACATGGTGTCAAGGTCATCACTGAAATATCCTTATGAAGCAATTATGTGGCTGAGAGCTCTGCAAATCCCTTTTCTGTCCAGTATGGCACAACTTTTCTGGTGGAGAGGTCTATAGAGTAGCTCTAGGACTGCTTTGGTGTGATATAGCTTTTGGTTAAGTTGGCCATAAAGGCTGCGATTGGAGAAGGACGTCCTTCTCCATAATAATCTGTTTGGCTTGGAGCTAAATGGACTTGGAAAAGGCAGTACATGCACGTGTGTCTGTCCCTGGAGCAGTTTTGCTCACCACTGCTCTATCTCAGAGCTCCTTCAATTAAATCGAGCAGCTTTGGATTATAGATAATAATGAGGCCTCAGGAGCTAAGGTCTTCAGCAGTGTCAAATGTACCTTTAATTAAAAGTAATAACTGCTGCAAGCTTACTCATGAGAACACATAATATTCAATAATACATTATCTTCCAAATGTTCTCTGTGCATTTATTATTCTCGTTTTAACAGATGGATCCTTTAATATTTTAAACTTGGAAAGACATTTATTGGAATGCATATTTAAGATCTGTATCAGCTAGGATGTTTTTAGGGGTTTTGGGTTTTTTTAAATTGAAACCATGTAAGTTCATGTGCATAAAAGATATTCTTAATTTCCCCAACAAAACCCAGGAAAAAAAACAAACTCAAATCATGGGGTAGCTAATGGGTTCAGATGGCAACCAAGACAGTTTCTTGCGTTGTCTGTGTGGAAATAATATATACGTGTACTGTCCAAAAAGCTCTTTGTCCAGAAAAGGGTTTATCTCTTTCTGACGGAAGGCTAGACAGACATAAATTGTTTCAGTGACCTTTTGCCCCATGATATTGCTGAATTATGTTGGAGCGGAGGTGGATTTAAGGATTTAGTAAAATGGTAAGCCCCTCTGACCTTAATTACTCTAATGCCTTCTTTAATCCCATCAGAGCTATGCAAATGAAATGCACTTCCTGCTTTTAGAATGAAGATTGCTTGGTCAGTTTTAAGCTGCAACCAGAGCATATAATCTTAAAATTGTAACAGGGAAGGCATTCAGGCCACCTGTTGATCATTCCTGCATGGGTGTGATGCAGCATTGTGCTGGGGGGTCTCACTAGGGCAGACATATCCAAGGAAGGAGCTGTTTGGATGCTTCATCTCTCCTGCCCATTGAGCTCATGGGGTGGATGAGCCACCAGAGAGCCTGCTGGAGTGGGAACTCAAGCTTCATTTCTTTTGATCTACTTCCACACAAATATTCAGGGCTAACCTACAAGCCAACGATGTGAAGGGCATATACATAGGTGTGTATATTTTTCTGTGAGCAAGGCAAAGGCTATGAAGATCTAAGGATAACTGCCATGGAGACTGAGCATAGTTGAGTTTTGTTGCTGTTTTGTATGTCTCAGACTTAAATGTGTCATCCTAAATGTTGCAATTTTTGTCCCCCTCCCTTGTCCAAAATACTTTCACTCAAATACATATATATACAATTATCTTGAGTATTGGGTTGTTACAAACATTTCAGCGGGTGTCCAGAGATTCAGACGTCCCTCACCTTGTCTTGAGTACCTCTACAGGAGACAGTAGCCCAGGCTCAGCCATACACAGTGCTGGCAGTGACTTGGCTGTGCGTGTAAGCATGTGCTTAACTCCAAATGGTTGCCTAATCTTGCTGGCTTCAAGACCAATGCACCAAGCACTAGGAAGGGCTGCTGCCATCCCTGTGCCCTGATGTTTTTCCTGTGCCAAACAAGAGTGACAGACCCATGGGTTCTTGCCACTCCCCCGCAGAGTGCCAGCAGTACTCAGGGCATGGGCCTGCTGTGTGCTTTTTATTTCTTTACTGGGCCCATGTCTGTGTTCCTATGGTCAGAGCTGGTGCATCAGGCACACAAGGCACTCCTCCTTCAGTTCCTGTGTGCTTGGAGCAGGGAACAAGGCAGCAGCATTGCTATCAGCACTCTGGAACAACTGCTTCATCACAGGAGAATGCCTGGAGAGCAGTAAATATCTCACCTGTAGGCCAGACACTGCTGTTCAATAGGCACCATTTGTGGCTTTGATGTGATTGCAAAAAAAACCCCAAATGGGACGTAACCTGTAGTTCATGCCATTTTTAGCTACTTTTCATACCTATGGTTTTGCTGAAGGCATTTGCTGTTCAAAATTGGTTATAGAAGAAATCAGACACAAAAAATTATTGACCTGGTGATTGGGAATTCCTTGTTCCAAACATCCAACTTTCAAAGTGTATTAGTAACACTTAAATAATCACAAAGCAATGAACAGAAAGGTTTCTGCTGTCTTACTCTATATGCATAATTCATAAAATAAGATTTTGGCTGGAAATAGATACAATTATGAGCTTATAATTAACTTCAGTAAAAGTTCTCTCAGGATTAATTCAAATTCACTTCTCTGCGATAATGTGAAGACAGTATTTACAGAAAAATTTCTAGCAAAGACCTGAATGCAGATGACACTAGTTTTCCTTTACTAGGACTAATTTTTTTTGCAGGATTTTTCAGTCATTACTCCAGTTTTATGATCATGTTTAGTTTTGAAAAGGACAGCAAAGAAAATCTGGGAAATGAACTTGCTACTGAGTCTGACACTTACTATGATCAAAGAAATATGAGGAAAGGAAAGAGGAAAGAGGAAAGAGGAAAGAGGAAAGAGGAAAGAGGAAAG